>JAVYIG010001611.1:0-316631 GCA_035222895.1 Strongylocentrotus droebachiensis | reverse complement strand
TGGACAATGTACAGCACCCTGTGCACTCGGCTAAACATGTTGTGCAGTGCGATTCCATGGTTGTGTGTTTCTTTTCTTTTCTTCTTAAAACAGAGTGTACGGTATACAAAACAAAAATGTTAATAACAAAATTATTTAAGTGTAACGGGTTTAAACGTAGATTATTAAAAAAAAAAAAAAAAACAGAGGTCAGAGACAAAGCTATACCACAGGGTCTAGCAACTCTCTCGTAAATGAGCTAACAACCATAGACCGTCTATTTATTATGTACAAAGCGAACAAAGGCGACCCTTAGAGGATCTTCGTGAACCTGGCATCTGTCATGCGTAGGTGTAATTGAATTTAGTGTAGTGTTATTTTGTTATTAATAATTTTTATTATTTTTATCGCCCATGAAAGTACTCGTCGTACTCATCACGGTCGTTGGTATCCGAGAACTCTACCACCTCGTGGGTCTTGTTCGTCCTCGATGTCCTCGTCGCCGTGTTCTACTTTGCTGTCCTCCCCATACACTACGTCCCCGATGTCCTCGTCGCCGTGTTCTATGTCGCTGTGCTCCCCATACCTTTCACGGTACTCGTTGCTCCACCTTTCTTCCTCCGAATCACGGTCTGGCTCACAATCTACTTCCTCTTTGAACTCATGGTATACGCCGATGAGTTATTTCATTTCACCATTTTCGTGCCTTCTGTTCGCGATGTCCTCCTCATCACAGTCCTCTTCATCCTCAAGTTCGGCGTCCATTTCCTCCTCGGCTTTCTTACCGGCCTCTGCTTTTGCATAGGCCGCGGTCGCTGCGGCCTCCGCGGCGTCCAAGGCTTACTCGGTGTCAATTGCGTCCTGTATTTCTTGTAAACATTTTAAAACAAATATTGACCTGGAAAAGGGGTGGGTATAGCGTGTACCGCCGTTATTTGCCCCCTCAATCAGGCATTGCTGTAGCAATACAAGATCGTACAGCCCATAGTTCAAGTGGAGAAATTCAGCGTCAAAAATATCTATATCACCGTGAGTATCACGTACCTCCTTTATACGGTCAATCATTTCACTATGTAGATGTAGAAGTTTTAGTCCAGGCGTCTATTTCCAGCCTCATATCATTGGAGGTATTGTAGCTTCTACCCTGGTACTTTATTACCTGCCGTATGTCCACAAACTGCTTACCCCCATGCACGACACCTGTTTCTACATATAAGGATGTCATTTCATATTTGGTTGGTAAATTTTTATGCTGTTCCTGGTCCAGGTCAAGATCAAATACCGGTAGCTATCTCCATCCATGCCATTGGTTTTACGAAAATGGTCGTCAATGGACTAGACTAGTCCATCCAAGAAAGATCTTGTCTTCTGACAGGAAAAGAGAAGATCCACTGTATACAATATTTTCTCCAAATCTGTTAACTGTTCTTAAATGTAAAAACAAGCATACTGGTGTAAAAGTATTGCAAGCTCCTGCATACCTTTTTCAACAGATCTAAAGGACAGTACGGTATATCTCTTTTGGAGCTTTTCCAGGTCTACACAATTTAGGGGGAAATACATATTCCGTCATTGCCGCATTTGGTGTTGATTGGAATCCCCGCTTTTTGTACATGTCCGCCGCGATTTCTCGTTGCTCCAGGAAGCTTTAACTGGTTGCTCCTTGTAATCCTTGCTGGATGGTATTCCAGCTAGGATGAGTTTTAACGCGACAGATGCCTGTCACGATTTCCCTTGGGCAGCACATATTGTCATTATTTCTCGTTTGAATAACGGTCTTTTTGTTGAACAGACGCTCTTCTTTTGTCAAGAACCTCATTTTCATGGGATTGAAGCGTGGCCTCCAACTTGGAAGCAAATACCTCGTGATTCATCTTATCCCTCCGACAAAATCCCCATTCCTAACACCTTCCATCATTTTCATCGACGATATTTTCAAACATTTTATTGCTCCTATAGGCATCGTGCCAAGCATTGGCCCTCTTCTCTCTACAGGTTGAAAAGCTACGCTGTAATCTGTGACCCTTTAGCATCACGACATGCATTTGACTTTAGTGACACGGTAGGTGTGGGAAGAGAGGCATCTCTGGAGGGGAGTGTCTCTGCCTCACGTTTCCTTGAAGCCTTGGTTGAAGATCCTCCGACATGGCTCTATATGAAGGGCCAACCCTCGTGCAAGGTGTGGAAGCGTTAGAAGGTCCGGTTACGTCACGGCTATTCGAAGGGCCAGCTACTCTGTGGATATTGGCAGTGCTGATGTTGCTGCGTTGCCCCACCTACGGAAAAGATACAAACATGCATACGAGTATTACGAATCACTGTCAATGTATGAACAAATAGTAACATGGATAGAGAAGCATAACCATACAAACAAAGCCAAAGAAATATATACATTTGAAAGAAAAAATATATCGTTACTTATCTACCTACAACGAAGGACCCAACACTCTCATTTTAAGTACTTAAATACGTTCGTTTTATTTACAAACTTCCTACCGTGTGTCAGTAAGACTTCGAGGTAAACCGTTAAAAGAAGATAGATATAAATAGCGCCAAAATGTATACATTGGTAGTACCACCGATGCTTCTCATGATAACCCTCTCTATAAGGTCGGACATATTATAGGCAATACGGATATGATCCATAATGGAAATAACGAAATATACCTCCAAAATGTGTAAATAAGTCAATTCTAACTTCCAAAAACGATCGATATTTCAAAATATGAACTCCTTTAACGATGTAAATTGTATGCACTACCTTCTTAACCAATATAAAGCGCCACTTGCTTTATATACACGAGATATCCACGTGTACATACGGGAGTGTTCTGTCATCCTCCAGACGAACACTCTTTGTATTAAAAGTAACTTTGTCTCAGATTCTGAAACAAAATCCTGGATTATACTCATGCTGCAATGATAATTATAAACCTTTGGGTCAGTCAGAAACCCCATGACTTTTACAAGCCGATCACCTTTCTGATTATCAAGATATTTATGATTTGATATCGAAACAAAATGTTGCGTTTTCCTAACTGTTTTCATAACACGACAGTCTATTGGGTAAAACGAGTGTGGTAAAACCGGCCCCTAAAAAATTATACTTTTTTGAGGTACTTCTTGATCATTTTGAAGCTCAATTTTTTAGGGCTTTAATATTAGACCATATCACACACATTGATAACACGTAGGGGTGTGCATCTCAGATTTAACATAGTAAAAGCGATGCATTAAAAAAAACTACCCTGCAATCGTTCCGGCTCTCTTCGTTAAAAAGTGCCTTTGTTTTGATATTTCGCAATATTTTGGAATCTCGTTCTAAACGTTGTTGGGTTTTCTTTGATATGCTCCTTCATGCCAGAGGGGACATTTCCCGAATATATTGATGAATGGGTAGAGGCTCGTGAAATCATAGTATTTGATGATCCTCTCTCCCGGATTCATTTCGTAAAACCATGGACATATGGTAAAAACAGAGAGCATCCATCCGTCCTCCACACCGGTCAAACGAATCCCTCGGGTTCAATGGAGTTCGAAAAGATTTGTTGAGGAGGGCTTTAATGTACCTAAAAAAACTGAACTAACGTCTTAAACAACAGAATCATTACAAGTATCACGTTCGCTTACCTTAGCCGTGTCTTGAATACCAACAACAGCCACACGGGCTTGAAAATCTGATAAACGGTATACTGACAGCAAATTCAAAAACGCTTTTTGAAACTCTGCTGTACGTTGAGCCTTCGACCAGGTTTTCTGCGAATTGTCCATGGTGAATCACGCAAAATAAAATTGTGATGCTATGGTTACACGTCCCCAATGACTGTGCTCTGTAAATGACTACCCCCTCCCGTCGGGGGTATTTAAGAGTTCGCGGGTTAATAATGTTGCAACGTCTCTCCATTGTTCGGCTAATTTGTAAGCGTTACGACTATTGAGATCATTCAAGTTACTCGTCTATACACGTCAATAATCCCTCCGGATGTGTGTACTTCTTACCCGTCTTGATTGGCCCAACTATCAATCCCTTTTGTAAAAACATAAGCACGTAGAAGCCTAAAACACGTTTGTCAGACGTCCTCCTGGTATCAAGCGGCAACTCCCTTTTCCGATCGTTTAAACAATGCGCGATGCGACGTCTATCTTGGAATCGTATAGTTTTTTTCCACGCAAAAATATCCATCGTCACACCTCGTGACATTTTCCATCCACCCGATCTATATGTCACTAGTTCAAGGATGAGAACGAATATTTTTTATTACTATGTCACACCACAGCATTTAATCGCGTCTTGCGGTCTTGATAAAAACATATCCCGCCTACCGCGTTGATGTGATACGATGACACGTAGGTTTTTTACTCGAATACCCGATGTTTGTTGAAGCGCGTTTTGCAAATCGTTTTTCATACGTTCCATCTCCACCTTAAGAAAATGTTCAACGTCTTCTTGTTTATAAAGAGAGACGACCAAAGAGGGACCACTTTACCTGCGATCTTCTCAAAATGTTGAATGTGTGCGTTACACCACCACCTAACAATCAACAAACTAAATACTTTCAGCGCGTAGACGTCGTCAGAGAGTACGCTTCGATGTATTTCACGAGGAGACTTACCGGCACGATAATACTTGGGACAAACCCCATTTCGCCATTGTTGTTCATGTGACGCAGCCATAATTTTGACGAGATTTGTTTCCTAGATTTAAGAGTAAGAATGATGATATCCCCCCCCCCCCCCCTCGAACGCTATGAAAGGCATTAGGGACTTTTAGATTTGCGTGGACTGATACGTGTGACGTCCATTCAAGACAGTGCATTAAAAGGACGTCGATCGTAGCATAGACCTATTGTCTTCGTGCGAATCTAAAAGTCCCTATTGTTAGTAGTGATACCGGACTCTCCAGCCAGATATAGATAATCAGGCTGGAGAATCCGGTATCGCCCTATAATCCCACCTAGCATTCTTGGATGTACTGACCATTTTGATCAAAACAATTCGTTAAACCCTATTATATCCCCGTACAATACAAGTTAACGAATCTTGTTGTTTTTTCGAAGTTGACTTTGCGCGTTTAATTACCCCGTCATAATTATATATCCGGCCAATTGAATCTCATTTCAAAGCACAATGGTACAAACCCTGTCCAATCACGACCTTTTGTTCGAGAGGCTCGTTCGATAAAAACTTTACTCTCGCCCCATCAACCTCCGTTTCTTTTATTCCATTTCTTTCTTCCATCCATTTATGCACGTTTTACTCATTTCAACGTCTCGTCTTCATTCTCTTTGATTCCTTTCACTATCTTTACCTTCTCTATCCGCCTCTCTCTCTCTCTCTCTCTTTCTCTTTAAATATATCTCTATATCTCGTTATAACCTAGCGCCTTTTTCTATTTCGTTTATTTCTTGCTCGATTCTCTCTTTCTGTTTGTTTGTTTCATTTCCGAAAATCATCATAAAAACAATGACACAATACAATAAAATCAAAGACTTATTTAACAATAATAGAATGACAAAATTGTTGGGTAGTCCATTTCAGAGCCAATAACCTAATGGCTCTGTCCAATAAGAGACCACTTGTATCACTCAGAAAACGCTACGAAAACACTCGTTACAAAGCAAACATAATTATAGACCAAGCAATATGTCGATGTTTATGATGATTTTTGTTTTAATTCAGCAAAACAATTCGTATCATCCCGTCATGTATTTTAGTTGTATTCATTTTTTTGTATGTTTATGCCTTCTTGTACGATGAGGAAGCGAACATATATTATACTCGAGGTAATTGGCGCACTCTAGCTATTGCACTCGCTCTCTTACTCAAGATCATACCATTTCAAAGAGGCCAGGGACCCGTTTCACAAAACCTTTTTTCAATGACAAATTACAAAAATCAGTGACAAATCTGTTGATAACCAAAAACTGTCATTTGTCACTGATGACACGATTTGTGAAACGCCCCCCAGAACCGTAACTCTAATCGCTGTACTACGCCAAGTACCACAATACTCCTTTCGTCACAAGATAAAATACAAGTAAATTGTCCACAGACCTGTAAACCAGTAAAGAAACATCTCCCTCCCCTTTTCCCCACAGAAGGATAGACAAATAATAACCACCAATGAACAAGACAATATTAGATTACTAAGCTGTATTCCGTAAAGGGACCGTCCACATAATACTTCAGTCGGGTCCATTGCTTCGCTCTCCTCGCATCTGATCGCATGCGAGGGCACGAAGATTAGACCACTTCTCTTGGGATATCAATGGAGTATGTTCAAGAAAATAAGGGGAATTAGGGCTGCCATGAAGTCTTATCATGAAACTAAGCCCAAGACAAATTTCAGTCTCCTTCACTTCGCATTTTCAAGAAAAAACAGGCCAATATTTCCATGGGGATATGGCAGGATTAGCAAATTTTCGAGCGCAGTTGCAGGCCAATCGCTCGCACTCGTTTGAGCGCCGTTCGACTTTGGGGATTCGGGATCCGGAATTGCGATTGGCGATTCATCTGCAAATGTTAAGATGGCAAAATCCGGGCTAATCCTTATGTTCGGAATTGTATTTTTGGTTTTGTTTGTTTATGAAGCTACTAATGGAAAGTGAAAGCCCCTTCAAGCAGATTTTGTCCCATGGAGATTAAGGGGAAATGTCGAGAGCAGGCGCGGATCTACGGGGGGGGGGGGTTTAGGGGGTTCAAACCCCCCCTTGGGCGGCCCAAAAAAAACCAAAAAAAAAAAAAAAGGAAAAAAAAAAGAAAAAAGAACGCACGCTGTAGAGAGAAACCCTTTCAAGTGCAAATATTGTGAGAAGATATTCAACTCATCTGGTAACTTAACCAAACACATGATAACTCTGGATATAACTGTGTATTAAACTGTTACTTGATTTAAAAAGACGTTATCATGCACTGCATTTTATGGTCTCCATTGTGTTAATAGATGCCAGGAAAACATCATTTACGGGGTTCAAATAAACACCCCAAAAAAAATCGGCTCGCCGCTTCGCGGCTCGTTGACGATGCTCCGCATCGTCATTATTTTGGTCAAACCCCCCCCCTTAGCAAAAAGCTAGATCCGCCCCTGGAGAGTGAGGCGAATATTTCGCTGACGAGAAGGTTGATGAGGGATTAAAGAGAATTATGAAATAAAGAGAAGCAATGACTATGAATAACAGCGGCTGGTTGATCCCACCAAATTTCGACTTATAGGATTCGGGATCATATTAATTCATATATATGATATTTAGAATGACTACCTTGGTAATCAGTTAAAAGCAGACAATTCGGTTACTCAAATATATTTTGAATATAGTGGTTATCACTGCCATAATATGCATGTTGGGGGAAAAAGGGGGGAAATATTTTAGTATTTAGCAAATATCATGACTACAGGAGTTAAGACAAAAATGAATAAAAAGAGCTGCATGAATACATAACTAATTTATATTCCCCCTCGCTCTCTCTCTCTCTCTCTCTCTCTCTCTCACTCTCTTCCTATCTTTCTTTCTCTCTCTCTCTTTATCTCTTTTTTCCTCCTGCGTTCTTCATGTATGAGAATTATCATTTTTACTTGAGCTTTCAAAACTGCTTCATTGCATTCACTTGTGTTTGTATTCACTCATTTGTTAAAGGGATCTATAGTAAATTAGTTCGTTGGTTTTTAGATAATTATATCATTAATAAATTAGTTGGGTAGTTATATAGATACATGTAGATAGATGGTTAGATGGGCAGTGTGCAACTGGTCAAATTCAAAAGAAAACATCGCTCACGAAAATAGATCAATCGATTTATATGTATTGTATCGTTTGTATGTATTGTTTGTATCGCATGACATAAATCGTTGGCATAACCAGGCTAGTTATTAAGCAATTATTAAGCAATAACACTCTTTCTTTTTAAGAGCAAGTATTGAAAGTATAAATGATTGCTGGGTATGATCTAACCGTGCCTTACAATTACATCCCCTTTTCCATCATTCAAGTCAGTTTCTTTGTTTCGGATAGAGACATTTGCAGTTTAGTTTGAAACAAAAAGAAGAGAATATCTTCATGGTTAAATTTATTTTGTATGTAGCAACCTGATTACGTTACTTGTGTACATGTATATTGTTTAGATGGATAATTGAAGATGTTATGCTCGTATGTTGTATCTTGTTGTTTTTTCCATCAATAAAACTGAGTTACCTGAAGAAGTCAAAATGAAAAAATAAAAATAAAATAAAAAAAATAACGTAGATAGATAGATCGATATATATTATAGGATTGTTAGAGTTAGTACTGCTGATGGCTAAATAATGATAGATAAATAAGAAGAATAAGAAACAAACAAAACTAAAATGTATTGGTCGATGGATAGGTTACAAAGGATGATGCATCGGTACAGCGTACTAGAAGATTGATTGAATGATGGATGACTTTGCTCTGACCTTGTACTACCTATCGGAGTAAGGGCTGTTGGTATCAATGTAGTAGAAGTTGTAGGCTATTGTACTTTTGGCGAATTATGGAATGTGCAGCCAGATAACTACGATCCAGAGAATTCTTAAGACAAAGTTAACGTTTTAAATCGGAGAATATATTTGAACAAGATACACTGCCAGAGGCGGATCTAGCTTTTTGCTAAGGGGGGGGGGGTTGACCAAAAAAATGACGATGCGGAGCATCGTCCACGAGCCGCGAAGCGGCGAGCCGATTTTTTTTGGGGTGTTTTTTTTTTTAACCCCGTAAGTGATGTTTTCCTGGCATCTATTAACACAATGGAGACCATAAAAAGCAGTGCATGATAACGTCTTTTTAAATCAAGTAACAGTTTAATACACAGTTATATCCAGAGTTATCATGACGAGTTGAATATCTTCTCACAATATTTGCACTTGAAAGGGTTTCTCTCCAGCGTGCCTTCTTTTTTCTTTCTTTTTTTCTTTCTTTTTTCCTTTTTTTTTTTGGGGGGGGGGGGGCGCCCAAGGGGGGGGGGTTTAAACCCCCTAAACCCCCCCCCCCGTAGATCCGCGCCTGACTGCAATGTTTTCATGAGAGAAAACCCATCATTGAGGAAGAAGAAGTCAGAGATGATGAATTTAAATTTCAATGGACACTAAAAGAACAAAGAGTGGAGAGAAAAAAAAGACAAATAATGCAGGCGAAAATATCCCTAATAGATTCACATCTACTAATGATTAACCTTGAGCATCCATGTAAACGTTAGACAGTAGCACGGTCAATATATATATATGGGGCCAGTCACCACGAAATGAGTCCAGTGTCGCATTAGGCTCAATCGTAGTAATAGCGATGTATAGTGTGTATGTACTAAAAATTGACCCACCTACCACATTTAAGATTTTTCCAAAAATCGACTTATTAATGTCTTGTAGTTTATGTCCCCAGAGCTTAGGTCACGAAAATATCTCCTTCTAACATTTTTTGGCAAATAATATAGGCTATGTAATCTGAAATTATCACGAAAATGATGCATTTCTCAAAACTGGGTAATCCCATTGTTTATAAAGTCCAATCATATTTCTGGATATAATTTATCAATTTTAATGTGTGACCCCTTAATTTAAAGCTTACTTAATGTAGATTCATATAATACTTAAAAACAGGAAAAAAAATTGACCAACTGGACTCATTTCGTGGTGACAGGCCCCATATATTTCTACAGCATGTGAGGCAACTTGTACACACCTCCTTACTAGCACTGTTTTCAGACAATCCGTCGACCTAGTAATTACCGGTGAGCCCCTCCTCCCCGCCGCCCCTTGCAAAGTTGTGTCCGCCACGCCTACATCCGTGCCCCACCTATGACAAGACCTATGCTATGTCACTGGTCCTTGTTCTACCGTTACAATACTTGCGATTTTCACAACAATGCACCAAACATTAGTTCTAATCCTACCTTGATATGACTATCCCGGAGACTATTGATTTATTTTGATAGTTCTCCCGTTCGCGACTGACGTGGCTCCTGGCATCGTTGTCGCTTAGAAGCTCTTTATTCTAACTAGGCTCCATTGTTTTCGGCCCAGAATCACGGTTTTGAAACTCATTTAGTTCACAACAAGGATGCGGATGAGTTTCTTTCACATTGCAATCGTATGGCCAGCACTCAACTGTATCTTTAATATTTCTCTCTTTTCTCTCTACAGATTTTTCTTGTGACCGGTGTCCTTGGTATAAAATCAGCCAAGCAAAGGAAAAAAGTCGTAAGTAATTCGAATATTGTCCTTGCTTTTTCGTTGCAAATACACGTTGATTTTCTTTATGATGTGTGTGTTAGAGATGTGTTACGGACAATTCATAACATTTAAGTATTTCATTGATGATAATACTTTCAAATTTAAATTTAAATGTGAGGTTACATAATACTGGCAGATATAAAAACAAAAACAAAAACTGAATTACCGAACAACAATTTGTTCATTTAATGAGAAATCATGTATATTTGCAAACATATAATTGTGACCTATCATTGATTTTATCTTTTGTATCAACGAGGAAAACACATTTTTACTACATCCATATAATTGTAGTCTATCGTTTATTTTATCTAAATATCAACGAGGAAAACACAATTTTACCACATTCATGATTCGAACCCGTCTTTGTATCACCTTTAACCTTTTCATTATAGTTTGTATCTTAATATACCGTATTGTGAAGCGCCGCGGGGAGATATTATGTAATGTACGCAATTATAATATCTCAATGAATTTATAAACCAGATTGACCCTTTTAGGTAGACGAAAGGCGACCGACAGCCAGTTCTTGACAATATGCGATTAATTGGGCAGCTTATACAAACCAACATTACCAGAGCCCAAAGCCATTTACTCCTCGGGCTGAAACAGGGTTCCCCCTTAAACAGTCCTTTAGGATGTATAACACAGCCATCTATACACCATGATGGCTCTGGGGTGTAAGCATAGGTGTCACCACCTTAGGGAGTTTGGTCAGCTAACACAAAATACAAAAGAAGGTTAGCCTTACCAGTGGCGATGTGGTCATGATCTAGTGGATGAAGTGGTTAGCGGTTCGAGTCCCACCGCAGCACCAAATGTCCTCTGACAAGACATGACTCCACGTTTGCCGCTCTAAACCCAGATGTGGTAATAGACCATTTTCGTAATGAAACCAAATATAATGCATAATTTGTGAAGTGCCTCGATACGAATAATTTCATTCATCTGTTACGAAAATTGTAATTAAGTAGTCATAATACGAACTGCATATATTAGTTGTTGTCAGGTAGAACAAACGTCATGGCCCGCCCTACCTAACAACACGTAACATATGCATTTTGCATTCTATTGAAAAGCAGCTATTCATTACAGGTGAATGAAATATTTGTATTGAGGCACTTCACAAAGACGTATGCATTAGATTTGGTTACATTACGAAAATGGTCTGTTGGCTACCTCACGTAAAAATTATTTTCGTGAATACTTGGAGCGCCTCATGGAGGCTTAGCTAGAGCCAGGCAGCAAAGTCAATGACATATTATGAAGGATCCTTGGAGAGCCTCTGAGATGGATAGGCCTACGCTCTAAAAACTGAAATGGTAAATCACCATTTAAAAAGTGCTCAGAAGTGACAACGTTTTCAAATATAGTATCTCTGCTTTATTTTACACAATACTCTATAGGTTGCATCCAACTGTTTAAGTATTGTATAAACCATTCCAAATACGTTGTCACTCGTCGTCCTTGATTATTTAACATTTTAGTTTTCAGAATGTATAAGCGCACAATAACACTTATCCATTATATTATTATGATCAGCATAATAATTGTGTTTTCTATTAGTTTCATTAGGCGTTAATAATAATCATTAAATCATACTCTTCACTTCTCATTGTAGATCTTGACATACATGGCGATGTGTATTCTGAGTGCTGTGGTAGCAGGTTTCGGGTTCATGTACCGCATGAGCTATGCTATCTGCCAGAGCTGGGCGTGTCACCACCCCAGGGTGTTCACAGCGAGACCAATGGATGACCCCTTCCTCGTCACCATGGTCAAAGGAGATCCCTATGGCTTTACCAAAAACTGCGTGAGTATATACATCCAAACCCCTTTTTTGTTCTTTCCCGCCGAGGGGGGGGGGGGGGGGGTACTCACATATTAAAAGGAGGTTGCCGCTCTAATGGGTCACTTTTCACACACCAATCCCTTATCCCTAATTCGAAGAAGAAGAAGAAAAAATGACCCTTACAAATTGGTAGGGGTTTCAAGGCTTGAGCCACCCCCGTCCAATCCGAAATCTGAGAAGCCCCCCCCCCCCCCCCCCCGGGATTTTCCGTCTCCATTCCTTTTCCTTTGAAGTCTCGGTGTTTACTGCAAGACTTGTCTATGACCACTTTCCTTGTTACCCTGATTAAAGTGCAGACCTTATTATCACCTTTTCACCGAATCCTTATAATATACAATTAATAATAGTAATTGAAGTAAAATGACGCCATTATATCATTTTATTCCATTCTCTTTGCAGACAACATCAATTATCGTCAACAGCATTATCTCCACCGTCTTCTTTTTTCATTTTGTTGCTGCTATCTTGGGGTCGGTGGTTGCATGCTGTGGCGGAGTTTGCTGCAACAAACCACAAATATTCGTTCCCAAGTCGATTCTTCTGGCAGAACAAGAAGTGAGTTTATTCTTGCACTGTTCATTCTAATATGGCGCCGATAGCGGGGAGGGCGTATGAAGCATTACCCTGCACCGGAGAGGGATAAGTTCCGGTAAAGGAAAATATTTAATAATTTACTCCCCAACTTAAAAGAAAGTAGAACATAATAATTTAACACGTAAAAGGTGGCCGTGATAAGGCAACCGTGTACCGGAAGCTCAGGGAAAATTCATGCCATTTCAGCAACATTTGTAAATCACTGGTATCGAATAAGAAATAAACGACGTTTGAATTTTATTTGACGGAAGTGACTACCCCCTCACAGGTTTTTGAAGTTTTGTTGTATTAAAACATTACATTCCTTAGCAAAACTATAGAATAAAAACAAGCAATATTATTTTTTCACACTTTACTTTTCTACAATATTTACTTGTAAATTTTGAAAGGTATTATGCGAGAAAAGTTTTGCATTTTTATTTGTCTAAACGCTGCACTCTGAGGCTCTCCAGAGCCTGAACGTGTGTTGATACCCCCTAGAAAATTGAGGGGGACGTGTCCCCCCGTCCCCCTGGGATCGCTGCCCCTGTGTGCATCAAAGTGTGTTTCACTCGCTGACGCAGTCCTACGCCAGGCTAATAGGGACTTTTAGATTCTGCATGACGAGAACGTGGACTGCCCTTTTAAGGCAAGCTGACGTCCTTTTAAGGCACTGGTAGTGACGTCACATTGCCTTAAAAGGGCAGTCCACGTTCTCGTCGTGCAGAATCTAAAAGTCCCTAATGACGCCTCGTGTGCAACGGGCAATAGTGTCTTCCAACTTTTTTGTCCATGTTGTGAGCTGAATTCAGCATCATTAATGCACCTCCACTAATATTTATGTAAATAGATGGGATTAGATTTGTTCTTTCCACACTCATGATGTAGGAAAAACAGTAATAGGTAATTCGGAGTACAGGCTTCATTTGGGGAATTTGAAAACAAAACCCCTTCCAAGGTAACGGAGAATAGCGTCTTATTTGAGCTATGAGCTATTCGCTTTAATAAGGGACTGGATGACTATCCCCGTTCATACAATTATTCCAAGATCAGAGTCAGACATCAGTGACGACAGTGGGAACGGATGGGGTGGGAAAGTTGCGAAGATAATGGAATCAACGTCGACTTGGCATTCCTCGTAGACTTGGCATTCCCCGTAGCTACCGTGTTAACATTCAAGACACAAGGGAGACCGACAGTTGTGATTGGAAAGAGGTGAAGAGAGTGTTATGTAGCCAATAAATGTATACAGTATAATGTACAGTATGCTTGAGAACTGCTTATACGTAGCTTCTCTACTCACACGAGGGACGACAGAGGGAAATAATTTAATGTGAAAGTGGAAAAGAGATAACAGTCAATCAGTGCAGACAATGGAGCCCCTTTCGCATCATGGACGTCAGAGAATTACTTTTTGTAATGTGAACGTGCCAAGGAAATAGTAGTTAATCAATGCAAATAACATTTTTCTAAGAGGTTCTCTTGGAACGCAACAGTAATTTTTATGTGAAAGTTCCAAGAGACTGATAGTCATCAATCAACGTGGTTTTGAAATTTCCTGGACATACCCATTCACAACAGGGAGGACTGCGGGGAAAGTCGTAATGTGAAAGAGCCGAAGAGAGAGTATTAAATCAACGAATACAGACTAGGTTACCCCGTTCACATCAGAGAGGACAGAGAGGAAAGTCGTAGTGTGAAAGTACCGAAGAGAGGGTATTAAATCAACGAATACAGACTAGGTTACCCCGTTCACAACAGGGAGGACTACGGGAAAAGTCGTAATGTGAAAGTACCGAAGAGAGAGTATTTAATCAATGAATACACACTAGGGTACCCCTTTTCTGTCAAGAAGAGGTACATTAAGGAAGGACAGAGGAGAAATTCGTAATGTGAAAGGGCCGAAAAGAGATTAGCTAATCAATAGGCTAGGGTAACGTTCACACCAGGGAGGATAAAGGAACAAGTTTTGATGTGAAGTTCCTAAGAGATAGTAGTTAATCAATGCAGACACACGCTCTTGACCTGGAGGCCGGTGAACTCTTAGGCAAGCTGGACTGAAATCTAAGACGGCATATTGGGGCTCAGACTTCTCCTCTCAACATCGATCTGAGAATATTATCACACCAAGCATGACAAACATCATGGATCGCCCCGTGAGGAAAATTTTGTTTTACATCCGCGAACATACAACGATCTCATGACGTTGTCAAAAGGCATCCAAGCTTTTTGTAGAACGTTAAAGAAACTTCTTTCTTATTTTGGTTTGATGAGTGATGGTTTTACCCTTGCTTCTCTGAACACTTCTTCATGTTTAAAATCTTTTATGTCCATGATACAATATAATAATGTTTCAAGCTCTTTGTTTATTATCCAAAACTCACACCCATAGAGAAGAACTGATCAGGGGTCCATTTCACAAAACTTGTCATCAGTGACAGATGATAGTTTTTGTTATAAGCTACTGAAATCATTGCTTCTGATTGGTTATCAACGGATTTGTCACTGATTTGTGTCATTTGTCATTGAAAAAGGCTTCGTGAACCGGGTCCCAGATATATTAATACAAGGTCATTAGTTTTCATAGTAATGTTTTTATTTTGCTTCAACGTCAAGTGTGTTTTGTGACAATTCCGAAGTTGATGTGTAACTTTAACTGTAAAATGTCATACTGAAGAAGAAGAGGTAAAAGTATATTTGAAAGCTGGGATGATACAGACCTATAGCAACTAAGATAAATGTCCGTAGGAGTTGGATAGCAAGAATCTCAACAGTTTGAACTCCGGGGACATCAATTTGAAGGAGAGTTGTGTTCTTAGAGATGTACGTGCTTCAAGTGGGGAAGAGGGAAATTCGACACCCCCTTTGATAACTTCTCCCGGCATAATTATGTATAATTGCGGTCGGAAATGAAAAGATTCGAAGGCCCTTTCTATACCCGATGACATAGTCTACTAAACAGTGTATGAGGCGAGGGGAGGGATGTGGCTGGACTCCGCTGGAGGTTGCAGCCCCATCCCCCTCCCCAATAATTAAAATTTTTCAATATTCGGTGAGATTGTGTATAAAGACATAAATACTTTCCACTCGCAAGCGTAACTCGGTCACAGAAAAAAGATACTTACAAGAAAGCTGCTTTTCGACCTCAACCACTCCCACAACTAAACAGTGCCCGTATTCTTATATACTGGTTTATGGAATTCAAATTCACAAGATTTTAGTTTTTGCTGTTCTATGCTTGGTGGAGTATTTCGGAAGGGGGAGATGTGTCGGCATTTATATCCCCAGTCATCGCTCAGCAAGGTCTGTCTTCAACAATGATGGTAGTGCAATACTTCCTTATCACAAGATCACATTAGAATGTCTACGTTCCCATTTTGGTGACTCCAGAATAATGTTCACCACTTTGCACATCAGCGAAGGCAACGACAATCAGAATCGTAGATTTTCTTTTTCAACTCCTGATGACTCACGCTCCGAACATAGGAGGTTCACCGTTTGAAATATTGATTGAATTCGATTGGATGAGCTAGGAGTGCACGTGACATACCAACCATGTGACACTCTGACGCCGCAATGCACTCGGGTTTAGAAGTTCTAATTATATTGTACACATTCGTGACATAATAGAAGTGGCGTCTTACCGATAGATATATAAACTGGGATTATCATGATTATGCTGGAAGAGTTTCATGTTCATGCTTTATATCTTAGGTCATTAGACACGAAGAATTAAATTATAAATATAATCATTTTCTTTCTCCGTAATCCATTTCTTCTCTTCTTTCCCTTTCTTCTCCTCTCTGATGCCTATCCTCGTCATCTACTTCTTATTTACTACCTTGTCTCCCCATCCCCCTCTTCTACCTCTCTCTCTCTCTCTCTCTCTCTCTCTCCCTCCTTCTCTCCCTCCCCCTCTCTCTCTCCCTCTCTTTCTCTCTCTCTCTCTCTCCCTCTCTATGTATAAGCTTCTTCCTTTCTCCCTGTTTTTCTTTCCTCTTCTCATTCTCTTTTTTTCTTCTTTCTCTCTCATCTCTTCTATGCCCGTCTCTTCTGTCTTCTATCTCTTGTTTCTTTCCTTCCCCCTCTCCCCCTTCCCCATCTCTATCTCTCTCTCTCTCTCTCTCTCTCTCTCTCTCTCTCCCTCACCTATTTCTTTCTCGTTCTACAGAGCGTGCCCATCAGGATGCAGTCTTCAAAAAAAGACAGAGGTAATCTTTTAGAATCAATCATAATTCGTTTTCTGGAATTCTGATTAGATATTTTGTAATGAGAGCTATAAGTATTCGCTAATTCAATTCAAATGTATTTCAAATGATGAATCTTACACAGATCTTCAGTTCAATTTGATAATGTCAATTCAATTTAATTCATTAGCATCAATTATATATTTTAAGCCTTACATTTCATGTTTTTATAATAAACGTTGTGTACATGAAGTTATCACCTTTTTACCTATATTTCGAACATAATAATACTATAAAAAAACATCAATATTTTAAACACAATGTCATATTTCGGTGTGCTATTGCCTGCGTTATAATTATACTGTTTAATTGACCTGAATTCTGGATAATTTCCTGAGGCGAAAAATCGTTAATCCTTACAAATAACGTTTTGGTATGAACAATTAAAAATCCAATTTCGAAAGTGTCAGCGCTCAACTCTTCAAGAAAATTCAAAATCATTATTCTGGCACAATTTTTTCGAATCCAAATCAAGTCCTGTAATTCCATTTTCTCATTTCGAACGGGAGGAAATTGTCGAGTGTTTACGGAATATAACACCGGGCTGAACTGGAGGGGTTTAATATACAAGTGCTCCATCTTGACGAAAGCACTCCTTAAAGACGAGTCAGATCAAACCCTTAAAGCCCTACCGCGACGTAATTCTTGGTCGCGTTTCATCATATTTTTAGGGTGTCTGGCAGTACCTGGAAACTGAATGAGCCCTTACAACCTCCTCTTCAATATTCTAAATACAATTTTAAAAAATAGAATGATGGGTGTTGGGAAATGTTATATTCAAGACAGGGTATTTTGCCGACATCGATATCGCTGCTGTAATTCATTTTAACCAATAAGGCGCGTGATATTTTGGGGTGAAGGAACCGAAAGTCGCTCTACATACTTCTTCACCAAAAGATGGCGCAATTCAAATGAATTACATCAGTGGTACTGGTAGCGATGAGAAAAGAGATAGAGCGATGATTGTTGGGAAATTTTATATTCATGGCCAGGTATTTGACCGACATCGCTACCATTGTGTAATTCATTCCCCCTCTCTCTCTCTCTCTCTCTCTCTCTCTCTCCCTCTCTCTCTCTCTCTCTCTCTCCATCTCTCTTTCTCTCTCCCTCTTTCTCTCTTTCTCTGTTTCCCATTCCCTCTCTTTCTCTTTCTCTGTGTCTCCCACCCTCTCCCTCTCTCTCTATCCTTCTCTCTTTCTTTCTCTTTCTGTCTCATCCACTCCCTATTTCGCCTCTCTCTCTCTCTCTCTCTCTCTCTTTCTCTCCCACTCCCACTCCCACTTCCACATCCCATTCATTCATAATCTCATTATTTTGTTCTCTTTACAGGTCAGTACCAGAAACGGTTGCTCAAGCCCCCTTTGTACAGCTGCGGTGATGCCCAAAAGAAAGTCGTTAGCTTCAGCTCTAACGGTCTACCCTAGGTAAACTGGTAACTGATCAACCGCTAGAGGTCGCTCTTTCAACATCAACAAAGAAACCAAAGACTTTTTCACTCCGTTGGAACTAGACAGAAGTATGGTCCCATCGCTTTTTGTCAGGGGGCTCTGGACCAGGATTAAAACAATATCTGATCTGTCATGCGAAAAGGAAAATCTTCATCACGTTTGACGTGTTTTGTGTCTCCAAATTCTCTGACAAGCAACGAGAGAGGTCGTCAACTTTGGAGCATGTTTGGTCAATCGTACGAGGGGCGCTCCCCCCCAAAAGCGCAGCCCCTGCACTGGAAAATCTTGCTTCTGTTCGAGATGGTTCTACGTGGAATATGAACTTTCATGAAGACTTAAAAGCGACCATAATAAATGAACGATTTCCAGCTGTAGGCCATGCGTATCGGAGTTACGACATTTGATTCCTATCGTCGTGTATGCATATCCGATGAGTTTATAGCTAATTTATTGGAAAAGGGTGGTGAATTAGTGTCTTAATTGGTGAATGCGTTCGAACACGAAATTATAATGAAAGTTGTTTTGAATTATCGAGCAAAATGAATGATTTGAGATGTGCAAGAAAGACAAATATAAACTTAATGAAAAATATTTTATCTATAACGTCAAGTGATCTTTCGGTGTGGATCAAAATGTGTGGAAAAGTGCTGAAGGGATTTAGAAGAAAAAAATATAGAAACGTATGATCTATCAACACATTGTGCAGTTTGTATCGGTTTCATTTTGTTTTCTTCCTTCCATTTAACTTGATTTAAGGGTTCGCCTTTTACTAAAATATTTCCCGATTAGAGTTTGGCCTAAATGTAGCTGTGAACTGTGAAAGTAAAAATCAAATAGAGAAAATTAGACCGACGTCGATAATGTCCTAAATGGTTAAGCGCGACGCGGACCGAGCGTCGAATTAAACAGAATAAATACAAACCATTATGAGTTTTTTCACTTCAAGCTAGAAAGCTTATTTATATTTCAACGTTTTAGAAGGTGTAAAAAAGTAGGGGGTAAATGTATAAGGAAAATACAGATTTTGATTCAGATTTAGTCCTCTCAAACGCTCAACTGAACGGATGACGCCTTTTTATGAGCAGTTGACAAGTTTTCATATTATAAGCTTTTTTTATTGATTTTCGTATTTCTGTTCTTATCCCAATTCTACTATTTCTTTGTGTATGTTATAGTTGAGGTAATAAATCATTTGGCCTATATTTGAGTATTGAAAATGTAAATTCATTCCATACATATTTGAAGAAATCAGATGCTTTGAGAATTTCCAAGAATTTGACATTTTATATTACGTTATTTCAAAAACATTGTCGACATTGCTTTCTTCACAAATTGTCTACAATTATTGTGTAAATATACCATTCAAATTATGATTAGTTCTTACATTTTTCAGTACGTTTTGCAATGTGTTGTAATTTAAAATGTGCAATAAATGGAATAAGAACAAACAATACACTCTTCTCTGACGTGTCAAATATCGTTTTAGTATTTGCATGGGGATCTACATGTAATAAACTAACCCTTTTGAGTTTCATATTAGTATTCATGGTTTTGCATTGAACTATCACTGATTACATATAGCAAACACAAAATCGCTAACTTTGCGAAAAAAATCAACCTTCAGACCATTCCGATAGCCTTGTCAATCCCCAATACAACTACATAGTTATAGTCCGGACTTTCTTCATGGGATTTAAAGAACGATATAGTATCCATAATTTGGGACAAACTAAATTATGTACAATCTCTGAAAGTTGGTTTGTTTGCCTTGATCTTGTATCAGCCATTCAGCCTGCATTCATGTCACCAAGTATTACATAATCACAATTCATATCATCAAGTCTTTGTAATACATCTCGAAATTTCTCAAACACTTGAACACAAGAATTAGGTGGTCTGCACTAAACAATACAAATAAACAACGTCATATTCGAGAACTGCGATTCAACAGTCAATAGTTCTAGACCATTTTACATAAAATCTTCACGTATTTCATAATTTAAATCAGTTTTAATGTATGCTGCTACACCTCCGCCATGTCTATCTCTGTCCTTGCGTACAGTATTATATATATATAATCTTCAGTTCAGAGTCATGTATCAAGTCATTAATTGTGTTTCACTCAAAACAAAAATTGTCTGGTTGAGTTCTCGCGTGTAATATTCTCTGTTCATCGATATTTGTCATAACCGGTGTACAGTTGAGATGGATTAATTTCAGTCCTTTATAATTGCAATGACGAACCTTCGTCATTGCCTTGTTTTCGTTCACGTTATTAATATTCTTACTTCTTCCTCCTCTTCTTGTCGTCCGGAATCACATTCGTTTTGCACGTAGTGTTTGTTATTCCTAGTTAAGTGCTTTCCTCATGTCCTTTTCATTTTAAATTTCATAGGCATAGTCTCTAGCATCTCATCAAGGTCACCTACTTTTTCGATTTTCGAAATCACTCATGCATAACCGTCCAGGCGCCATTTTGTCCGTTTCTGGTCCATTTAAAGGCCTTTCTATCTTCCTTCCTATCTCCACTATCCTAGATCCTAAAAATTTCTAACAAATTCTTCTAGATAGTCTGAGAGATGTTCTTTCATCTGCGACGTATAACTTGACCTTCAAAATGCCATCTTCGTACTCAAAATTCAAATCTGAAACCGACTCCGTCAAAAATCTTTAAAATTCTTGAGAAATGGACCCCTAAATAATCTAAAACTGCCATAACTTTCTCATATAATGTCCGTTTTGTATTAAAATCTCACAGTATGTTTGTCTTATAATTTCTGATAGCCATTTCCAATTTCACGCTCCAATGGCTTTGCAAAACATAAATAGCGCCCTCTAAAGTTCTGGAAATTGGCTTTCTCTCAGTGGCCGTATCTCCATTATGGCTTGGCAGACCCGTACCCTTTTTTGGATTTAGATACTTGAGGATATGCCCTTTCCAGCCATATACAAAATTATATACCCTATCACTGACCAAATTTGCGAAAATTGCCCTCCAAATTCGCCATTTTCAAGAAAATTCCGAAATAACTTCAACTTGCTCTAAAGTGGCGATCTTTATACGTACGTCGCTGAAACTTTGCAGACACATGTATCCATATACGTGACAACTGTCCGCTAAATTTGGTAAATGTTAATAACTTCAGCGCAAAGTTATCGCTAAAAATGATGAATTTGCTATGCATTACGTAATAGCGCCTTTAATGCGTGCAGTACATTGCGTGCAGATGACAATGGTGTCAAACTGACCGCAATGAAGTGCCCTTTCGAATGATACCAAGTATGGTATATGTTCACACAGAAAATTTTGAGTAAATCACATTTGAATAAGGGTCACTATACGATTTCCGCCGAGTTTCCGCCCAATATTATAACACGTATCGGCTAAGACGTCATTTCTCAGACTTTTTTTCGCCCCCTAAACATCCTTTTTTTTCCTTGAAATTTTGCAGTGACATTTAGAGTTGCAGTACGCAGGGCACCTCGTGGCCGAATTTTTGAAATTGGTCAAGGGGGCCATTAAAGACGCCATTTTGTACTATAAATCTATTTTACATCACGTGTTTCGATAGGATTATCATAGAAAAAAAGAGAGTGGTTTACAATAACAACCATCACATTTTCTTTCTAATGATACCAAATACGGCCTATAAAGAGACATAAAGAGAGAGAGAAAAAACAATTTAACTCCGGTCGTAATACAGATCCTGTACGTTTTCCGCCCATGCATTACACGGATTGTCTATGGGGCATATCGGGTTCACGCTGTTGGCCCCCAGAACGATCTATATTGCAACGAGGAACATGCACCAAATCCCAATGGTTTTTGCACGCAGTGCTTGCGAGCCCTTTCTACGTTCTTTCCCCTATCCCAATTTCTTTCAAACTTCGTAGGCATAGTCACTACCATCCCACCAAGGTCACTGTTGAGGCCTTTCTTTCGCCCTACCTATCTCCAATATCACAGAAGCTATAGACTTCGTACAAATTGCTCTGGATAGTCCGAGAGAAGCTGATTAGTTTGACACGTAGAAACATGGCGTCATTGCACGCACATCGTTGTGACACGATTGCATTTCTAGTTAGATATTTGTTTTATTTCTTCCTTTATACCTGATTCGTTTCCTATTATTCGAACTGTCATTAATGATATTACTTGCATCTGGGTCAGTGTACGAGAAATCGTTGCTGCCTGTATGTTCTTTGTCTTTGAAGGCGCAAACATCACAAATCCAGTCACTATCTGATTCAAAAGCACTTTGGTTTGATTTAATACAACTCAAGATGGCTCCCATCCTGCGTTCACGTCATATCAATGGCGCGGGACTTCCTGGCCGCGTACATCAGCTGTTGTCGCTCGCCTGTCAGGTCCTCGTTGACGAAGATCGACGTCCCCTTCAGTTTCGACCTCGCCTGGTTCACCTTCTGCCTCATGTTGTAGGGAGAGAACTTCACAATGACGCTCTTCTCCTTTGTGCTGCCGTAATGGTTCTAGTTCCTCGGCGTGATCCGATGGCTGCGATCAATGTCGCCAGGGGAAAGCTCGATGTTGAGACGGTCTCGAGCTAAGTCACACACAAGCTCGTCCCTTGGTCTCCTTGATGCCATAGAACGTCACGAAATTTCGCCGGCTGTATTGCTCATGTTCGGCGAGGGTACGGTGCATAGATTACAAGATAAGGTAAGATAATTTGCATAAATTGCTAGTCAATATATCTACAATCAGTTGGTAGTACCTTTTACTAACAATTTTGATAACATTGCCTCTCAAAATAAAAATTCAAGACCCTTGTTTGTAAGATCTTGTTGTTAATCTTCGGAATGGACGCAAAAGACTGCAAAATTTGCCGATCTTTTGTCAATATTTTCATAATTTCACACCCAATTTCGTCACTAGGTAATGTTAAGTTCCTTTTCCGTTAGTGATATCAAAATTTCGAAATCTTTCCAATTTTTGTAGATATGGAACTGTCCGCGAATGAAGGTCACGTGCGAACTATGGTCACGCCACCATACGTATGTGCAATGCAAGAAAGGTTGATTTTTGGCAAGGATGAGAACATAATTGCAAGCTCTCTCGTTGTTTAAAAGTCATTTTGGAAGAATATCACGGTAGAATTGTCCCCCCGAGAAGGGTTGCTCATCAAATGCCCTCACAATCAAAATATCACAATAATTAGCTGAAGTGTTTGGACAAATTAACCTGCCATGCCACATATTTTTGCAGTTCCATACACTCACTTTTGTGTACTATGGTATTCATTGCTAGAGACTTCCACCACAACAGTCCGAATTTCTTATCATTTTTATGATTTCAAAAGCTCACAGTTTACACCGATTCTATGTGCTACCTCGAATATGATTAAACTTTTCTTATCATGCTAATTGCTCCCGGACAGTTTAATTTACACTGTAACCTGAGGACCAGAACTCAACCTTCTTCTTAAACGGGTATAACATTGTTCATTTGCCGATTTGATCTCATGCTCTTCTGGACCTTTGCCCAGAAGACCTCCTGGCCTTCTTCATCCTCTGTCCACACCAGATAAGGCTTGTTCCGACTCAGCAAGAGCCTAACAAGGTACGGTAGATGGTCATCGTCGATGTCTTCAAGGAAAATCAGGATGACCTTCTCCAACTTGGTGTCATTCATGTGCTCCACTGCCATACGGAGTTTGGTCATGTACCAGGTATCATCTACAGACTGGTTGCTAAGCAACAATATTGTCTTGTGGCTGTTTTCGATGACGTCGTAGATGGCGTTCAAGTAGAACGATCCTGGGTGAAGATCGGCATCGCCAAATATGACGCGTTCCAGATGAGGCATCCTCTGCTCCAGATAAGGTTTCATGCAGTCATTTACCCACCATTCATCGTCTTCATGGAACATGAGGTTGAGTTGGTATTCATAGTCATCCGGAGTTCGATCTTCAGTGATCTCGTGGTAACCAACGATGGCTAACTTGAGGAGAAACAACTTATAGTTTATCCACCATCGGTTCAGATACACGAGTACCCCGAGGGTTAACACTAAAATCGGCGCAAAACATGCAGATACGATAATCATGATATTGGTCCTACAATATTCATTCGGATGGAACGACCAAATTTGTTGACTGACCAACGCCTTTAAAGAACTGCTAGAACAACGGATTCGGTTTTCTGGAGCAAGATCTATTTTTCCTTCAACCTCGTTCAACCATTGTCTGAACCAGGCGAGTTGGCAATCGCATGTTAAGGGATTGTATGTGATATTGAATGTAATCAAACTTGACGGCATTAAAGTGTTGGAGGCTACGGTCGAAATGTGATTGTTTTGTAAATACAACTGTTTCAGTTTATTCGTGCTCATAAACATCCCTTGCTGGATGAATGTAATTGAATTGTACTGCAGCTGCAACACCCGTAAATCGTGCAAACCTTGAAAAGCGTCCTCGGAAATGCTGGTTATTTGATTTCCAGACAGACGAAGCTGAAGCAGGGTCGTTAAGTTTGCAAATGTTCCTGAGGCAACCTGTCGTATATGACAACTTGTTAAGTCTAGCTCAACAAGACTTGCAAGCGGGGTGAATATGCTAGGAAGAGCGTGCAGGGTATCTAAATTGTTGTGCCGTAGCTTAAGGGTCTGCAAGGAGACCAACCCTGAGAACAACGATGTCCCTGTATGAATATCAACTAAATCCTGAGCTTTGAGATATGATCCCGACATATTGAGAACCCTCAGCGCTGATGCTTTCGTAAACTGGTCAATTGATGAAATTTTCAACTTGCTATATGACATATCCAGATTAATTAGATGTTGCATATTTCTAAACGAACCTTTCATGGTAAATTTCTTCGAATCCGACATGACAAGGAATTCTAAGGAACCGACTGAGGAGAGGGCATCCTCTGACATCCAAAAAGAATTTATATTGTCAGAAACATCAAGTGTTTTCAAATTTGCCAAGCCAGTGAAGGTGTATTGATTAAGGGAACCGAGATTGTTGTTATTGATAACAAGAGTCTGAAGATTGATTGCATTCCATGGCCCTAACGTGATGCGACTGATGCCACTTTGATATATGATCAGGCTACGGAGAAACCAGGATCCGTCAAACCATTGAGGATCCAAAGTTGCGAGGTTATTACGTGACAAATCGACTTTCTGGAGTTTTGAGGCGCAAGCGAACGAGGCGCGGGGAAGTGACTTTATTCTATTCCGAGACAAAATAAGGTCTACCAGTGCATGTAAGCCACAAAATGATTCTTTATTGATGCTAGATATACGATTCCGTTGAAGGTTCAGGACTTGCAGTTTTTCAAAACCACGCAGAGCATACCCTGGAATCTCACTTAAGATGTTAGAATCTAAATAAAGTTCTTTAATCAGTGGCACATTTTCTGTTTGCATCAACGATATGTTCACTGGACGAATGTACTTTATGCCTGAAGAACCAATCAGAAGTCTGTCGATCTCAAGATGGCCCATGAAATATTCGACGTCGAAAGTAGCTAAGCTGATATTGTTCATGTTCAGAATACCTAATTTGGGCAAATGTACAAATGCCTTAGGTTGGAGAAACGTCACATTATTATCATTTACATTGAACTTATCGACAGAGCAATTTCTCCAAGGTAAAAAGTCATCCTCATTTATGGTTGTAACTTTATTGAAGGATAGATCTACAACCGACATATTCCGCCATCCATAAAAGTTTCCACCCTTCTGGGTACTCACAAAAGTGCTAGAGATGCTACTGATCTTGTTGTATGATAGAGTTATTTTATATAACAGAGCATTCTTCTGAAGATAATAAATGGGTAAAAAAGTGATCAGGTTTTTATCTAGTCTCACGACTTGCAATTGTGGCAGGGGTTCGAATGTTCCACTATCAATGAAAGCAATGATGTTACGACCAGCATATAATTCTTCAAGTTGGTTGTAATTCATGAAAGATCTGTTTCCAAGTTCTGTTAATTGGTTTTGACGGATGGATAAGACGAGCAGGTCATGCGGAAGGTCTTGGGGAACTGAGGTAAGATTGAGATGAGCGCACTTAGCGACATGAAGAGGCGTGACTGGGCATGTATAGTTTATCTGTGGTGAACGGAATGGTATGTCCACTCTAACATTCTGCACGATACCTCCCAAATATATTACTATCAAGATCAAAAGTGTTCGCGTCAAGGAATCCATCGTGAGATGAGCCATGTTGATCGTTCTCCACAAGAACACTGAGATGTTTGTTAAAATCAAATAAGCGCTTTCACTAATTTCCCTTGCTTGGTTTCTGGAATGGAGGGTGCTACAGGCGTTAGATTTGGCAACATCCTCTCAGACACGTAAGTCATATCTGAACTTATAAGTCAGCAAGTATAATACTGTATATGTTTATTAAAATCAATCACATGTACCACAATCGCAGTTTCAGGTTTTGTATTCATGAGGCAAATAGAGGTTTTTATTACGAATAAATACCATTGCTGACTTAACGGTTTTAGTTAAAGGAAGTCATTATTCATTTAGATTCTATAATCTTTTAAAATGACTTACGGAAACATCCTCTCAGACACGTTAGTCATATCGAAACCAATGAGTCAGTAAGTAAAATAATGTATACAAAATTATGTTTATCAAAATCAATCAAATATACCACAATTGCAGTTCCAGCTTTTGTATTCATGAGGAAAATAGGGGTTTTTATTACGAATAAATACCATTGCTGACTTAACGTCTGTAGTTAAAGGAAGTCATTGTAAATATCCATTTAGTTTATATAATCTTTTTAATTACTTATGGAAAGAGATACCCGGTTTCAATTATCTAAATGGTTGTCAAGTGTAAAAAAAAAATAATAATAATAATGCTGGGCTAGGAAATATGTGGCAAATGCAAGGTAATGGATTCAGTAATACATGGATTCCTCGTGCTCTTAAGCTCAGGTTGACTGACATGTCAAAGCAAGAAATAATGTCAAATGTTTGGTCAAATCGCATTTGTGTTAACTACCGAATTATCAAGAACGAAATTTTATTTGAAAAGTATTAGGTAAAGTTGAATAGAAGAGGTGCAATCACTTTTTGTCGATCCCGATGCAGGTCACACCACTTACCAATTAATAATGGAAGGTGTGAAAATAATCCAGAAGAAAGTAAAATTAAATGTCCTTGTTGTAATTTAAAGGTTTTTAGAGATAAATTTCACTTTATTTTTGTCTGCCCTTTTTTTTAAGAAAGAAAGGCAGTTATACTTAGATCGACAGTTTATTGTGAGTAACCCTAGCACATTTCACATGGACAAAATTCTTTAATAGATCTATCGTTAAACAATTAAGAAAACTCATAAAATTCATAACAGTAATAATACAATTTTTTTCGTTGAATCCTAGGCTGAAAGGTATGGTCCTATTTTTGTTAATAAAAGTGTAGTTACTCGTAGTTGTAGACAAACCAAACCACGTGATATTTTAGACTTATAAATTCAAACTTTATAGTGTATACTTAGTCTTTAGCTCATGTTTATTGTGTTTTAGAAATATTAAAATGCATATATCATGTGTATTTCTTTTACTATCATATCTTACTTTGTTTTATATATCTTTCTGTATTGTATTGTAAATATATTGTGCTCTTATACCCCTGAAGGGGGTCGATAGAGTCAAATAAAATCTGATCTTATCTTATCTTATCTATGGCTCATTCAGCCCAGTAAATAACTTGTATCACGCACTTGAATTTAAGTGATTAGTTATAATCAGCTAGTCATTAATATTGTCCGAACCTCCAGAGTCTTCTCATTCTATTATATCCCAAGTTGGCCACTCAATATTCAAATTTGCAACTTCTTTTTTATCTTTATATAACAAATTGAAATCCAACTACCACGTACATCTGTGAATCTTGATGGGCATCCCCTCTTGCTTTTTTTTTCCTCTTTTTTTTCTGTCTTTTTCCCCTTTTACCAATATTTTTTTCCTCCATATTTGTATTATTATGTATCCTTTGAGGGTAGTCATACAATCAAGCTTTGCTTACTTTGTCAACCCTCCTGTTTGATGTTTTCGATTAGTTACAGCCAGCCTTACTTTATTCTGCATATATTCTTTTGTCATGTGTAAATTTGCAATATTTGTTTGTTATACACTTGTAAAAATGCAAAAGAAAAAGAAAATCAAACAGAAATAAATATATCAAATCAAATCAAATCAAAGAAAGACTTATAGGAAAATTATGACCATTAATCAGGTCAAGTCCTTGAATTTTCTTTTTATGTTCTCCTTTTCTTTGTATGCTTTCTCAAAATTTCTCTGTTCCTTTATTGCTGAAGTATCAAAAAAGCCTCTGATACTAAAAAGCGTTTGGAAAGTTGCGAAATGTGGTTTCTAAGAAGAATGATGAAAATCCCCTGGACTGACAAAGTTATTAATGAGGAAGTTCTTACACGAGCTGGAGTGCAAAGGAAAACTAGAAATGCAATCGTGTCACAACGATGTGCGTGCAATGACGCCGTGTTTCTACGTGTCGAACGAAAGAGCTTCTCTCGGACTATCTAGAGCAATGTGTACGAAGTCTTTAGCTTCTGTGATATTGGAGACAGGTAGGGCGAAAGAAAGGCCTCAATAGTGACCTTGATGGGATGGTAGTGACTATGCCTACGATGTTTGAAAGAAATTGGGATAGGGGAAAGAACCTAGAAAGGGCTCGCAAGCACTGCGTGCAAAAACAAATGGGATTAGTTGCATGTTCGTCATTTTTTCAATCAAGATCGTTCTAGGGGTCAAAAGCGTGAACCCGATTTGCCCCATAGACAATGCGTGTAATGCATGGGCGGAAAACGTACAGGATCTGTATTATGACCGGAGTTAAATTGTTTTTTCTCTCTCTCTTTATGTCTCTTTATGGGCCGTATATGGTATCATTGGAAAGAAAATTTCATGGTCGTTATTGTAAACTACTCTCTTTTTTTCTATGATAATCCTATCGAAACATGTGATGTAAAATAGATTTAAAGGACAAAATGGCGTCTTAAATGGCCCCCTTGACTAATTTCAGAAATCCGGCCAGGAGGTGCCCTGCGTATTGCATCTCGGAATGTCATTGTAAATTTTCAAGGAAAAAAAAGGATGTTTAGGGGGCGAAAAGTAGTCTGAAAAAATGACGTCATGGCCGATAAGTGTTATAATCGGGCAGAATTCGTATAGTGACCCTTGTTCAAATGCGATTTACTCACAATTTTCTGTGTAAACATATACCATACTTGGTATCTTTCGAAAGGGCACTTCATTGCGGTCAGTTTGACACCATTGTCATCTGCACGCAATGTACTGCACGCATTAAAGGCGCTATTACGTAATGCATAGCAAATTCATCATTTTTGGCGATAACTTTGCGCTGACGTTATTAAAATTTACTAAACTTGGCAGACAGTTGTCACGTATATGGATACATGTGTCTGCCAAGTTTCAACGACGTAGGTATAAAGATCGCTATTTTAGAGCAAGTTGAAGTTATTTCGGAATTTTCTTGAAAATGGCGAATTTGGAGGGCAATTTTCGCAAAGTTGGTCAGTGATAGGGTATATAATTTTGTCTATGGCTGGAAAGGGCATATCCTCAAGTATCTAAATCCAAAAAAGGGTACGGGTCTGCCAAGCCATAATGGAGATACGGCCACAGAGAGAAAGCCAATTTCCAGAACTTTAGAGGGCGCTATTTATGTTTTGCAAAGCGATTGGAGCGTGAAATTGGGCATGGCTATCAGCAATTATGAGACAAACATACTGTGAGATTTTAATACAAAACGGACATTATATGAGAAAGTTATGGCAGTTTTAGATTATTTAGGGGTCCATTTCTCAAGAATTTGAGAGATTTTTGACGGAGTCAGTTTCAGATTTGAATTTTGAGTACGAAGATGGCATTTTGAAGGTCAAGTCATACGTCGCAGATGAAAGAACATCTCTTGGACTATCTAGGTGAATTTGTTAGAAGTTTGTAGGATCTAGGATAGTGGAGATAGGAAGGAAGATAGAAAGGCCTTAAAATGGACCAGAAACGGACAAAATGGCGCCTGGACGGTTATGCATGAGTAATTTCGAAAATCGAAGAATGTAGTGACCTTGATGAGATGTTAGAGACTATGCCCATGAAATTTGAAAGGAAAAGGACATGAGGAAAGCACCTAACTAGGAATAACAAGCACTACGTGCAAAACGAATGGGATTTCAGGACGAAAAGGAAAAGGAAAAGGAAAAGGAAAATATTAATGGGGCAGAATGTGAACGAAAACAAGGCAATGACGAAGGGTCGTCTTTGCAATGATACGTGAGATGTTGATTAGGCAGTTGAAGTTCATGGGTCACATTACACGTAAAGAAGGCCTAGAGAATCTTGCTTTGACAGGGAAAATTGTGGGAAGAAGGAGTAGAGGAAGAAGGAGGATACTTTGGATGGACAGTCTGCAGAAATTGTTGGAAGAGAGAGAGGAGTGAAAGAACTGGGAGTGGTACTAATACAGAAGGCTAGGAGCCGAGGGTTGTGGAACAGCATGATCGCCAAAGTCAAACGATATGGCACTTAGAGAGAGAGAGAGAGATCAATAAAGTGATGTACCAACAAAAGTGCGAGAATTCTCAACTCTGACATGACAACGGGTGTTCCAGAATATGTCGGCGTGAATAAAATGGTCTAGGAACGTGAGACGTACTGAGCTGTACTTTACAATTTTATAACGAAATTTTGCATAATCATTTCTAAGTTTATTCCGAAAGTATTTCTCGTACTAACTTTTGCTATGTTCATGATGCTTGACTATGATTGAGCGATATTAAGTTTGTATGCCATGTATATTTGTTCATACAATTCATATTCTATGATTAAGAATAATGTACATTTTTGAAAAGAGTTTCATGTGATTTAAATATATATACAATTATAAGGGGCTAAATCCACTTCTTCTTTTTTAATCGAAATTGTTTGTTTAGAAAAATAATGAGCATCTGACACATGAGGAAAAAAAAGGCTTTATTGTATTTTAAAAATATTTTTCGAAATAAAAGGAAACAAATACAATATATATTATATACATTTGCTGTGAATCGAAGAATAAATGAAAAACATATTGTCTGATCTAAGAATAAATTTTATATACTGCAGCTGCTGTGAATACGTGATTGTAACAGGGAGACTGTAGACTATCTGCAGTTCACAGTGCTCAATTCTTTAGCGGGATGAATACAGACAAAAGAAACGCTCCTCAGACGCCTGCAGCCCTCCACACGGCGTCTTTAGGAAAATAGAGAACCTCTGAATTGAATGAAAAAAGCAGGGTCAGAGTCCTTTCTTGGTTTATAACACTTCCCATTTATATCAGAAAGAGGACCTCGGAAACCAAAACGTTTATTTTGCCTTTTGTTCTCCTTGTCTTCAGGCTCCGCACGCAAACGAAACATTCGCTCGGTGTTACAAACGACATCGTGCAATATTGTGCGATTGTGTTTAAGAAGTGGTTGGGGAAAGGAGGACGAAGCATTTGCATTTAAAGAGTCGCGGATGGTTGTATTTTGTGTTTTTATGGTTCGCTGTTGATTCGAATTTCTTCTGCAGGTCAGTCTGGTTAAATCCTATTGTACTTTGGGGTTTCAGGGTTCGCGGTTAATTTGAATTGTCTGCAGACCCTTCGCACACCATGCACGCCGATCACATATCTTCATATTTAGCAAATGCTTATTATTCATGCTACCATAAAGGATCGGGCCTTTCATATTGATCTTGACGTGCTGTGATGTGCCGCTTATTATGACAAGAGGCATGAAAGACATCGTAAGTTGACGATACTTTATGTGCGTTATTTTTATGAGAGACAATCTGGATCACGTTTATGAAGAGGTCATATTATGTGACCTCAGACATAAACACTAGCTTCATAATATTTCTTGTCCGTTGAGATGCGATGACCTTTCGATACAAATGCAATGAATCATATAGCTGTAGTTTTGCAAATGCCTCCAAGTGTGTAGCCTAATGTTAATATTGGCTCAAGCTATTATACGGTGTCTGTTAATATGTCGACAGCTAGATTAGAGTCGGAACATACTCATAATCTAATTTTGTGCCAGTTAGTTATCAGCTACACGGTCTAATTGTATCTCAAAAATGTGCTTTCCGACAAAGCTATCCAGTAGTATATACTTCAGTTGGAGGTTAATACGTCAGCCAGTATAGTCATTTAAAGGCCGATACATCGTTCACGTTAGAAGCTTATCACTGATGTACTAGTCGGAATTTCAGTGCCATTCTCGTTTGAACAAAAGGAGGAAGAACGATCTGGAGTCATATTATCTGTTCTTTGAACCTGTAATTCAACCCAGCCCGCAATATTTTCTCGTTCTAATCTGTTATCGTCTATATCATACGCCAGTGCCGGTAACGTAAACGAAACGACCAACAGTTACGGAACGATGACGACGTTGACGTCTGTGATGGAAAGCGCCGACGCAGTAACGCTAACGTTATGCGGCGTCGTTCTTCTAGCGTCCCTAGCCGTTTGGAGCATGAGACGCCCCAGAGGTTTCCCGCCGGGTCCTCTTGGGGTACCCATCTTGGGCAGCGTGTTCTGTGAGTATAAGTAGACTTCTTCTTACTTAGCCACGGGGGGGGGGGGGGGGGGGGGGGGGCACGGGGGGCACGTGCCCCCCTAAAATTTCCAGGATCGGTTGAAATTTTGTAGACCCCTTTTTTTGACCTCGATCGATTACATGTACGTGCCCCCCCCCCCCCCCCAACAAAAAAAAAAAAAAAAACATCAAACTCTGGCTACGCGCCTGATGATGAGACAGCAGTCGAGCTTCCAGGTCTATCTTCTTGGTCTATGTTCTTGTACTCATCCTCTTTAATAAGCATTCTCATACAAGTCAGGAGGCAGAGGGGCAAGATTTAGCATCTGCTGACAATGTCCCAGGAGTAAAGAAATCAATACGAGTATTGAGGGACTTCACACTGTTCCTTTTGTATGTCAGTAATACATGTATATTTGCAAACAATAATTTGTTAGATTATGATTTTTGAGGGGTGTCAGCTGACTCTAAGCAATGCTACTTGATGCATAGTTGTATTAAAAAAAAGAAGGTCACAATTCAAATGAGTATCCCTTCCTTACATAAGCAGGGGCGTACGCAGGGGGGGGGGGGGTTGGAGGTTTAAACCCCCCCCTTTGGTATTTTTATGTGTCTAAACCCCCCTAAAAAAAACCTAAAAACCTAAACCCCCCCCCCACGGCTAACCTAAAAAAGGTGACCTTACCCCCCCCCCCCAACAAAGAAAAATGTCAAATTTTGAAATTTCGAGACCCCCCCCCCAAAAAAAAAAAAAGTGTCCGCTTACCCCCCCCCCCCCCCCCCCCCTCACTGAGCGACTTTTCGGCTGGCTGAGTAGTTGCGATTTTTTGTTGGACTCCAAAAAAAAAAAAAAAAATGTCCGCTTACCTCCCCCCCCCCCCCCCCCCCCCCCCCCCACTGAGCGACTTTTCGGCCGGCGCGATTTTCAAATTTTCGGGAGCAAAATATTTTAACCCCCCCCCCCCTTGAAAAAATCCTGCGTACGCCCCTGTACATGAGAGTATCCCTTCCTTACATGAGGATATCCTTGTCTGAGCATTTGAATGCTGACAATTTTTTTATATTATTGCCCCATTCTTTTTTCTGTCCGTCTTTCGTTCCTTCTTTCTTGTATTTCTTTGTTTCTTTGATTCTTTCTTCCATGTCTTTTTAAAATTCCTTTTTGTCTTCCGTTCTTCCTGTCTTTCTTTCTCATTCCTTTCTTTCTTTCTTTCTTTCTTTTTTCTTTCCTTCCTTTCTTTCTTTTCAATTCTTCTCTTTCCTTTGTTTGATTGTTTCTTTCTTTATATCATTTTTAAAATCCTGAACCCGGCCCCGATCGACAGCGATGACGGCCAGCCCCGAGGAGATATTCGTGCGATGGAGCAAGCAGTACGGTGACGTGTTCGGATTCAAGGTCGGTCAGAGATATATCGTGGTCATCAACCACCAGGAAGCTATCAGAGAAGCCCTCATCAAACACGGCATCGAATTCGCTGGAAGACCCGATTTCTTCTCCTGTAAGTAAGCATATACCGTGCTACACTGAAAGAGCTTTTTTGGTTGAACGACACTTATTTGCTCCTACAGCAATCGCTCCCTGAATACACTAACTGAATTCTAAACGCCAACCCTGGACCCAACGCTATACCTAACCCTAACCCTAAACCGAATCCTGACCATCCAGAGACATGTCTCTGACCTAACCTAAAACTCGATTGCAACCCTGACACTTACTCTCTATTTTTGTCAACATGAAGCCCGGAGTAAACTTTTGTCGTAGGAGCAAATGCTGGGACCCGTTTCACAAAGCATTTTCCAATGACAACTGTCAAAAATCAGTGATAAATCTGCTGATAACCAATCGGAAGCAAGGATTTCACTAGCAAAATCGGTCATAATGTCACTGATGACAAGTTTTGTGAAATGGAGCCCGGGTCATCGCTGTACAATTTGCATTTCTGTGTACATGCATCTCTCTTTATCTCACATGTTAGTATACAGATTACCAACTCATTACAATAAGGACGACGGAGCTTTATACTACAGTATAGTGTCCACATTCGTATTAAGAAGGTCATTGATAAAATAACCTTCATGTCTTTAAAGAGCAATCTAACCTTTGTAATATAATAAGTTCATTTGTATGAAAGCAGAAAAAGAAGAGAAACATAATTTCGAAGTTTGTAATAAAGCGGACCATTGATAAGAGAGAGTTATGGAAGTTTGAAGTATGAGATCACTAATTCTTTGTGAATCTCACGTATTAAAGCAATTTGACTAGTGACTTGTGATGTAGTCATTGACAACTCTCCCGTTTGTCGTTTACAAAAAATATAATCATGCATAGAGGCATTTCTTCGCCCTTTGCACTGCATCACCAAAACCAATCTGTCATATTTAATTTCCACAAAATCAAATTCCCCCGTTATGATCGCGTCCTCGTAATCCCTCGACTCGAAGAAACACATTTGGTTCGGATTATCCTAGCGAGTGGTTGCCATGGTAACTGTGGCCCTCTCCAAATCTTATGGCTGTCTCTCTATTGCGAAGATTGATACAACATTTCCCCCACCCCTCCATCTTCCTGCGAACTTTCATTTTCGCTGTTTTAAGAGCTAATTGATATACATGCCCGTTTATGCTATAAAAGTTTATTATTGCTTTGCTACAATTCAATGTTACCGTACGTAACACAAGACATTTTTTTTAAGCTTACGTGTTAAAGGCTTCGATTTGACAAACTTGACTAATGCGTAGTAGTTGTCTTTCACAGTGTAAAGCAAAATTATACTAGTACTTAGATATTATTATGAAACGTACTTTCCTACAAAATAATGATGTGATTTATAACGATGTTATTCAAATCAATGACAAGCAATTCTTGGGTCGTGAAAGTTTGATGTGCTGGTAATTCTAGGAGCTTCTATTAAATTCTTAGGTTTATTGTGTTGTTACCCAAGCACAGGGCTCAAAGCTAAAAACAACTAGTCTGCAGAAACAAATCATTGTCCATCTTTTGCGTAACATCGTCTGAAGTTTGTGTAGGTGTGCTTTCAAAGGAAGGGAATAATCATACGCGTACACTAAATGACACTGAGTGAGGGGGGGGGGGGGGGGCTGGACTCCGGTTCGAAAGCATGACCATAATCAAGAACTCACTATCTCTATCTTTGCATGGTTTCAAATGACAGACGATTCGGAAATCGTAATCATCTTTATGACGATAATGGTGAACGTTGTATACTAGACACTTGACCTTTAACGCAATGCCGGATGTCCTTATAAATCCTTCAGGATATAGTTTGATTAGTGTTTTTTTATGTTTTTTTTTTGTTTTACCTCATACTATCTAAGCTAGGCATGTACATTAAGATTGAATATCCTTATGAAATGTTCTCGACAAGCACCTTAGTTATAAAATGGCAGCTAAATTGGCTAAAGCCACGATTTTGTAGTCGCCTGGAGCATCCCCTTGAATGGATATGTGCGCAATATGAATCTTGATTGGTAGGCATATTTTATTTCACCCGCCGCCCCTCCCCCTTTCTCCCCCTCCCCCCTCCCTCCCCCCTCTCTCTCTCTCTCTCCCTTTTCTCTCCTTTTTTCTCTCACTTATTTCTCTCACTTTTCTCTCTCACTTTCCCTCTCTCTCTCTGTATATCTCTCTCCCCGACATGTTTTCCCCTACGTTTATTCGCTCTGTCTGTCTTTTTCGTGACACTCCATCTCTCATTCTGTTCCGTTTTCTCTCTCTCTCTTCATGAAACTAGTTGGAGTGTTCACATATGGCTTTAAAGACATTATCTTCAGCTCGTACTCAGACACATGGAAGCTGCATCACAAGTTCGCTCACGCGGCTCTCAGGTACGGTAATTAATTGCAGGGAGGTGATAGGAAACTCCCTGGTAATTGTGTGTAAAACAATAATTAATTGAAGAACGCAGTAAAAAGAAGAAAAAAAAGAGGTTTATCATTCCACCCCTCCCCCCCCCCTTCACCAGGGGAGGTTGGATGTCAAACGCATGTACTGGAGATCCTTCTCGATTGAATTATTTTTTAAATAAAAATGCATTGAATCGAGACATCGAGTATGACGTGTAGAGGATTTTCAGATGATAATGCATCTTGCAATTTGGGATGATGTCTACGAATAAATAATTTAAACAATTACAGCGTATATGACACAATTACAAAATTGTTACTTATGGTGAAGAAATTTGTTGCTCAATCATTTCGAAAGTGATGGACCTGCAAAATTATTTTGTATTGTTCCTGAATACAGTTGTGTTATATGCCTATTGAACATTGATATCAATCGTTATGAAGATAACAAAAGACTTTCGACCAATCAACATTAAGCAATTTAAATATCCTTACTATGTCTATTTGACCCTTTCTTAGATGAGCGAAAATTCAATGACGACGTGAAGTGTAATCTGGACATGATTCCCATCGGATGTACAATTGCTTAATTGGATTCGCCCTTGAATTGATTTCTCAAAAATCTTTGCGATTGAGTTCGTAAATATTCATATTTAAAATAAAATTGATCTTTTCAGACAGTTTGCATCTGGTAAGCGCCTTGAGAATCTCCTGCACGGTTCCATCGCTAAGATGGAGGGATACCTCTCGAAGATGAACGATAGCGAGCCTGTAGATCCCAAACTCGTCATCACTCTCCTTCTCTATAACGTGATGTCGACAATGTGCTTCGGAAAAGAGTAGGAACTGTCCCCGGACAAAGGAAATATGTTTTCAAAACTCTTTTAGAAGATTTTTTTTGGGGTGTTTATTTGAACCCCGTAAGTGATGTTTTCCTGGCATCTATTAACACAATAGAGACCATAAAAAGCAGTGCATGATAACGTCTTTTTAAATCAAGTAACAGTTTAATACACAGTTATATCCAGAGTTATCATGTGTTTGGTTAAGTTACCAGATGAGTTGAATATCTTCTCACAATATTTGCACTTGAAAGGGTTTCTCTCCAGCGTGCGTTCTTTTTTCTTTCTTTTTTTTCTTTCTTTTTTTCTTTCTTTTTTTCTTTTTTTTCCCTTTTTTTTTGGGGGGGGGGGGGGGGCCGCCCAGGGGGGGGGGGGGGGGGGGTTAAACCCCCTGAACCCCCCCCCCCCGTAGATCCGCGCCTGCCTTACTTAAACCCGATTTCGAACCAAACCCTGAACCCATCGTCGGATTTCATATTTATTACAACACTACCCAATTTGTTAATTTTCTTTTGCAGCTACGACTTCCTCGACGAGAATCTTATCGCATGGAAGGAGAACAACGAAAAACTCAACCAGGAGTTCGGGATGGGCGTGGCGGCCGATTTCTTCGGATGGGCCCAGTACCTGCCGACACCGGGAGTGAAGATGGTGCACAGAATGCGCGACGAGCTTCATCGGTTCGTCTGGGATGAGCTCGAAAGTCACAAGAAAAACTTTGATCCAGGTGCTTAGCGCTATATTAAAGCCCTGAAAAAATTGCGCTTCAAAATAATCAAGAAATGCCTCATAAAAGTAAAAAACTTTGAGTGAAATTTTGATTTTCAATCATAAATATCTTGATAATCAGACGGGCGATTGCATTGTAAAAGTCATGGGATTCCTGAATGACCTCAAGGTTTATAATTATGATTGCAGCATGAGCTAAATCAAGGATTTTGTTTAAGGATCTGAGACAAAGTTACCCGTTTTTGAACAGGTTAAGCTATTAATATTGGCATATTAGAGATTATGATAAAACAAAAGATCTCTACGTCCACTCCTGTATTCTTAATCTCAAACAAGGCCCATTTTACTTATTTACAGAAATCAAATCAATAATTCTCACCGGAATTATTGAGCAAACACACTTTTGCAAATATCATCCAAAGATTTTCATCGTAAACTATAAAAAGAGCAAGAAACTTTCCTTGACCCACAACCTGAAAATGTGGGCGGAAGGGGCACTAAAAAGAGCACTTGATTGTATGAAGGTAAGATCAGCGAGAGATACATCGTAGGAAGAAAGGTAGAAATACACTGATATATATGCAGAGGATAGGAGTCTAAAACAGAATAGGGGAGAAAAGAGGAAAATAACAGAAAGAGGGGCAGAAGAGGTTAAACATACAACTATTTGTGAGTGTCTCTCTTCCTTTCGTTTACTCTTTTTACGTTAATGTGGTGTGTTTTTTTTCTTCAGATAATATTCGAGATGTCTTCGACATGCTCTTATTGGCACAAAAGGAGGCGGCTGATTCGGGAAACCGAGATGCTGAGAAGCTGAGCGATACCCATCTGGTGCTAACGGTCAGCAACATGTTTGCCGGTAAGAACAACATAATGACCTACATTTTTTAATATCTCAAAAATACGTGAATCTATCAAACTGATAAAACGATATAGAAAAGGGATGATATTTAAAAATATCAGAAAACGAAGAGGTTTAAAGATTTTCAACCCATCTCTGGCTGTAGTGTGAGCCTTCAAATGAAAGTCATCACCAAATAACGCTAACACTTTTTTCAGACATCTATCACAACATAAAAGTGTTCAAGTGGATGAGTATACCTGCTGAGGATGAGCGGTTAGTTCTGGATTTTCACAAATAGGGGAGGGCAACATTTCCAGACGGGAATATTTTCTCTGGATCTTTGGTTTTGGTAATCTAGCCGGCCCTCCTCAGGCTGTCTCAGTAGGCAAAGGTCCGTGGTGGAAACAAAAAAAATTTATTTCAAAGGAAATAGTTTGTTGTTGTTTTTTTTGTCCAGGGAAAGAATGTTTCTGAAAATTCCTGGATTGTGATTTTGAATCCAATCCGCTCTCCCAAGGTTTGATAAGGAATCCGGATTACCCCCACCCCCCTTCCCCAATCCTCACTATCGCGTTTACTTTAACTTGCAGGTTACAGGTTATTGTTTATAATGGATATTAATGGCGTTATGATGAAAGTTTTGATAGCATTGTGAGTGGGGTGCCAACTTTGCACTCCCAGTTTTATGACACATAGCCCATTAAGGTTGATTAACTAATTAAGGTTAATTAACTCCATTAAGGTGACTAAAAACTTAAAGTCTCTACCCAACAGCTGGAATCCAAACCACCACAGAAACACTCTACTGGACCTTAGCCTTCATGGTCGAACACCGGGACATCCAATCCAGATGTCAGGCCGAGATCGACAAGGCCATCGGACGCGAGCGTCTTCCCGTCGTCGACGACCGGGGAAGCATGCCATACACCGAGGCTACCCTCTACGAGGTGATGCGATACAGCTCCATATTGCCGATAGCGGTGCCGCACGCCACTACATGCGATGTGAATTTTCGTGAGTCTGTCATCCTTTTCTACCAGGCATTTTCCATGAAGAATACAAACGATCTTGCTTGAAGTTTCGTAATTATGTTCATTCATTCGGTTTCAGTAAATTGCATTTCCTGTTTCTGCAGCTTCTATTCCCTCCCCCGCGATATCCCCGATCTCTCTCTCTCTCTCTCTCTCTCTGACTTCTCTCTCTCTCTCTATCTTATTCTAACTCTCTTTCTCTCTCTATGTCTCTTGCTCTCTTTTCTCTTATTACGTATGTCTCTTTCTTTTATCATCGCCTTTCTGATTTGATTTGATTTGATTTAATTTGATTTATTGGTTTCTGCATCTTTTTTTTTCTTTCTTTTTCATTATACACTTTCATGAACATAGTATGGTTTGATACAATATTTCAAGTGTTTTAATTGAAATTTATACAGATAATATGCGAAATTAAACGAATGTATTGAATAAATGATTAACATACATTAGATCTTCTTTATCATCTTCTTGTGTGATGCTTCGTTGTCATTGGAGATTCATCGGTACATGTAGTACACTAAAAATAATCAAGAACAACAAGTTCAAGTAAAAATTTGTGTAGAGCATAACATCATTTTCTTCTTCAAATGAACGTTTTGAAATGACATCATGTTTTTTTTTCTTGTCTCGGCAGGAGGATACCAAATCCCCAAAGGAGCCGTGGTGATGTTCAACACCTATTCGATGCACTACGATCCCAATGCTTGGGAGAGCCCTACTTCGTTCAAACCTGGTACGCTATACCCACACCCGCCCTCCCCCTTACCCCCTCCCCCTCTACCCCCTCCCCCTCTACCCCCTCACAGTCCCTCCTTTAGTTTGAATACGTTTGCATTTTGGCGCTGAAAAGGGATGGGCCAAGTAGAATTGTTTGAGCATCATGGGAGCCACTAAAAGGTTTGAATATTGCAGGGATATGACGAAATAATAAGAACAATAAAAACAGTAACACACATTATTTGGGTTACTCCCTGAGGTGACTGTGTCCCATGTGCATGACGAAATACAGTTTTCAAATGGATTTAGTTGTCCTTTAAACACAATTTACTATCCTTTTATCTGGAACTGTCTTTTGGGCAAGCAATTTCAGATAGATCTCGGTACAATTTGACGACTCCCATTTTAATTCAACAAATAACTACCATCAAAATTGGAATGCAAAGTTTTTCAACTTGTATCTTGTTGTCTTTTGGGATAAGTTGCGAGAGACGGGACTATGGAAACACATACAGGAGTACCCTTCCAACGTCCTGTAAATGAATTGTATAGGTATTGTGTGACTTTCAGCGGGATTGCACTACTTGTAGCTACTTGCGCCCTCTATATAGACAACAATGCCTAGTAGACCGTGGGCCGAGCGCGATTTTTGTTCCAGTCCGTTGCATAGATTACTGGTACAAGATTTAGATAATGTTAATAAAATGATAAAAATACACAGATCCCAAATCAGCTTATTCCTACGACTGAATCTTTGCCGTTCGTATAATACATCATTTTAATTGACAAGTTATTTAAGAGAAATGGGCGTGAACGAGACCGCCAACTCTCCGTTCGTACACGTGTATAAACTCACCGTGCGACGAGAGTGAAACAGCACAATCTCCGTCTCCGTCGTACCAGGGTTTGTACGAAGAAATTATGTAATCCGTTCGAATATTACCCAAAGCTAATCACATTTGCTGATGTAAATAATATGATTTTGCAAATATGAACTGCTAAAACTAATGAAAACCTCGTCAGGGTGAAATTATTTCGAAAATGGGCGGTCATAGCTACCATGAAACAGACGAGAAATAGCGCGTTGCCAATTTGATATTATTGTAAGGATCGTATGCAATTCTCTTGAATGTACGTACGTGTACACTGATCTGTGTAGAGATCAGTGGCTCCGTACCGACAAGACTCGAGTAATTTTTGTGTAATTAGAACTTTTTATGAAAACATTTCTTGTATTACTTAGCAATGCAATGGTAGTTTAAGAATATGCCTACAGAATTAGAGTCCCTAAATAATCATTGTAATTATAAAAATAGATATATGTCTTTTTTTATTTCCAGTCCTGAAGTAGTTTTTACATGTTTTCAAATGTTTGATTTTTTTTATTTATTTATTTATTTATTTATTTATTTTTTTTTTATTTTTTTTTTTTATTTTTTTTTGGGGGGTGTACTCGCTTAATAATAGGGTATACGGGGATGTGCGTTATTTTTCTTCCTGGAGGAAGAAATATGACAATGTTTATTCAAAATTACACTGCATTCACTGGCTTAAAAATTGATAACAAATACATGCTGAGGTATATATGTGAAGTGTACAGAATGATGATGTATAATTTTATGTCGTCTGGATTTTGAAATCATGTGATGTTATTATAGTTATACAGAATGTTTTCATACATGTTTGGTTTACAGACATTTTATTTGTCAGGACTTATACATTTCTGACTAAACAAATGGTGACAAGGTTTTATATCCTTTCCCCCTCTTCCTGTCAGATCTGTATACCAGCAGAAGCCGATACTTACAAGAAACACTCAATAATAATGTTTAATAAGTAAAATAAACAGATTTTCTGTTAGTTTTGTTATGTTTTGATGAACTGAATGCCCATCTATACATGTATGTGCGAAGAACCATTTACTGGATGAGAATGTGAAATGAAAGATAAATGTCGGTATGTGAAGGCTTCCACTTAACCAAAAATAAATGAATATAAATAAATATATATATTATAAAGTTTTACGGGGATCCGGGACGGGAATTATGTGCCACCGGAATGCGTGATTTTTTCACAAAAAATCCCTTGACAAGGGTTAGGGTTTCGTAGGCCTAATCCAGATCGGATATTTTAGCTCATTTTTTCGCTGGAGTATACAAAAAAACCTTTTAAATAATGGCCCCTTTCTGCCTAAATGACCATTAGATATAGGTACGGGTCAGTTGTCGGCCTTATACATTTTGTCAGGACTTATACATTTTTTACGAATGGTGACAAGGTGTCAGTTGTTAGCGGCACACCCCAGTCGGAACCAAATGTGAGTACCCCCCCCCCCCCCCCATGGCATAATTTGTTAACCAAAAATAAAATATTTTATAAAGGAAGAAACCAATGAATTTATTAAAGATGAACATGAATAAATGATTAAAGAAATAAATTGTCACATGTCACCAAAAAACGTTTTAGTTCTACCCATTTTGTTTTTCTTTTTACTTTCCTGAAATGGAATATGGATCACTTCCGAAACACTTCAATGAATATACACTTCAATAAATTTATCATTTGGCAGCTGTGGATCCAAGGGGGGGGGGGGGGGGGAGCGGGAGAGGGGCGGGAGAGGCATCGAAGAAGTTCACTGACGAGCAAGCCGAAAACATTAAGGATAAGCACGACATAAAAGGTCCTTGGCCTTTTCAGGTGTTTAATGAATTTTCCCGGCCCATCCCCTTTGGAGGAGGATTTTCTTCAAATGAATGTCTCATATAAGTACATTTATTTATTTTTGGTTAAGTGGAATCTTTGGCATACAGACATTTATGTTTCATTTCACATTCTCATCCAGTAAATGGTTCTTCACACATAAATGTAGTTGGGCATTCCGTTCATCAACACATAACAAAACGAACTATAATAACATCGCATGATTTCAAAATCCAGACGACATAAAATTATACATCATCATTCTGTACACTTCACATATACCTCAGCATGTTTGTTATCAATTTTTAAGCCAGTGAATGCAGTGTAATTTTGAATAAACATTGTCATATATCTTCCTTCAGGAAGAAAAATAACCCACATCCCCGTATACCCTATTATTAAGCGAGTACATGTAAAAACTACTTCAGGACTGGATTACAATGAATATTTAGGGACTCTAATTCTGTAGGCATATTCTTAAACTACCATTGCATTGCTAATACAAGAAATGTTTTCATAAAAAGTTCTAATTACACAAAAATTACTCGAGTCTTGTCGGTACGGAGCCACTGATCTCTACACAGATCAGTGTACATGTACGTACATTCAAGAGAATTGCATACGATCCTTACAATAATATCAAATTGGCAACGCGCTATTTCTCGTCTGTTTCATGGTAGCTATGACCCGGGGGGGTACTCAGATTATAGTCGGACGGGGGTGTGCGGCTGAGACCTCCGAACCCATACCCACATCCAAGGGTCCTTTTGCTGAAATAGGTACCCATGTCTAAGGATTTTTTGTCAAAAATGGACCCATGTCTAAGGATTTCAAACTTCAAATATTACATTTTTTAGCTGTAATAATACACTCCAGCAAAGCATATGGAGAGTCAACGCTAATGCATATTGACCTCTAGCACTGCACTACGCGTTAATAGGCAGCATTTAAATATATGAATAGTCAATACACTCATAACACAGAGATGCACACAATCATACCGATGCGGCTGATCGGCAAGTTCGACAGTGGACTCACAATTTGATTTTTTAAATTATTCTTTCAAACATCGGAAAGTTAAAAAATGTATATTACTGCTATTTAGATCTTATTGATTGTCACTAAAGTATCGATTTTTAGTGAAATTGGTTGAGTTTTACACAGTGGTGTTTGAAATGTTGAGAATCAATACTAATAGCACAGCTTTTAATACACAGCCAGGATAGTAATGCACCTATGTGTGTAATAATACAATGGCCAATAATTTTGCAGTTTCTCGATAAAGTTCTTTATTAGTAAACTGTACCATACTACATGTAGTTTACAAGTAGTTTACACACATAAAGATGAAAACACCATGCAACATAATAATACTGTGCTAGCACCTCTAGCATCTGTTTTAATTGAAGGACTTTTCCTGTTAACGTACCCGTACACGAGCTCTCAAGCATTGGCTATATAGCTCCCCGCTTGAGCCCCGCTGCTGGCCGGCTGCTGGGCAGAGGGTACGCAGGGTATAGCTGCCGATCTTTCAGCGTGCGAAGCGCTACAAGTTTCCGGGGGTACGACCCCTATACGGGCGGATACCATACCTAGCGCGCATTATGCCATATGAGTACCCGGTATAGAGCCCATGGGGTCCTGATATATGTGGTACTCCGGGATCTAGTTGACTTTACGAGCTACGTACGGACACCCACTGACTTAGAGGTCAGTGCGTACACCTCGTACACTGGAAATGCAATCATCGAAGGGTCCATTTATTTAGAGATGGGAGAGATTTAGGCATTTTCAATGTAGGAGCAAATCCCAAAATCCAGGAGAAAATGAGGGAGAAAAGAGGGGAAAGGAATAAATGAAAAAAGGGACCCATGTCTAAGGATTTTTTTAATGAAAAGGGGACCCATGTCTAAGGATCTTTCCTGAAAAAGTCACCCTTCCGAGCGGCACATCCCCGTATACCCAGTATTCACCCTGACGAGGTTTTCATTAGTTTTAGCAGTTCATATTTGCAAAATCATATTGTTTACATCAGCAAATGTGATTAGCTTTGGGTAATATTCGAACGGATTACATAATTTCTTCGTACAAACCCTGGTACGACGGAGACGGAGATTGTGCTGTTTCACTCTCGTCGCACGGTGAGTTTATACACGTGTACGAACGGAGAGTTGGCGGTCTCGTTCACGCCCATTTCTCTTAAATTACTTGTCAATTAAAATGATGTATTATACGAACGGCAAAGATTCAGTCGTAGGAATAAGCTGATTTGGGATCTGTGTATTTTTATCCTAATTTCTGGTTACCAAAAACTATGTACCACAAAGTCAGTCCAAAAAAAGAAAACTAAGCCCTAAAATCGCGCTCGGCCCACGGTCTATAGGCGTTACCCGTTGATCCCATGGTCCTCTTTTTCTTATGTTAATTGTGAGCTGATTTGATGAGATAGCCACCTGCTAGTGACCACGCAGGGAGGTCTTATCCCTCCTGGCCAAACTAGTGCAGATAGGCTTTTAAGAATTGGCTTTCGAAAAGAGCACTTTCTGTAAACTAAAGTTAAATACTAAGGGTGGCTTGGCGGGAAACGCTATCACCCGCATCCTTTGGCTTTGTTTCAGCATAGAATACAGATTAAGTACACTTTTCAATGGAAAATGATTGCTTTTAATCCTACTTCTCTTCTCCTATTCAAAGAACACTTCCTTGAAGACGACGGCAGTGTTCAACAGCACCCGTCGAGTTTCCTCCCGTTCGGAGCGGGACGTCGAAGCTGCCTTGGGGAAGTCGCGGCGAAGACGGATCTCATCATCATCTTCACCTGGCTGCTGCAGAATTATTCCTTTAAGAAGGTACCAGGCAAAGAAACGACTAGCTTGCTGCGGGTGATTGAAAATAGTGCCGTCGGGAGGAACCTGGACAACTACGAGCTGATCATGGAAATGAGAAAATGAAACTGTAATCCCGTTGACTACTGAATTATCTAATTCTCATAGACTTAACACAGGGACCATCAGGTTCCGGTAAGCAATGGGTTATACTGGCTAGAATTAAGTGATGGTGTGGTAAAAAGAATGACGCCATCAGTTTTATTTTGTTAGATGGTCTCTGAAGGATTATTCCTTCAAGAGAGTCCTTGTGAAAGGATACAAACTTTACGTGACTTCCATGGGAACAATGCTGCCTGTAAACACTTGAAGAAATCTAGGGAACTACGAACTTATCATGGAAAATAGAAAATGGAACTCCGAACCACGACTGTATCCAAAAAGAAACTAGGGATGCGGTCAAAGTTAGAAATTGACCGCGGAACAATCGTCACCAGAGTATGTCGGACCATCTAACAAATCTGACCTTGTTCCCTCTCCTCAGTTTGCGTTGAACCCACTGACTGCTAAAGTCGCACCTTGTCATATGTTTAATACAGCGGCCACCCTGCTCCATAAGAGATAATATTTTCTTGAAGTAAATAAAATATTTGTTATATTGAAGTAAAAGTATTGCAATATCTTGTTGAGCTTACATATCTGTCACAACTATCAGACAGGGTTTCTGCATGTATATCGGTTTTTAAACATATAGTTTAAAGATAAACTTGAGTTCTGGTAAAAAAAAGAAAATGAATTCTCACAGAATCTAACGAAACTTACACTGAATGTTCAAGATTACAAATAAATGTCATGTGCCAAACAATTTTGGAAGAAAATGTATACTGGCTGAGTAATGAGCATAGAAAGATAAGGAAATCAGGGTAGTACTAGCCCCGACACCACGTGTGTTGACCCATATACATCTTTCTGTGTAAGTGATTGTTACTTTACCAAGACTCTGCCAAATTTATGATGATTTTGATGACTCCAGACCCTTGCTTTACACACCATTACTTACATGCTATATGATCAACTTTTCTGATCCATTCCACACCTTTTCTTTCACAATGCAATCGCATTACCAGAACTCAAGTTTATCTTTAATGTGGATTGTAAACTCATGACATCCTTTATTCAGTGTGGATTATTATATGAATATCTTTCCCTCTTAAATCCATGTAACAATACATATGGTAAGAAATAAAGTATTATTGTTTTTAAAATTGTTGCTATTAAATGTTTCTTTTATCGTTTCACATCACTCGCTTCTGGATTGCGCAGAGGGGACGTCAAGGTTTTAATAATTATATTTTGTCTACAGTTTCGTGCATTGTGACATAAGGATGAAAGTTATTTTCTGTTTTTATTTGTCTTTCTTTTTTCTATTTGAAAGGCGTATAACGGGTACCTGGCGTCGACCCCCCCCCCCCTCTCCTCTCCCCCTCTCGCTCTCCCTCTCCAATCTACTGACATCCAGTATAAGGTCATCTTCATTGCCTTTCCCTTATTTGATTTTATCTTGCACTGATCGAATAACCAGTATTCAAGCTTCATAAAGCAGAATAGCGCCCCATCTCATGTCTATGGGATTATGTTCAAGATGCTCTCTACCTTGGACTAGATCACGTTCGCCAAAATTATGGTATTTCTCTATCACAAATGCTTCGGACTTTGTACTTTTAAATATTTGTCTAAGGACACCATAGCAGTGTTTGAAGTGTATCGTAGTGTCAAAGAGAATGTCCTTTTCTGACAAAGGAGAAGACAAACATTTGTGAGCATACTGATTCTTTTCATATCAATTTGAATGGGTATCACAGTAGAAAATATGTCCCCTGTTGAGGACTGCTCTTCAAATGCTCTGATGAATATGACAATGAACAGGTTAAAAGTCTGAACCGAAACATTTAATAGATGATTCCTGACATACGACAAACTTTGCGTCGTCCCATATACCCATTTCTATGTGTTGTGTTGTGCGGCAAGACTTTTTTTCAATTTCGTATCATCATTTTGATGATTTCAAGCTTCTAAGTACACAAATATCTGTATGTACTCCACATTCTACACTGTTCAGTTGTAGTAAGTAATCGTAAGAGCTAGTAATGAGAGAAGATAAATTCGCACGTCGGAACTTCAACCAAAATAACAAAAAAAGAATATATATCAAATGATTCAGCATTACATGTCATGAGAAAAGACAGGTATGGAAATAAATTAATAGTTCTGAACATACCTGCATAACACTAATCTGATCATTATCATTTTTTTTTTTGGACCGACTCTGTCGGCAGCAAGCCAGGTCCGTGTTAAAAAACCCACGCGGGAAGGCCTTTCATTTAACTGCGAGGTGCAGCTGAATGTGTAAGATCATTAATGTAAATTAAAAAAACAAGTAGAGGACCTAGGATAGAACCTTGTGGAACGCCATGTAATAGAAGAAAAATTGGAGGAATTATTATTATAAACTACATGTTGAGATCTATCAGAAAGATTACTTTTAAACCAAGATGACAGACAAATTTGAGTCTTGTTCTAGTTTACGAGTGGTGAGTCAACACACCGATTACTGAGCTGGGAGACATTGCCAGGCATAGCGCCAGGTGGAGGGGCATAAGTCGAAACTTTAAAAAAAAAAGTGCGTTTATACACCGTTAATTACAGTAATTTTTTGAATATATGTTTTTGCTTCTATTTTTATCACATTAACAATATGAAGGCATTGGAAGAGCCATGCTTTTCAGGGAACATTTTTCCCCTGATGTTCTTCCATACCTGCTTAAAGGTAATACAAAGTTTTGGGAAATTTTGAAAATTGGGTGGATAATGAATCTTTACAATTTTGATATATTTGGATGCCCCTGTGGATGTATTATAAGCACTAAAAAAATTAACCCCGAAAACACTTCTGTTTTCGAGAAAAATTGAATATAAAAATTTACCGGTGCTCCCGGTAAATTTTGGTAAATTTCAAATAGCGCCTACGGCCGTACAATGGTAGCTGCGACCATGAAAATCTCAGAATATGTATTTGTGATATATAATTTCCAAACGGGAATAGCTAATCGGTCGATTTTAGTCAAGAAACATTGTTTCATAGCTAAATTGATATCTTGACCTTGAGAGGGAGCTATACAACATAAAGAGTTTATTATTTATAATTTCATAACTTTAGACTCTATTTCAACCGGGACAACGATCAATGAATATTGTCGGAACGCATATGCTTCCAATATGCTAATTTGAACCAAATTCATGACCCCATACCAAAACTTTGTAATACCTTTAATAACAATGAAAACGCTCATAAATTATCTTTCAAAATCGGGTTCAACATAGGAAGTTAGTCTGAGGTTAATGTTTCCTTTGTTAAAAGAGGGCTTATATAGACCTGTGTTATGTTGTTAATAAATTCCAATTCAACTCATTATTGTTATTGTTATAATTGTTATTATATCCATAGTGACACCCAATCAGCTATGCTGGGCCGATTTAGTTTACAAGGAAGTCTGGAAACTGAGTTACAATCATTACGAAGATGAGGGTTACGCCTTTAATATATATGATTAGTATAACCCAGCCTTTAAGTCATTATGAAGGATTTTAAATGAGTATTACCAAACGAAGTGCGGGCACAGAAGTAATGAATAATGTAATCATGTTAAGCGAATTCACAAGTAAATAGTTACGTTTATAAATTACTAAATAAATACAGGTAAAGTAAAAGATATCAACAACAAAAAAAGATATTCATGATGTTTCTTTATTCATTATTCAACCTTATATTGAGATAAGAGTCCATAATAAGACAAAAACGAATCAAATAAAAGCAACTCGATTCACAAACGAATGGCAATTCATTGTTTTGAAGAATATATCCTATCCCTTGTGCGCAAATCGATTCTGATATTGCTGGTTTTATCTTTCTACTTCCACGATCAAATGGGATATCATAAGAAAAGATAAAGATAATTCCTTTTAGTGGTGTAAACAAATTTAGTTGTGCGTATCTAATGAGTATAACTCGAGAAAATTTGGTTTCGTTCTTTTAGAACTAAAGAGACGATAGCAAAGAATCCCCCCCCCCCATAACTCGGAGCATGAAAAATTAATGTTAAAGTAGATATTCATTGATTTTAAAAACTAACTTTATTTTCATTATTGCAAAGTTGAAACTTTGATTCGACAAGGTTATCAAAATTCAATGCTTTGAAACATTCGAAGTAATGATTATTATAAATTACAAAACGCTTAAATACAGACCCGGCATAGCACCTGAAGAGCTCTCCGAACGCTGCTGAGATGTGTGAGATCACAGTATGGGCATGACTTGCACAAGCAGACGATGTCCCATGACATCTCACACATTTTCAGTGCCTGTGTTTTCATCTTCTCTTGAGTTCTTTCTCTTACTTCACTACCGTCAGACTAAATGTATGATCTATTGCCTCACTCTAAACCCCGCGCATGGTTTTATTTTGATGACAAATGCAGCGATACAAAATTAAAGGAATCTGTCGCTTGTAAACAAAATAAGACGCCATTGTATATTCAGCTGCACACACCGGGGTATGTTCGGCGTTTCAGGGGGAACAAATGCCATCCTTAATATCATTTCGGGGGGGGGGGTTCAATTTGAAAGTCTGGTTCTTTGATTGTTAATTAACCCCTATCCTGTATTTACAAGCAAAATATTTTAGTTATCAGAATCGGGTCATATCCCCTTTTGAATGGTTTGACATGCCAATACATTTATATACACTAAACTCATTATAATTTGAGAAATAATAGCTTTGCAATTATGATCATTCTCTATGGGATGTCGTCTGCTTGGCAGTGTTGGTCCATATAGTGACGTCATCAAAACATCGTTATTTTTCCGGAGAATCTCTCGTATATCCCAGCTGCTATGGAGGTGGTTGTATTTGTATAAATCACCCCGATATTTACATGTAGTTGACCTAAAACTTGTCCGATGGCCATCTGTTAGCTTACCAGTTTCTAGTGATACTTTAGTTGACATATTTGTGATCTTCTTTGAATTTCACCTTTAATGTACGCAATCATATTGCCTATGGAAATCATGTTCTGATTAGGCTATATATTTTTTTAATAAGATGAGATCTAGCAAAATTATTATTAAATGCTAACGAAAGGAAGATGATTAAATTACACTTATAACAGGAGATGATATATCTCTTGGTTCTATAACTACAAAAAAGGTATATTCAATATTGAGTGCATGGGTTTCTCAAGAATCGTCAAGTATATAATTTTGGTATAATGTTTTGTCATTACCAGACTATTTCAATTGGAAAATGTTTTTCACAATTTAGAGATAACAGGATTAGCAATTCAATTTAAAATTTCTGAACAATAGTTTACCTTCAAAAGAAAATTTGCTAAAATGGTGTTCTTAATGACAGCAAATGTAGACAGTGTAAGGAGGTTAATTTTTTGTTATTACACTGTCATTTTTTATTACACTGTAAACTCGTACGAACATTTTGGAAATCCTTCAAAGGCTTTTATGTCACCTTTGCAAGATAAATATATATATATATAAGTGAAGAACCTCTAGTGATAGGCTATAAAGTGGACAATGTAACTTACCATATGTTAAATATTATTTGCAACATAGCACAATAGACAGTCTATCGAAATTATATAAAATGTACATTCAAAGGTTTTAAAAAAAAACGCAAATTCTTTATGGGTTGATTTTAAGTTAATGGTGAAATCAGATCTGGAAAGTGTAAGTAACTATACATTTAGAAAAGAGATGACTTTCAAAAAACTGTATCAATGGTTGCTTTAAAACTTTGATTTTTTTTGTTTAATTGTATATAATATATATATATGTTATTGTTAATAAATACCTCGAAAGAGGATGAGAAGGAAACAAATCTTTGTAATATTCGCACATTTCAATAGGTGATGGCCAAGGCTATTGAATTTGCCTTTGGTTGATCGGATTCACTGTATGTGAATTAATACGAATCACAGATGTGAATAACAAATCTCCCCTCTGCAGTGCGTTTACAAATTGCAACATGACGAATAGTGAGCGGGTGGGGATCGGTGTATGTCAGGAACGGGGTTCGGTCATGATCTTCGAACACGTTGAGGGCTCCCTGCTCGTACGTGACGAAGATTGACATCGTTCTGTTGCTACTCAGTCCATACGATGGGTTGCGTTGCGAAGCTACCGGACATCCAACCTTACAACGACCAATGAAACGATAAGGTCCTCCTATATCTACGAGAACACAACAAAACAGAAAAAATGAATGCGTGCTTTTGGCCAGAAGCATTAAACAAATATCGGTGTATCCAGATATTTATAAACAGAGGGGCAGGGGGCACAGTTAAGTCCTTTCAAGCCAATAACCAACATGTCCGTAAATGATTCCACCGCTATACGGGAACTGGCATAATGGGGGGGTGGGGCGGCGGCGGCGGCTACACAGGCTTTGCTCGATGGATGCAATGAAAATCAAGAGGGCCATTGGTTAAGGGAGGGTGTGGGGGTGTTTCAGCGTCTTCATTCCTTCATATTCCCGCTATCTTTTGATTATCCTGGGTATTTTCGCCATTTAATTGGGGATCCTATGCCCCCCTCCCCCCATTACCTACGCCAATGCCTTTGACTGTAGATAGTAGATTCCTGTAAATCATAAGAAATCACTTATATCGGCGGTAAATATACAGAACTTACAAAATGACCTATATACCTCCATCGATTGAACTTTGTATCTAACAACTCACACAAAGGCATTGGAACAGGTGGGGTAGGATGATTTTGGTGCCCTCCCCTCATTTCTATCAAATTCGGACAACCATCATTTGGGGAAAAGGTGGTGTTGTTTTATTTTTTATATAGGGTCCGTGGTCAAAATCCCATCAAAATGCTATGACAGGATTACGTAATGCAACACACGAGACTGACACACCCGATCGAAGTCTCAAAATATTTGGTTGCTTAAGTATCATTCATTTTGTGTGATTTATAATTAAATAATGATAACTTTTAAATGAATCTAGAATTACACCATCATTTTGATCATCTTACATATGTGGTAAAGTGGTCCATCTGTTTCATGAGGCGAATGGTATGTAGATCGTTCTGCCAGCGCGATAATGGTAGTGCCTACCGGCCGAGTAGAAAACCGAATACTCAAATTCATGGATTTATCAGCTGGAACAGGCGGCAATTTTTCAAAAGGGTACCGCTTTCCAGCAATATAACATTGCGTAGTCCGGAGATGGATATCACCTAAAGAAACGGCATGATAGTGAATCGAGAATATCACCCACTCGCTCAATCAATCAATCAATCAATCAATCACTGTTATGTTGCCAACTTTTGTTGCCAACCTATGCATGAGTAATGCAGGCACGATTAAAAATTGCTACTATACATGATTGATATATGAATGTAATGTATATTGATGTATTACTTTATAATTGTAACTATACATGATTAATATATAATTGTAATTATGCATGATCGATACATATTTGTAATTGTAATGCATTATTGTTTGTATTTGTTTTATATGTAGTTGCCGCACATGTTGTTTTATACGTGGAAACGTATAAATCACCAATACGTTCTCTATTTGAAAGAGGGGCATGGGGGGGGGGGGGTGTCCATCGTGACAGATTTCCAACTATAGAAGAAAGACAACCCGCATGTTAATCATTGTCTTATTGTGATATTGTGATATCCGCCCCCTCCATTGTTTCCTCGCTTGTCCCTCCTGAGGTCCATACGTGGATACGCCTTTGACTGGCCCATAACAAAACATGACTTTGATTACCTGTGAAGTTACCGCTCTGTGCAAGAGAACCCTGACAGTCTCTGTCATCTAAAGGTGGCGTTGGTGCAGTTGGGGGCACTGTAGATGGCTGAGCTTCATATGGTTGCGGTTTCTCCGTCGCTGAAAAAAAGTAATCGTTATTTAAAAAAAAAATGAAGTGACAGGAAAGACATTGGCCAAATGAGGGCGAAGCAAAGTATTACGTTTATATTGAACACAACACAAGAAATACTCCCTTTAATGGTTCCCCGGCAGCCATTTATGCTCCAATAGCACTTGGATTAGAGCACTTTTTTCTGTAAAGAAAGTAAGTAACATGTTATCATAACTCTTTATTTTGTTTTTTCAGAATGTTCTCTAAAAAGTGCACTCGTATCCCCGAACAGGAAATTCTGGATCCGGCGCTGGAAGAGGACTCATATTTCATTTAAAGTATATTGATTGCTATACATCCAGCTCTTGACTGGGTAAATCTGTTGATTTATCCGACATATCTGATTCTGTATTTACCGAGAACACTGCAAATTTCGTACTGTCTTCTGTTTCTTATTCCACACCCTTTTGGAATCCACGGTGCCAGGTCGTGCTCAGAAGCGACCAACGAGTCATTTCTAAGAAGACTTCTTCGACATCTGAGTTGAAAGAATCTCGTAGACGCATCTTCAAGTCTTTCGTGACATGACTGGGCATGTACACCTGTGGAGAGAGAGATGGGGAGAGGGTATGGGGCGGGCACCGCGGTAAGAACTTGCGAAGAACAAACTATGGTGAAATGAGTAGAATACCGATTTCTTTTTTTTTCTTGGCGATTTTAGAGACAAATGCTCACCTACTCTGTTTAAAGAATCTTGCATCCTCCACCTGACTTTGATTTCATACTTGCAAAGTGGATATTAATGGCAATTATACTATCTAGAACTGTTAACATGTATACTAATACAATGAAAACAAAAAAGAAGGTGGGGGGGGGGGGGGGCTCTGAAAATATAAGGCATACATTTTTGCTTAACAGTGGTTAAGAGACTATTGATCCAATAATGAGTTATTCCAATGAGTGCAAGTCAGACAAAAAGCTTCAATTTTTCTATCCTGAAAGATAAATATTTAACTGTTTAAATCACTTCATCTTGACATTGTGTTTGTGTGTGATTGTTAGAGATTTCGCAAATTGGAGGTCACTAGTTACCCCCTTTGAACATGAAGTGACACGTGGGTTTTTCTGCTTGTTTTAAGATATTTTCGACAATTCTGTTGGCAAAATTTAGTTCAACAATTCAATTCAAAAGGTGATGAATAAAGGGATTCCTAATATTATAACAGCAGAGGTAGAGACCTCTCGATATTAAGCAGTTAATAAAACTGAGAGAGAAATAAGAATGATATAGACCTACCTGGTAAACCGGTTCCAATTATCACAGTAAGCACGATTGGGTAGTAGATTCTGATCTAGAAAACAGATTGAACAAGAACTTAACATTTCAATACGACAAAATGATATTCCGAACCCAAACAATACATTGCCCCAGGAGCCAGTCATTGTCATTATTTACTTCAAATTGTGTTTTTTTATTTTTTATTTATTGAGATTATAATCTATAATCATGTATTTTACTTTCTTTCTGTATATATCCTTCATGCATGTTGTTACTGCTCAAATTAGGGATATAGGCTTAACTTAGACAAAACTATAAATTAAAATCTAGATTTTCAGGGAGAGGCAATGTAGAAAAAACTGTACATAGAGCCGTGTGTTATACAATGACTGGACAAATAGATAAATACATGCTGAAATTTTTAATCAATGAACATGAATTTTTAAAGGTTATTTTGATCAAACAAGTTTTTTATCAAACATTTAATTCAATACAAAAAAATGCTGATATTTAAATTTCTTGATTGAAACAAGAAGACCTCACTTTTATCTCCTTGAAATAACATTATGCCCAAAATATCGGTTATTAGAAAACTGTTCCGATGACAATATTGTTTCACAGTCAATACCCTGCACTAACCGAATACCTAACCTCTACCCTGGACCAACAGTGATAGGCCTATCCAATAATCTAACCCTAACCCTATCCTAACCTTTAACCCGGTTGCAACCCTAACCCTAGCCCTATATCTCGGACGCATCAAATCCCGGATTAAATGTCGCCAGGTCACATGGCGGATCGCCGAAAATTTCCGAATTGATAAAATCCACTTATTTTGTATACGATAAAGGCTTCTTCAAGAAAATACGTACACTGAAGAGACGCATCCTGACTTCAAGGATTAAGAATACCGAGTGAGGTACTAATAGAATCAATCGAAAAATTCTAAGAGATTGTGTCTACAGTGTCTAGGTGTGGGGTTGTGCATGTGCGAATGTGTGTTTGAGACGCCAGCATAATCGTGATTTTCTTTTCTTTAAAAAATATGAAATAAAAAGGTAGAACATTTATATGTTGTACTTTAATTAGCCTATTAGCACTTGATTAGCACTTGACGCCAGCATTATCGTGATTTTCTTTTCTTTAAAAAATATAAAATAAAAAGGTAGAATATTTATGTTCACTTTAATTAGCCTATTAGCAATTGATTGAATTGTTCAGTTTATTGGAAAGCCATTAGATTTTATTGAGCAAAAGTTCATGGACCAATTCCAGAGACGGAGGTAAGAAGACGCCAGCATAATATTTTCTTTTCTTTAAAAAATATAAAAATAAAAAGGTAGCATATTTATGTTCACTTTAATTAGCCTATTAGCACTTGAATGAATTGTTCAATTTACTGGAAAGCCATTACATTTTATTGAGCAAAGTTCAGGGACCAATTCCAGAGACGGAGGTAATGAGACAATTTATGGAACAAGTTACGACTGTTTTCATGTTCCCATAGAAATAAGAGCTCTCCTCTTTTGAAACGCTCGTTTCATTTTCACCCATAAAGTACAAAACGAGGGGCGTGCGCTGGCTCCATCTAGTGCTGAATTCGTCACTGACATTAAACTTAAATGCGTTGGCCTTTTCTTCTGATAAATAAAATCAAGTGTAATCGATCTTAGATTGTCAGCATGAAATACACCCACACACAAACACACGCACACGCACGCACAGGCACGCACGCACGCATGTACACGCGCACGCACACACACTTGTTCGAAAGCTATACTCAACAATGGTAACATAGACCAATAGCTTGAAATGTCTTTGATATTTAATTTCGGCCCGAGTAAGTCCGCGAGACATACAGTTCCTTTTTATCTGAACAGCCAGAGACCTGTGTGGTAAACACACAATCAAAACTGGTGTTCGTATATATATATATATATATATATATATATATATATATATATTATGACTGTACTGCTCCCATCTTGTCCACGCATGTGTCTTACCTGTTATGCAGCGGAGTCCTCCCGGAAACTGCACACACAGACGAACAAGTACATATATAAAATATGATATGTTAATCTTTTAATAGTCCATACCCTACACTAACCTAATTCCTAACCTCTACCCTGGACCAACAGTGATAGGCCTATCCAATAATCTAACCCTAACCCTATCCTAACCTTTAACCCGATTGCAACCCTAACCCTAGCCCTATATCTCGGACGCATCAAATCCCGGATTAAATGTCGCCAGGTCAAATGGCGGTCGCCGAAAATTTCCGAATTTATAAAATCCACTTATTTTGTATACGATAAAGGCTTCCTCATGAAAATACGTACACTGAAGAGACGCATCCTGACTTCAAGGATTAAGAATACCGAGTGAGGCACTAATACAATCAATCGAAAAAATTCTAAGAGATTGTGTCTAGGTGTGGGGTTGTGCATGTGCGAATGTGTGTTTGAGACGCCAGCATAATCGCGATTTTCTTTTCTTTAACAAATATAAAATAAAAAGGTTGAACATTAATGTTCACTTTAATTAGCCTATTAGCACTTGATTGAATTGTTCAATTTATTGGCAAGCCATTACATTTTATTGAGCAAAAGTTCAGGGACCAATTACAGAGACGGAGGTAATGAGACAATTTATGGAACAAGTTACGACAGTTTTCATGTTCCCATAGAAATAAGAGCTCTCCTCTTTTGAGATGCTCGTTTCATTTTCACCCATAAAGTACAAAACGAGGGGCGTGCGCTGGCTCCATCTAGTGCTGAATTCGTCACTGACATTAAGCTTAATTTCTTCTGATAAATAAAATCAAGTGTAATCGATCTTAGATTGTCAGCATGAAATATACCCACACACACACACGCACGCACACGCACGCACGTACCCACGTACACGCGCACGCACACACACTTGTTCGAAAGCTATACTCAACAATGGTAACATAGACCAATAGCTTGAAATGTCTTTGATATTTAATTTCGGCCCGAGTAAGCCCGCGAGACATACAGTTCCTTTTTATCTGAACAGCCAGAGACCTGTGTGGTAGACACACAATCAAAACTGGTTTTCGTATATATATATACGTATATATATATATATATTCTGACTGTACTGCTCCCATCTTGTCCACGCATGTGTCTTACCTGTTATGCAGCGGAGTCCTCCCGGAAACTGCACACACAGACGAACAAGTACATATATAAAATATGATATGTTAATCTTTTAATAGTCCATACCCTACACTAACCTAATTCCTAACCTCTACCCTGGACCAACAGTGATAGGCCTATCCAATAATCTAACCCTAACCCTGTCCTAACCTTTAACCCGATTGCAACCCTAACCCTAGCCCTATATCTCGGACGCATCAAATCCCGGATTAAATGTCGCCAGGTCACATGGCGGATCGCCGGAAATTTCCGAATATATAAATCCATTTATTTTGTATACGATAAAGGCTTCCTCAAGAAAATACGTACACTGAAGAGACGCATCCTGACTTCAAGGATTAAGAATACCGAGTGATGCACTAATACAATCAATCGAAAAATTCTAAGAGATTGTGTCTAGGTGTGGGGTTGTGCATGTGCGAATGTGTGTTTGAGACGCCAGCATAATCGTGATTTTCTTTTCTTTAACAAATATAAAATAAAAAGGTTGAACATTAATGTTCACTTTAATTAGCCTATTAGCACTTGATTGAATTGTTCAATTTATTGGAAAGCCATTACATTTTATTGAGCAAAAGTTCAGGGACCAATTCCAGAGACGGAGGTAATGAGACAATTTATGGAACAAGTTACGACAGTTTTCATGTTCCCATAGAAATAAGAGCTCTCCTCTTTTGAAATGCTCGTTTCATTTTCACCCATAAAGTACAAAACGAGGGGCGTGCGCTGGCTCCATCTAGTGCTGAATTCGTCACTGACATTAAGCTTAATTTCTTCTGATAAATAAAATCAAGTGTAATCGATCTTAGATTGTCAGCATGAAATACACCCACACACACACACGCACGCACACGCACGCACGCACACCCACGTACACGCGCACGCACACACACTTGTTCGAAAGCTATACTCAACAGTGGTAACTTAAACCAATGGCTGTAAATTTCTTAAACATTTAAATTCGGCCCGAGTAAGTCCGCGAGACATGCAGTTCCTTTTTATCTGAAAAGCCATAGACCTGTGTGGTAGACACACAATCAAAACTGGTTTTCATATATATCTATATATATACCCATATATATATATATATGTTCTGACTGTACTGCTTCCATCTCGTCCACGCATGTGTCTTACCTGTTATGCAGCGGAGTCCTCCCGGAAACTGTACACACAGACGAACAAGTACACATATAAAATATGATATGTCAAGCTTTTATTAATAGTCGGTATACCAACAGTTCGACAGAAAAATCAGCGAAACGCTCGAAATCTTGTAAAATATCACGAAAGGAGTGACGACTATGACATAAAATTGAACAAATAATATTCAGCAGAGGGGCCGAAAGTCGAAAGACAATCAGGATTCAGGGCATGTTACCTGTACCCGATTATAGAATGTTCCTTAAGCAGGGCTCCCACTCAGCCGAGTTGTATTAGCGAGTTATGGCGAGTTGTGGTGAGTGGCCTCAAAGAGGCACTAGCAATAACTCGCGAACAGCTCTTCTTGTAACTCGGCATAACTCGCGACAATTCGGTATGGCTTAGCGTAACTCTTTACAACATTCCACGACTCTCCTCGAAGTCGCGAGCAGTTCCAAATTCGTTGTAACTCGAGGTGAACTCGCCTGCACTCGTAATATACTCACATTACTCGTAACAAGCTCGCGCCGTACTCTTCATAACTCGTAGCAACTCGCCGCCTTATGAAGAGTGCAGCAACGAATCAGAGAAAATGTTGAACATGTCCAAAAAAAATTAAATGCTCGCGACTTCAAGGAGAGTCGTGGAATGTTGTAAAGAGCTACACTAAGCCATACCGAGTTGTCGCGAGTTATCCCGAGTTACAAGAAGAGCTTTCGCGAGTTATTGCGAGTGCCTCTTTAAGGCAACTTAAAGCCTCAGTCACAAATGCCATTACGAATGCCGTACAAACGATTTTCAGACAATGGAAATTCGGGAAAACAGTGAAAAACAGGGAGATTCGTACGAACGCATTGTTCGTACGAACCCTTGTGACCGTAGCTTTATGCAGTTTCTCACACCAGAAGTAGAGAAGAGTGTTTAACGTATTCAGTTGAATTGCGATCCAGGGCATCGTTTCAAGAAGCCGTCATCTCTGTATGGGGAAATTGCCCAGCCAGCTATAAGCTGCCCCTTCAGAGATTGCAGAAAAGAGCTGCTAGATATGTCACTGGTATCTTTGACTATGAACTTGCAAGCGGCAACACATTGATAAAAAAACTGTCCTGGCAAACTATTGACCAGCGCCGTGATTATTTTCTGGCTATGCTTATGTTTAAATGTATAAGGGGCATTGCTCCACCGCGTTTATCAAACGAAATAGAAATGTATTTCGACCGCCATGGCCTAAATACAAGAAATGCAAACTATATTAATGTAGTATTGCCAAAACCAAATGTAACCTTATTCAAACAATCTTTTAAGTATGCTGGGGCGGTTAATTGGAATAAGCTTCCCAATGATATCCAAAATGCCAATTCAGTAGACAGTTTTAAATACCAATATAAAAAGTGTTCCTTTAATCGATAAAAATTGTTCACTGCCGTTTCTCCTCACTACTACAACATTATATGCAATAACTAAAATTATTGCTAACCCAATTACCTAGATATTTCATATACCTACATTACGTCCTAAATTTGATATTTATCTTTTATAATTATGCAATACAAACCATTTTCACAATTCATTGGAGTTAATGTTGACATGAAATGTTTATTAACTTCATTGTTATATAATTATAATGTAAAATGTCATAATGTTAATGTCATATTGCATTATTTATTTATTTTTTTCTCCTCTTTTCGTTTTTCCCTCATCTTAGTTTTCCTATTTGTGTTGTTTTCATTTTTTACCATTTGTATAAAACTGCTATTTTGTTTGTAACTACTCATATGGAAACGTTGTATCATCCGCTCAATCTGACTTGCGTGCATAGAACAAATAAGCATTTTTCCATGAAAAAGTGAAGTTTTCTAAAATGTGCGTTTCTTTCCAGCATTGGGGCGCCCGGAAGTTACTCGGGTAACATTTCATAAAGTATAATATAAAAAGACCATATGCAAATTTTCTGTACTTTTGTCGGAAAAAATACATTTATCCAGCAACAATGTCGTCTCTTTTTGCGTTGGAGAAGAGCAAATAGCGAGTTTCAATCGCACTTTGGCCGCTCTCGCAAGCTCTCACTCGTTTCACTGTGGTCAAGCGACTTTGGGGCAAGTGGTTAATGAAAATACTAATCGTTAGCTTTCTTTTGGTATTAAACTTGTTTTGATTGATTGTATAATTTTGTCGGAATAAAGGAAACAAAAAGGCTCGACCAATAACTTATCAGTGTCTGAATTGACCTTTTGACCCTGATGCAAGCGCACTAATGACGTCATCTTCGCTAAATCGGCGTCTTTTATCGTAAAATGCGACACTTTCACAATGTTTATACATCTTTTTTTAACTATTAGTAAGATTTAACATATTTTTTCTGATATCACTGAAGTTTTGGGTTTTATTTAATGAGTAATTTTAAAATAAGAGCCTTTTTACTGTTTTAATTTGCTGGATCGTACCATTAAAGTCGCAGGGTAGAAAGATGCATTTTCCAACCGCGCCAAATTTAATTTACGTTCCGACATTCTGTTAAATGGGTTCGTATTGTTAAGAATCCACTACTTTCTGCTCCAACAAACGTCCACATGCGGAGTCGTTTATCAACTAAATTATTCAAATTTAGGGATGCTTCCTAGCTTCCCAGGTGTTTGTGTTGCTGATGAAGCATTTCATTCACCTGCTATCATTCTTTGTACTCCAATTGCCAGAACGCTAATTTCATTTTCGTTTTATAGTTTCATCGTAGTCGTTTATCAACTATATGACATTCAAATTTTTGAATGCTTTCTCCCCAGGTGTTTGTGGTGTTTATGCATTTCATTCACCTATTATTATTCTTTGTACTCCAATTGTTAGAATACAAAATGCATTTTGGTTTTATAGTTTCATGCAATAAGTATAAAAGAGTATGTTATGCACAATAAAAACAATGTGTGTCCCTATTGTACAATGTAATGTGTCCCCTCATTTTGTAATAGTTAATTTACCCATTCACATAATGGAACTACCTGCCGGATGAAGCCAGTGGCCTGTGACCCCTGAGCACTCAACACCGTGTGGGAGTCAGTTTGTGATCAAATTCTTTTATGAGACAAATACAAGCAAACGTTTTCATATGTTATTGTCAGTTCTTAAATTTGTATTTTCCATCCTTATGCAGGACCATTATGTAAAACAGCCTGCGAGCTGATCAATGTTATCCTGTTAAAAGATGTTTTAATAAATAAATGAATAAAGTTCACCGACATCCCATTGAGTCACGGGTCAAATTTAATACACGCAATTCAATGGGATTTCGGTGAACTTGTACTTATGACGGTTTAATGAAACGCTCACTGCTATATAATACTAATAACAATTAATAACAACTTCAGACGCGTGCTACATAAAGTTATATTTTATTCTTTATTAAATTTGTTTTATTATAGTGCTTAAAGATAATAATAAATAATTATAGCTAGTTCTTATATAGCGCTTTTCAGGGACCGAAGGCCCCCTCAAAGCGCTTTACAGATATTATTACCCCGACCTTCGGATTGAGGCTTACCCGCATACAATGTATGCACATTCTCCACTCCTAAGGGAGCATTCTAGCCTGGCGTCATTTTTACAAGCGCGCACTTGCTTATCTAAGCACATTAGCTTTCGCATCCTACCGGGTAGCGACATTTTTATTCCCAAACAGGTTTGCAATTACTTATATTTCTGTTCTTCTCAACGGCTGATATGTTCTACGTCATTAGCAGCTTGGAAAGAGGTCACAAACAATTAGACTTTGATTTTGTATTGCTTTGCCTCACTATTTATAAAGGCAAAACAACTGAATAAACTGAGATTTGAGCCCTCAAGTCAACTTCAATCTGCTATTAGTAACACGCTGTCCTTACCGATTGAGCCAACGATGGGTTGATAAAAGTGATTCTGCATGATTTCTATAACCCTATCACTCACCGTAACGGTTACGTCATTGCTAATGACGTCAGCCAATCAGATGACCGGATATATTAGCATAGGCAAACCTGTTTGGGAAAAAAAATTAGCTACCGGGTACCCATTTAACACCTGGGTGGAGAGTGGCAAATGTAGATCAATGTCTTGCCAAAGGACATTAGTGCTGCGGTGGGACTTGAACCGCGGACCCTGTCCGATGACATATCCACTCGTCCGCGTATAGACCGGTAGTGGTAAATAAAGGTTTTGGATGCAAAATATACATTCAATATTGTTTAAATATTGCCTTCAGAGGTTTAGATGGCAATACTTTGCAAATTCGCAAAAAAAAACAGAAATATATGCCCACAATTTTAATATTGTAGTGCATTCGCGATATCTATGCAGGCCGGATCGATATAATTAACCAACATATAACAATTAGTAGGCGGTTTCCCGGCAAAATTGGTATCATCACGTATTCTAGTCAAAACATATTCTTTCACATGATTGGTAATAAGAGCTTCCATTTCATTTTTTGAGAAGGGGGCGTTTCCAAAACTGGTCTATACCTTTAATTACAATCCTTCGATTTGTGTGTATGGTTGTTATAAGGAAGTTTACAGATAGCACATGGTACAAATGACCCCAAATATCCACAGATCTTTTACACATGGAGAATTTCCACTTTGAGCATCTTAGAATAATAACTGCCAAAGTCCTAGATGTGCTTCATGAATACATTTTGTTTGCCCTCTTGAAAAGAATACTTCCACCTGCGTATCTTAGAATGTACCGTTGGTGCATAAATGAATAATGTTACATAACTTTCATGAGCGCATATCCAGTATTCATCTCTGGTGGGTTTTCCCTTTTTGGTACAAATGACCTTTATCTGCCCATGCGCAGATTGTATCTATGAACTGGCTTATTGTTTGGCGATCAGATTTCATAACCAGGTGAATCGACTTGACAAATCACGTGGCCACGAGCGAATATGGCGCTGTTCGCATTTCCACCGGCAGAGGCTGCTCTTCTAAATTGCTCTTTATTATTAATGGAGTATCATGCATTTCGGTGAACATGTGGATTCCTGACGTCTGCAGCCCGGCCAAGACAGTCCAAGAGACCGAAAGCCCCAAAAGACGGACAATGCCGCTCTCACTGGTTATCTATATAGCCTTCGGTCTCAGAGGGCTAACAAGACGGCCGGCCCATTAGACCGGCCATGACAGTCCAAAAGACCGAAAGCCCTAAAAGACGGCCGCTCTCACTGGTTATCTATATAGCCTTCGGTCTCAGGGCTAACAAGACGGAAGGCCCATTAGACCGGCACCCCGAGATACGGACACCATTAAGTTTGGTACGGTTTCGTGGGCCATCGGCCTCGTCGATTTGCTCGGTCTCGTTGGCTGGCTATCGGTCTCATGTTATGTTCCTTTCAGGGAACAACTATAGGAGCTCAATGTTACTTCATATAATTATACATTTTTTCTTCATTTTGAAGAATGAAGTAAAATGCAGTCTGTACCGTTCAGTACTCAACAAACGGACAACATTTATACATGATAATCAAAAGAAAAAAATGAAATTGATAGAGAGAAAACACAAAAAGGCACTGTTTGGTTGTCAAGAGAAAAGGTCAAGTGAGAAACTGTCAAACAAAGGCAAGAGATTGAGGAATTATAATCCAACAAAAGGTTAAACGTCAGGAAAGGGGAAACGTCATTGCATGTATACGAATATAGTTAGTAATCTACAGTACAATGGTTTTACTGTTATTGCCAAGTCGTGCTCATCTCAATATTTGCTCATTTCGGTCAGAACAGTTTGGGTGTGTGTGTATGACAATATTATAAATAAATCGTGGCACAAAAGTACTTCGTTTTGTGTTTGCACTTTGTTAACCCCATCCATCTTATATGTTAAACTCAAGTACCTTCACTTCATCTCTGTCTGGGTAGTCCTTGCTTTGTTTAATTATAAAGGTGGGAGAAAAACCGCTGTCACAAAGTAGCAAGCGTTGGCTTTAGAAATGGAACGTTTTATTTTCAAATAGTCGCAGTTATTGAGAGTATATCAGAGTTGAAGAGGGGCAGTAATTGACTGTGATTTTAATTGTTGCTTTGAATCTTATATCGCGTAAATCTCGCAAATCTAATATCTTGAGAAATCAAGTTTTACAAAATGTAATATTTTGTTAATTAGATGGATATGCACAACATAAAATTGGAGTCTGAATTGTGGTATATGCGTATGTGGGGTGCGAAATTTTTCTCTTTTTGAGGAAAAGGGATTGGAAAGCGAGTATGGCGAATGTAGAGAGAGAAATGGTTACAGCGCGAGTGAGAGAAATGAAGATAGATGAGAGGAGAGAAGGAAACAAGAAAGAGAGAGAGGGGGGGTAGAACAAGATAGGGAGAATAGAGACACAGGGAAGGAGAAGGGGCTGGGACGGAGCCAGGTACAACGAGATTTGAGTGAAAAGCACAAACTGAGAGAGACAGAAACGTGGATATATAGAGACTAAGAAAGAAAGGGGAGAAGAGAGACAATGAGATACATACATGCGCGCCGGAAGCAGTTTGGGATTGGGGGGGGGGGGGGCAAACATTTCAGGGGGCTCACCTTCCAGGGCGGTGACGTAATGAGAAAAACGTTCGGAAGGGGGGGGGGGGGCAGACGAAAAATCTGCATCACCACCTTACCATCTTACACGTTACATTTTTCAAAGTGGAGTATTAACGATCAAGAAAGGCGTAAATTGGCGTGGGGTCCAGGGCGTGAGCCTCAGCAGGGGGTCAAGGGGCTGAGCCCCTTTAGGTATTTAATTACGGTTAGATGAGCATCCAGGTGCCCTCTCTAAGCCATTGACATGTTTCAGGGGGGGAAGCCCCCAGAAGCTCAGAGGTTTTAATATTTAACTACGGTCAGATGAGCATCCAGGGGCCGCCTTAGGGCCCTTGGTGGGGTCCAGGGGTTTCAGGTATTTAATTACAGTCAGATGAGCATCCAGGGGCCCGCCTTAGGGCCTTTAGTGGGGTCCAGGGGGCAGAGCCCCCGGAAGCTCAGGGATTTTAGGTATTTCATTACGGTTAGATGAGCATCCAGAGACCCTCTTTAAGCCATTGACGTGTTCAAGAAGGGGGGGGGGGGAGAGCCCCCAGAAGCTCAGATGTTTTAATATTTAACTACGGCCAGATGAGCATCCAGGGGCCCGCCTTAGGGCCTTTAGTGGGGTCCAGGGGGCAGAGCCCTCGGAAGCTCAGGGGTTTTAGGTATTTAATTACGGTCAGACGAGCAACCAGGGGCCCGTCTTGGGGCCCTTGGTGGGGTCCAGGGGGAAGAGTCCCCTGAAGCTCAGGGGTTTTAGGTATTTAATTACGGTCAGATGGGCATCCAGGGGGCAGAGCCCCCGGAAGCTCAGGTTTTTTAAGGTATTTAATTACGGTCAGATGAGCACCCAGGGGCCCGCCTTAGAGCCCTTGGTGGGGTCCAGAGCCCCTGGAAGCTCGGGGGTTTTAGGTATTTAATTACGGTCAGATGAGCATCCAGGGGCCCGCCTTAGGGCCCTTGGTGGGGTCCAGGGGGCATTACCCCCGGAAGCTCCGGGTTTTTAGGTATTTAATTACGGTCAGATGAGCATCTAGGGGGCAGAGCCCCCGGAAGCTCAGGGTTTTTAGGTATTTAATTACGGTCAGATGAGCATTTTTACCTTATTTGTGACATTGGCAGGTCACTTATTTTTTCTCCCCGTCTTTCTTTTTTTCTTCTCTTTAATATACTTTTTCAAAATGTGAGGGGGGGGGGGGGGGGACGCTCGAGCCCAGCCACTTTGCAGACCATGGTATAAAATAAAAATAAGCGTATTTTTAGCCCGACTGCGCATTAGGGAATTTCTTATTTTCCAAAAAATGCATAAAAAGGTATGACCTACAAAAAAATACCAGCAACATTTGCAAATCACTGGTATCGAATAAGAAATACACCCCCCTTATCAGTATGCCAGCGTTCAGGGGCTCATGTCTTCTTACCCCTATAACAAAAAAACAGACACGCTTTCCCATTTTCGCACAATATGTCCACGATATGCGCGTATCGCTATTATAAAGACCTCCGTTGATAAATACCGTATAGGTGGCATGCGCAATGTTTGTGAAATTTAATTCCTGTGAACTTTCCTTTTCTTTGAATAATATTGTATATGTGATTTAATTCAGGTTTTTATTATTGTTATGTTCTTTTGGGTTAAAAATACAAACCATGTTTACTCCTTTACTGCTTTTTTTTTTTTTTTTTGAGGGGGGGGGGGCGTTTTGGGGGGGCAAAAATGCCTTTTGCACCCCCACTTTTGTGATTGGGGGGGCAACTGCCCCCCCCCCCCTGCCCCCCCCCCCCCCCCCCCCCCACTTCCGGCGCCTATGCTACCACTTAATGTAGAAACAAATTGTGGTGTTTTAGACGATAGCAAATGGGAAGGGAAAAGCGATTTTCTTTCATTTCCGCGAATCGCGCCGGTTGTTGTGAACGTCGCCTGTTGATTTGGTGTCAAGTGGTGACATCATCGAATTCATGCTTTTCTGATGGCTCATGTCATGTGGTAGTTGCAGAGATACGAGGAGATAGACTTATACAAAATTGGCCTTCAGTTGTAGAGCCACTATCATAAAGGTCTCAAGTTAGGAAATTGGAGCTGAACTTTTTGAGTTTGATGTCGTTTAGTTGAGGTGAGTTAAGTTTGTAGAATTTTCTTCTTTTTAATTAAAATCTATGCCACGACTGATTGTTTGTCACAGTGATAAGCCCATAATTAATACGCCTTGGTGTAGAGAAAATGTGATGTATTGCGACAAGCTATTGGCGGACCCGGCTCACAGGAGGGCGAGAATTTTAGGGTATCAGTATAAAACCAATTATATGAACTTATCTGTTTGTGTTCTGATTTCTTTTTTTTTAATGTCAAGATCTTAAATACATTTAGTTTAATGACGATTGTGGTGTGGAACCATCACTGAGTTAGTCACGCGATAGGAAGCATGGTTTAACAAATAAGACTCGAGTTAGAATGTATTTAATTGCTTTGTCGATTCTCCTTTTAGCTTTCATTATCATCTCGAAATAAAAGTTATGGGCCCGTATTCAATACACATTTTAAGCATTAAATCTAGGAACGTTTTCATGTTGATGATGGTAATAGTGGTGATGATGATGATGGTGATAATGATGATGATGGTGGTGGTGATGATGATAATATTGGTGATGATGATGATGATGATGGTGATGGTGGTGGTAATGATGACAATGGTGGTGATGACGATGGTGATTATGATAGGTAGACCCATTATCTAACCGCATTTTGAACATGCGTTTTTAATAAGATGTATTTGCTCAAATTTGCTGAGACAACAGTCTGAAATAAACGGCCGTATTCTAGCATCATACAATATATTATATTACAAAGTATCATTATCATACGTTTGCTATATCTATTCGGGAAACAGAAGGGTGTGTCTCGAAATGATAATGATGATGATGATGATGATGATGATGGTGGTGTTGGTGGTGGTGGTGGTGGTGGGGGTAATTGTGATGATGATGATGGTGGTGGTGGTGATGATGATGGTGATGATAGTGGTACAATTATGATGGTGTTGGTGGTGGTGGTGGTGGTGGTGGTGATGATGATGGTGATGATAGTGGTACAATTATGATGATGATGATGGTGTTGGTGGTGGTGGTAGTGGTGATGATGATGGTGATGATAATGGTACAATTATGATGATGATGATGGTGTTGGTGGTGGTGGTGGTAGTGATGATGATGGTGATGATAGTGGTACAATTATGATGATGATGATGGTGGTGGTGGTGGTTGTGGTAGTGATGATGATGATGGTGATGATAGTGGTACAATTATGATGATGATGATGGTGTTGGTGGTGGTGGTGGTGGTGATGATGATAATAGTAGTGGTGATGATGATGGTGATGATTGTGATGATGATGATGGTGGTGGTGATGATGATGGTGATGATAGTGGTACAATTATTATGATGATGATGGTAGTGGTGGTGGTGGTGGTGGTGGTGGTGATGATGATGATAATAGTGGTGGTGATGATGATGGTGATGATTGTGATGATGATGATGGTGGTGGTGATGATGATGGTGATGATAGTGGTGATGCTGATGATGATGATGATTGTGATGATGATGGTGGTGGTTCAACACTTCAATTCAAAAGGTAATGAATAAAGGGATTCCTAATATTATAATAGCAGAGGTAAAGACCGTTCGATATTAATCAGTTAATAAAACTGAGAGAGAAAAAGGAATGATATAGACCTACCTGGTAAACCGGTTCCAATTATCACAGTCAGCACGATTGGGTAGTAGATTCTGATCTACAAAACAGATTAAACAAGAACTTAACATTTCAATACGACAAAATGATATTACGAACCCAAACAATACATTGCCCCAGAAGCCAGTCATAATTGTCATTATTTACTTCAAATTATGTATTTTTATTTTTTATTTATTGAGATTATAATCTATAATCATGTATTTTACTTTCTTTCTGTATATATCCTTCATGCATGTTGTTACTACTCAAATTAGGGATATAGGCTTAACTTAGACAAAATTATAAATTAAAATCTAGATTTTCAGGGAGAGGCAATGTAGGGAAACTGTACATAGAGCCCTGTATTATACAAAGACTGGACAAATAGATAAATACATGCTGAAATATTAAATCAATGAACAAGGATTGTTAAAGGTTATTTTGATCAAACAAGTTTTGTATCAAACATTTAATTCAATACAAAAAGACGCTGATATTTAAATTTATTGATTAAAACAAGAAGACCTCATTTTTGTCTCCTTGAAATAACATTATGCCCGAAATATCGGTTATTAGAAAACTGTTCCGATGAAAATATTGTTTCACAGTCAATACCCTACACTAACCGAATAGAGTACCGAAGCTGTGACGTCATAAAAATCTATTTTTTAGAATTTCTCAATTTTTTCTTCATATTCCGAAAGAACATCAAAAATATTGTCCAAATGTCGAAAACCAATTGAATATGTTAAGTATTGGCTGAGATATGACCATCTGAATAAATATACTCCCCATAGGAACTCAGTGTTATATGCTCTGGCTCCTAATGGTTAGGAGCCAGAGCATATAACACTGAGTTCCCATAGGACATATATTCATTCAGATGTTCATATCTCAGCCAATACTTAACATATTCAATTGGTTTTCGACATTTTGACATTATTTTTGATGTTCTTTCGGAATATGAAGAAAAAATTTGAGAAACTCTAAAAATAGATTGTTGATGACGTCACACTTCACCACTCTATTCCTAACCTCTACCCTGGACCAACAGTGATAGGCCTATCCAATAATCTAACCCTAACCCTATCCTAACCTTTAACCCGATTGCAACCCTAACCCTAGCCCTATATCTCGGACGGCATCAAATCCCGGATTAAATGTCGCCAGGTCACAAGGCGGATCGCCGGAAATTTCCGAATTTATAAAATCCACTTATTTTGTATACAATAAAGGCTTCCTCAAGAAAATACGCACACCGAAGAGATGCATCCTGACTTCAACAATTAAGAATACCGAGTGAAGCACTAATAGAATCAATCGAAAAATTCTAAGAGATTGTGTCTAGGTGTGGGGTTGTGCGTGTGCGAATGTGTTTGAGATGCCAGCATAATCGTGATTTTCTTTTCTTTAAAAATATGAAATAAAAAGGTAGAATATTTATGTTCACTTTAATTAGCCTATTAGCACTTGATTGAATTGTTCAATTTATTGAAAAGCCATTACATTTTATTGAGCAAGGTTCAAGGACCAATTCCAGAGACGGAGGTAATGAGACGCCAGCATAATCGCGACTTCTTTTCTTTAAAAAATATAAAATAAAAAGGTAGAATATTTATGTTCACTTTAATAAGCCTATTAGCACTTGGTTGAATTGTTCAATTTATTGGAAAGCCATTACATTTTATTGAGCAAAGTTCAGAGACCAATTCCAGAGACGGAGGTAATGAGACAATTTACGAAACAAGTTACGACTGTTTTCATGTTCCCATAGAAATAAGAGCTCTCCTCTTTTGAAACGCTCGTTTCATTTTCACCCATAAAGTACAATACAAGGGGCGTGCGCTGGCTCCACTTGTGCTGAATTCGTCACTGACATTAAACTTAAATGCGTTGGCCTTTTCTTCTGATAAATAAAATCAAGTGTAATCGATCTTAGATTGTCTGCATGAAATACACCCACACACACATACGCACACACACGCACGCACGCACGCACGCACACACACTAGTTCGAAAGCTATACTCAACAGTGGTAACATAGACCAATAGCTGCAAATGTCTTTGACATTTAAATTCGGCCCGAGTAAGTCCGCGAGACATATAGTTCATTTTTATCTGAACAGCCATACCTGTGTGGTGGACACACAATCAAAACTGGTTTCCGTATATATATATATATATATATACGTATATATATATATATATATGTTCTCACTGTACTGCTCCCATCTTGTCCACGCATGTGTCTTACCTGCTATGCAGCGGAGTCCTCCCGGAAACTGTACACACAGACGAGCAAGTACACATATGTCAAGCTTTTATTAATAGTCGGTATACCAACAGTTCGACAGCAAAATCAGCGAAACGCTCGAAATCTTGTAAAATGTCACAACAGGATTGACGAGTAGTCGAGTATAACATAAACAAATGTCCTAGGTCCTAACACTATTTTGGGCACATTGTTAGGAGATCTGAAGGTGTTGATAAGCAAATACTGCAAGGAGCAGTCGAAGGAAAACGGGGTAGAGGTCGGCAACCAATATCTTGGACTGACTTTTTATCAAGAAATTGTCTGGACAAGGAATAAAAAGTGCAACACAAATGGCAAGTGAAAGAGTTGCGTGCTCTCGTGTAGTCCAGAATCTGGCCTATTTGATTTTGATCTCCACCACAACAATGTAACGCTACTTCTCCCTACTTACTTGTTCCCAGCCGATGATGGCGTGATCATTAAATTAGGACGCCCGGCGAAAAAAATCCTCAGGCTGGGCTGGTGAGCGTAATTATGAGTTTGTTGATAACGCCATCTTCGACGGCTTGCATCAAGTGTGTAGGAAATAAGCCAGTTCACGGTTGCAGTCTGAGCATGAGCAAATAAAGGTCATTGCAGAACAAATTTTGAAATACACGGAGACGAAATACTGGATACGTGCTCATGAAAGTTATGTAACATTATTCATTCATGCACATTCAGTGCACTCCATTGTACACAGGTGGAAGTATTCTTTGAAAAGGGGGAACAAAGGCTATTTATAAAGCACCTCCATCGCTATAGGAGTGATTATTTCAAAATGTACAAAGTGGGACCTCTTCATGTGTTGAAGATCTGTGGATATTCGGGGTCATTGCAGTAAGGTGCTAACCAGAACTGGTCTATTATAAAGGACCGAGCAGATTCTGGACTAGCTCTCGTGAAGACCACAGCAGCGCTTTACAGCGCCACCTGAAGTTGATGATGATGATGAACACCATGAGCAGAGGGACCGAAAGTCGGAAGACACTCAGGGGCTCAGAGCATATACTTGTACCCGATTATAGAATGTTCCTTATGCAGCTTCTCACACAAGTAGTAGAGAAGAGCGTTTAAAGGGCCCATGCCATCCAAATACAAGTGTATTCCTATTGGTGTGTAGTCCTGCATACATTTCATATGTTGATTTGTGGCCGAAGGCGAATATGACGCTGTTTGCATTTCCACCGACAGAGATTGCTCTTCGAAATCATTCTTTATTTTTAATGGAGTATCATGCCTTTCGGTGAACGAGTTGATTCTTGACGTCTGCAGCCCGGCCTTGACAGTCCAAGAGACCGAAAGCCCCCAAAAGACGGACAATGTCGCTCTCACTGGCTATCTATATATCATTCGGTCTCAGAGGGCTAACAAGACGAACGGCCCATTAGACCGGCCATGATAGTCCAAGAGACAGAAAGCCCCAACAGACGGACAATGTCGTTCTCACTGGCTATCTATATAGCCGTCGGTTTCGGAGGCTAACAAGACCGGCACCCCGAGATACGGACACCTTTAAGTTTGGTATACGGTCTCGTGGGCCATCGGCCTCGTCGATTTGCTCGGTCTCGTTGGTTGGCTGTCGGTCTCCTGTTATGTTCCTATCAAGGGAACACATATAGGAGCTCAATGTTACTTTTACATTTTTCTTTATTTTGAAGAATGAAGTCAAAAGCAGTCTGTACCGTTCGACAATCAACAAACGGACAACATTTATGCATGAAAATCTAAAGAAAAAATGAAATAGATAGAGAGAAAACACAAAAAGGCACTGTTTGGTTGTCAAGAGAAAAGGTCAAGTGAGAAACTGTCAAACAAAGGCAAGAAATTGAGGAATTATAATCCAACAAAAGGTTAAACGTCATGCAAAGGTACATGTCATTGTACAAACGAATATTGTTAGTAATCTACAGTACAATGGTTTTACTGTTATTGCCAAGTCGTGCTCATCTCAATATTTGCTCATTTCGGTCAGAACAATATGGGCGTGTGTATAACAATATTATTAAACAAATCGTGGCACAACAATTTTCGTTTTGTGTTTGAACTTTGTTAACCCCATCCATCTTATATGTTAAACTCAAGTACCTTCACTTCATCTCTGTCTGGGTAGTCATTGCTTTGTTTAATTGCAAAGGTGGGAGAAAAAACCGCTGGCACAAAGTAGCAAGCGTTGGCTCCAGAAATGGAGCGTTTTATTTTCAAATAGTCGCAGTTATTGAGAGTATATCAGAGTTGAAGAGGGGCAGTAATTGACTGTGATTTTAATTGTTGCTTTGAATCTTATATCGCGTAAATCTCGCAAATCTAATATCTTGAGAAATCAAGTTTTACAAAATGTAATATTTTGTTAAGTAGATGGATATGCACAACATAAAATTGGAGTCTGAATTGTGGTATATGCGTATGTGGGGTGCGAAATTTTTCTCTTTTTGAGGAAAAGGGATTGGAAAGCGAGTATGGCGAATGTAGAGAGAGAAATGGTTACAGCGCGAGTGAGAGAAATGAAGATAGATGAGAGGAGAGAAGGAAACAAGAAAGAGAGAGAGGGGGGTAGAACAAGATAGGGAGAATAGAGACACAGGGAAGGAGAAGGGGCTGGGACGGAGCCAGGTACAACGAGATTTGAGTGAAAAGCACAAACTGAGAGAGACAGAAACGTGGATATATAGAGACTAAGAAAGAAAGGGGAGAAGAGAGACAATGAGATACATACAGGCGCGCCGGAAGCAGTTTGGGATTGGGGGGGGGGGGGGCAAACATTTCAGGGGGCTCACCTTCCAGGGGCAGTGACGTAATGAGAAAAACGTTCGGAAGGGGGGGGGGCAGACGAAAAATCTGCATCACCACCTTACCATCTTACACGTTACATTTTTCAAAGTGGAGTATTAACGATCAAGAAAGGCGTAAATTGGCGTGGGGTCCAGGGCGTGAGCCTCAGCAGGGGGTCAAGGGGCTGAGCCCCTTTAGGTATTTAATTACGGTTAGATGAGCATCCAGGTGCCCTCTCTAAGCCATTGACATGTTTCAGGGGGGGGGAAGCCCCCAGAAGCTCAGAGGTTTTAATATTTAACTACGGTCAGATGAGCATCCAGGGGCCGCCTTAGGGCCCTTGGTGGGGTCCAGGGGTTTCAGGTATTTAATTACAGTCAGATGAGCATCCAGGGGCCCGCCTTAGGGTCTTTAGTGGGGTCCAGGGGGCAGAGCCCCCGGAAGCTCAGGGATTTTAGGTATTTCATTACGGTTAGATGAGCATCCAGAGACCCTCTTTAAGCCATTGACGTGTTCAAGAAGGGGGGGGGGGAGAGCTCCCAGAAGCTCAGATGTTTTAATATGTAACTACGGCCAGATGAGGATCCAGGGGCCCGCCTTAGGGCCTTTAGTGGGGTCCAGGGGGCAGAGCCCTCGGAAGCTCAGGGGTTTTAGGTATTTAATTACGGTCAGACGAGCATCCAGGGGCCCGTCTTGGGGCCCTTGGTGGGGTCCAGGGGGAAGAGTCCCCCGAAGCTCAGGGGTTTTAGGTATTTAATTACGGTCAGATGAGCATCCAGGGGGCAGAGCCCCCGGAAGCTCAGGTTTTTTAAGGTATTTAATTACGGTCAGATGAGCACCCAGGGGCCCGCCTTAGAGCCCTTGGTGGGGTCCAGAGCCCCTGGAAGCTCGGGGGTTTTAGGTATTTAATTACGGTCAGATGAGCATCCAGGGGCCCGCCTTAGGGCCCTTGGTGGGGTCCAGGGGGCATTACCCCCGGAAGCTCCGGGTTTTTAGGTATTTAATTACGGTCAGATGAGCATCTAGGGGGCAGAGCCCCCGGAAGCTCAGGGTTTTTAGGTATTTAATTACGGTCAGATGAGCATTTTTACCTTATTTGTGACATTGGCAGGTCACTTATTTTTTCTCCCCGTCTTTCTTTTTTTCTTCTCTTTAATATACTTTTTCAAAATGTGAGGGGGGGGACGCTCGAGCCCAGCCACTTTGCAGACCATGGTATAAAATAAGCGTATTTTTAGCCCGACTGCGCATTAGGGAATTTCTTATTTTCCAAAAAATGCATAAAAAGGTATGACCTACAAAAAAATACCAGCAACATTTGCAAATCACTGGTATCGAATAAGAAATACACCCCCCTTATCAGTATGCCAGCGTTCAGGGGCTCATGTCTTCTTACCCCTATTACAAAAAAACAGACACGCTTTCCCATTTTCGCACAATATGTCCACGATATGCGCGTATCGCTATTATAAAGACCTCCGTTGATAAATACCGTATAGGTGGCATGCGCAATGTTTGTGAAATTTAATTCCTGTGAACTTTCCTTTTCTTTGAATAATATTGTATATGTGATTTAATTCAGGTTTTTATTATTGTTATGTTCTTTTGGGTTAAAAATACAAACCATGTTTACTCCTTTACTGCTTTTTTTTTTTTTTTGAGGGGGGGGGGGGGCGTTTTTGGGGGGCAAAAATGCCTTTTGCACCCCCACTTTTGTGATTGGGGGGGCAACTGCCCCCCCCCCTGCCCCCCCCCCCCACTTCCGGCGCCTATGCTACCAATTAATGTAGAAACAAATTGTGGTGTTTTAGACGATAGCAAATGGGAAGGGAAAAGCGATTTTCTTTCATTTCCGCGAATCGCGCCGGTTGTTGTGAACGTCGCCTGTTGATTTGGTGTCAAGTGGTGACATCATCGAATTCATGCTTTTCTGATGGCTCATGTCATGTGGTAGTTGCAGAGATACGAGGAGATAGACTTATACAAAATTGGCCTTCAGTTGTAGAGCCACTATCATAAAGGTCTCAAGTTAGGAAATTGGAGCTGAACTTTTTGAGTTTGATGTCGTTTAGTTGAGGTGAGTTAAGTTTGTAGAATTTTCTTCTTTTTAATTAAAATCTATGCCACGACTGATTGTTTGTCACAGTGATAAGCCCATAATTAATACGCCTTGGTGTAGAGAAAACGTGATGTATTGCGACAAGCTATTGGCGGACCCGGCTCACAGGAGGGCGAGAATTTTAGGGTATCAGTATAAAACCAATTATATGAACTTATCTGTTTGTGTTCTGATTTCTTTTTTTTTAATGTCAAGATCTTAAATACATTTAGTTTAATGACGATTGTGGTGTGGAACCATCACTGAGTTAGTCACGCGATAGGAAGCATGGTTTAACAAATAAGACTCGAGTTAGAATGTATTTAATTGCTTTGTCGATTCTCCTTTTAGCTTTCATTATCATCTCGAAATAAAAGTTATGGGCCCGTATTCAATACACATTTTAAGCATTAAATCTAGGAACGTTTTCATGTTGATGATGGTAATAGTGGTGATGATGATGATGGTGATAATGATGATGATGGTGCTAAAATGATTTGCTAAAATTTGCTGAGACAACAGTCTGAAATAAACGGCCGTATTCTAGCATCATACAATATATTATATTACAAAGTATCATTATCATACGTTTGCTATATCTATTCGGGAAACAGAAGGGTGTGTCTCGAAATGATAATGATGATGATGATGATGATGATGATGGTGGTGTTGGTGGTGGTGGTGGTGGTGGGGGTAATTGTGATGATGATGATGGTGGTGGTGGTGATGATGATGGTGATGATAGTGGTACAATTATGATGGTGTTGGTGGTGGTGGTGGTGGTGGTGGTGATGATGATGGTGATGATAGTGGTACAATTATGATGATGATGATGGTGTTGGTGGTGGTGGTAGTGGTGATGATGATGGTGATGATAATGGTACAATTATGATGATGATGATGGTGTTGGTGGTGGTGGTGGTAGTGATGATGATGGTGATGATAGTGGTACAATTATGATGATGATGATGGTGGTGGTGGTGGTTGTGGTAGTGATGATGATGATGGTGATGATAGTGGTACAATTATGATGATGATGATGGTGTTGGTGGTGGTGGTGGTGGTGATGATGATAATAGTAGTGGTGATGATGATGGTGATGATTGTGATGATGATGATGGTGGTGGTGATGATGATGGTGATGATAGTGGTACAATTATTATGATGATGATGGTAGTGGTGGTGGTGGTGGTGGTGGTGGTGGTGATGATGATGATAATAGTGGTGGTGATGATGATGGTGATGATTGTGATGATGATGATGGTGGTGCTGATGATGATGGTGATGATAGTGGTGATGATGATGATGATGATGATTGTGATGATGATGGTGGTGGTGGTGGTGGTGGTGATGATGGTGATGATAGTGGTACAATTATGATGATGATGATGATGGTGGTGGTGGTGGTGGTTGTTGTGGTGTTGTTGGTGGTGGTGGTGGTGGTGATGATGATATGAAGGACCTTTATTGTTGCGATTCCAAACCCTTTTACGCAACAGATTCAGATTGATGTCAATGCTTATAGAGCTGCTTCATAGACATATGCACATGATGCAAATAAATCGTCAAAGTCAAGTATAAGAAAACGTGTAAGATCAGGAGATTTTAATTTTCCAATGGATAAAAAGAAAAGGCAAACCTTAGCGACAGTAAATTACGTGCCTAAGATTTAAGAATTCAAACTAATTTTGAAAAATCAACATTTGTTTTTTTACTTTCCTCGCAGGCGTTTCATTTGTTCCGCATTGTATTGTTATTTTTACTTCATTTCGGTTGAGAGAGTCTCTTAATCATTTAAATATGCTTTATTTGCTAAAATACTCCGACATGCAGTAATTGATGAACATACTTTGGCCTCGACAACGAAAACGCCCTTTCTAAAGTTCAGAGAGTAACTCCATGAACAAATACATATTGTTTAAATATATAATTACTTTACAATATAAAGCCGTGTTGTAAATCATGCTGTTAACTTTTACATGGCTATATCCGCAGGGCAAAGTTGAAATCGAGGAGTTTATGATTAAACAATATCCTATAACTACACTGTTGGTCATAATGGTGGAATATTTATTTTTACCCCAGTTTAGGGAAGGATTTAAAAAAATTATTTATTTCTAATAGATCTAGATAATGGCATACATTCTCAGATTTTATTGAATATTAATTTGCGAGTGTTTGTTTTGCGTGACTGCTTAATCATATGTGTTGTACTATGCTCATCAGCTAAGGGACCTACGTCCTTAAGTCATAATTGACAGTAATGAGGATTAATGCCTCACAAAAGGGCACTAATATATAGCTGATCGACACGATTTTTATCCTGGGGCCTCACAGTAAAACTTAAAAAAATATCTGTTTAATTTAGCTTATAATTGATTACCATAACTTTTCATGTCTGTACCGTTCCTCTTGCACTTTGTATAAATGTATCATGTACGTATTTCATCTTTTGCACAATCTGCGCCTTGAGCATTTGACTGTCAAGTGGATTTGGCGCCTTATAAATCTTATGTATTATTATTATTATTATTTAATTTACAGGGGTTGGATAAAGGATATTGTGAATATGCTATGATTTTCGTGAAGCCATCGAAGATACAATTTGGCCAAAATCTCACTGAAATGCATGTATTACAAGTAACAATTGTAAATCCCCCCCCCCCAAAAAAAAAATATATATATATATATATATATATATATAAAAAAAATAAAAAAAAATAAATTAACTAATTAAAAATATAAATAAATAAATAAATAAATACAAAATATTTGATTTTTTTTTTGTTAATAAAAAAAAAGAACAATCGTCATTTTGATCACAACTAGTGTTACTTGGTTTTTATTTAATCAGAAGTAGAGGCACGTTTCTAAAGATAGAGACAAGCATAAACACTAACACTAACCTTACCTCATGCACACTGTAATATCATTATGTAAAACAAGTTATGCAAATTAGTTACTTATTTTTAGGAACATTCCTCTACTATACGGATTATAAATAATGCCGACTTTCCTATCATGAATATAGCGATCATCGCCCTCAACAAATGCTACTAGCATGACTTACACATAATTGTGTATATAAAAATAAGTAAATAGAGAATAAATTTGAAGAGCAAAGACGGTGAAAACAGTAATGGGGAAAGATAAATCTATGTAAATAGCAAGAGAAGGGACAGAAAGAGAGAGAGAGAGAGAGCCGTTAAAAATGAAGAAAAAAACCGCTTCGTGTAAGTTTTGTAGCCTTTCGTTTTTGTTCCATCCTAATTTTTGAAATATTTCTTCCTCACAGATTGATATAAAGAGACGTACTAACCCGGAGAGAGGATGGCGCGGACGAGTCGGACCGTCCCTCGGATAGGAAGGATTGGATCATTGGTCCCATCCGCTCTGATCTTCTGGATAACGGTGATCATCTTAGGCGAATGTCAGCCCGGTGTCCAAGGTAATTAAAGTTATCAATTAATAGGTGTTGTAGTCGAGTGGTTTGAACACGTGACTAGAGATGTGAAGGTCATAGGTTCGATCCCCAGCACGGTACTAGCTGACTGGAGTCCTTTGGCGAAACGTTAATCTACAATAAGCGATTTCGTGATTAGCCACTGGAGTCGTATGACGTCAACGTGTCATATAGGGTCAAATGAACATATCTCTAGAACTTACTCGCTCGTTCACTCGCACGCTCTGCATAATGTACATAGGGCTACGTGGAAATTTGTGCGTGCGTTCGTCTTTCACTGTTCAGTGTATGATTTACCGACTGTTCGCCGTGCTTTCTATCTTTTTATTCATCGAAAATTCTCACACGATAATTGAAATGGATTGGGGAGGCTCCTTTGATAGATGATATACGTTTGTGGAACGTCAAAATCATCACATTTCTCATAAAAGGGGACTCGGATCACGAGGAGTATATTCCTCCTGGTGTAAATCCCCTCCTGTGGAAAATTTGATGATATTAGAACGCAAGGGGGGACTCGCACCACGAGGAATATATATACAGTTTTATAATGATTTTTAGTCAGATTCTTTTGATTTTAGTGATAAACTATAACAGCAAATATTCATTTAACACCTCCAGGTAACTTTAATATGATCAAATAATATGACTCAAAACACTATAAAACTGTCTATACATTCCTTGTGGTCCTAGTCCCCCTTAAGTGTTCAAATCGTTAAATTTCTCATAAAAGGGGGCTCGAATCACTAGGAGTCTATTCCTCGTGGTGTATAGTGTCTTATTGTGGTTTCCTTCACTAAATAAAGCAAAAATAATGTTGTTGTTTTTAAAATAATGATTTCGTCTTAAATGATGAAATTAATCAATATAACATTCATTTATTCAGCCTAATCAATGCTTGACTAAATAAATGTGAATTATAGTTCGCTTTATTTAGTGAAGGACTTCTAATAGGCCTACTCGATAAATTGGCTTGACTAAATAAAGCAATAATCCATTAAACGCGCGCTTTGGTGGATACAATTTTGGAAGGTAGGATTTGTTTTTTCAGAGTAAAAAGTGTCCGTGGATCTGAGACCCTGGGGACTTGGATCACGATAATGCCGATAATACTTTACCGATGACTAGATTCGAAGTAAAGTTTGGGTTTTAGGGAAATGTTGGAGTTCAATCTAATTTTATTATTTTATATGCCAAATACTATTTTCCAACAAATGCAAAAATAGCGTACTCTCACTAAATTCTTTTAAATGCATGTTAAGGTATTATCGTTCTCTTGAACAATACATTTATGTTAAAAATAACAAATTTGTATCATTTGATAATAACTGAAAAAACATTTTGTTGCTTTAAAAAAGTATTTATCTTGTATAATAAGCTATATTCTTGTTGTTGATTCTATTGGTTATATTATGTATGTATATTCATATTTTGTTTTGTTATGTTTTGTAAAGTCGAAAGCAATATTGAATAAAGATGATTTTATTACAGAAAAAAAAAATCGAGTAAAGTTTACTATAACGAACCGATTTCGACTTTCAGAAATAATTAAGGGCCTCATTACAAATTATTTCATTCACCTGTTACAAATAATCGCGTTCCAATGGTAGGATCGCGAAGTGCTTAGTAAGCACATTGCGATCCTACCACATGAATTGTATCGCAAAAATTAATGTATGCAATTCGTATTCCGACTATTGGAATGCAGTTATTTGTAACAGGTGAATGAAATGATAACGAAGATCTATGCATTAAACCTAATACATAACGAAAACGGCCTCCGTACAGTCGAAAAGGTTTTCATCCTCATACGGGCCTCATACACTTTCCGAATCGAGTGACTTGACCATACTGCTGTCGAATAATGACCCAATTTTATTGTATTATTTTATTGTATTAAGGTTGATTAGTTCCATCAGTTTTTAACCGTGTTACTGCATTAGATAAAGTGAAAAGATCAGAGATAAAAGGAAATAATGGCTGATGTTCTTGTGACGAGTAAAGTAAAATGTCAGGACAGCACAGGAGGAGGTTGATTTTTTGTAAACAAGCGAATGCTTCATAAAGATAACAAGTTATAAGCAAGCAGTAGTTGCTAGTCTTAGGGGGAAGCATTTTGCTTGCAAATTGCTCGCAAACAATATGATGATCATTTATATTGTTTGCTAGTTTGCCATATTGATAGATACGGCCATCACCCATTCAGGGTGTTGTAAAGAAATGAGTCCTAGAGCTCTCAGTGATAATGTGCACCATCCCTACTCTAGTATGCAAAATACCAATAGGCTTCTAATGTTACAAAAGAAAATTATAAGAATTATATCACACAGCCAATACCTTGCCCATACCTCTTTTTTTACAACTATAACATTTTAAGAGTATACGATATTAATGTTTATCAATGTGCAATTTTTATGTATTTATGCTTTAACAAATTTTGCCAAGTACTATTTTGCATTATTTTCAACTCAATAAGGATATTCATGGCCAATCGACCAGGTATTCAAATAATTTTCATATTCCAGTAAGGACAATAGTTTCCCAAAATACATATTTGTTCAGGGGTCCTAAAATTTGGAATGATGTTATGCCAATAGAGAGTAGACTGAGCCCATTACTGAATAGTTTTTAAAGAAAATTTAAATTGTATTTATTACAACAATATTCAATAGTGCAATAGCCTATAACTTTAATTTTCATCACACAGATCGATAAGTGTGTGTTGGTTTTTAGGAAGAGAGTGTATGTGTGAAAGTAAATGATTTCCTCCTCCCCTCCCCCCTTTTTTTTCATTAAAAAATAAATAATCTAAATAATGTAAATCGTTATTTTTTTTATACAATCACGGGAGACACACTTTTACATATTAAAGGCCCGGTCTTTATGTCCAGTCTCCAAATACTTTCATTAATGTACGTGTTTATTTTATTTTAGTTTTTTTTGCCTTTGTTCTTCATGTCTTCTCCGCTTGTGTTATATTATACCCTAACTTTTATATGTTTGTTTTCCTTCCAATATGTTTAATGGAAGTATTGAATAAAGTGAACTTGAACTCAAGATACTGAAAATGTATATGGGTACTTTCTTTCACTTGAACTTGAACTTGAACTCTACTCAATATACTAATAATGTATATGGGTAATTTCTTTCACTTTCACTTGAACTTGAACTCTACTCAATATACTAATAATGTATATGGGTACTTTCTTTCACAGGAGATTGTCAGATAAACTGCTTAGACAACTCTTATTGCATAGCATCACTCTGTGGCCGTGGTTCATGTATTACGCCAGATTTTGATGAATCAATAGAAGTAGGTGAGTTATTGGTATAATACCAGTTTGTAAAATTAGCCCATGGTACAAATTACCCCAAATATCCACAGATCTTTCAATCCTTCGTTTTGTGCATTTTAGAATAATCCCGACCGAAGTCACGGAGGTACTTCTTAAATATATTTTGTTTGCTCGCTTGAAAAGAATGCGCCACCTGTGTATCATAGAATGGACAGTTGGTGCATACAATGTGATTATGTCACCTTCATGAACAAGTTTCCAACATTGGTTTCGGTGGGTTTTACAGTTTTGTACAAAACGATCTTTGTCTGCCCTTTCGCAGATAGTAATCTACGAACTGGCTTATTTTCGCCACTAGCGTATTTGAAGATGGGGAAAGGGATGGTTTGCCCCTCCCGACAGATTTTCGACCATGGAAAAAATGAATTTAGTATTCATTTCCGCCAAGTCACAGAGTGTAAACGAGAACGCATGATATATTAGGTATTCTTCTGCTCGGTCACATTATAGGTGATTCTGCAGAACTTGCAAACAAAGACATGCGGTATGAGAGCACAATAATGTATCTATAAATGAATTATGATGATTGTCTTGCTAAATGCGGGTCAAGGTTTAGCCTGATAACCAGACGATATACTAGTATATACAAATACATTTACATATAATAGCGCAGACGGTAAGCAAATAAAATCTACTGCGCAGCAAGAGCTCCAGACAACAGATCTAACGCGACCGTATAAACCGGGACATAAGCTATGTTGTAAAATTATTCTAAAGGAAAGTTACTGAATAATTCTGAAAATAAGAAGAAAACAGTAAATACCATCATAGGACTCTGATAAAAACTGATGAAATAAGATTAATGAAATGATTTTGTCGCTTACGTCCTTGTTGCGAAGTGACTATATCTAAAAATTCAAAAGGGGTTTAAATTAATCACAAAAACAAGAAACAAAGTTTCGCCGCTCCCTGTGCATGTATGAATATCTTAATTAACTTCGAAAATACTTAATTAATTTCGATTCAATTTTTTCCTCCAAGGTGCTGTTCTTTTCACAGTGGTAACAGACTTATCTGACAGTGAGATTAGGATAACCATGGTAACTGAAAACGCTGATTCGGTGTTCAGAGTAAACGGTTCTGATGTTCTCCTGAATAGTTCGTTTGATTACGAGGTATGTATACATCACATGCGTGTGCTCAGAGCCAGAAGACCACTATGGCCCGGTCCACTGGCGCTCAAGGGAAGTGCTCGCTACCCCCCCCCCCCCCAGCACTTTAAAAACTTATCGCTCTTGTGGCTCTCAGGAGACGTGCATTGACAAAATGGTGGAATTTTTATAATTTTTAAAGGCATTGTGCGCGTGTGTGTATGTTGTGTGTGTATGGTGGTGTGTGTGTGTGTGTGTGTGTGTGTACGTGTTTTTGCGTGTATGCGTGTGTGGGTGTGTGGTTAAGTGTGTGTGTGTCAAGTAGAGGTACCAAAACATTCAGAAATGCATGCGTGGGACATGCATGATGATCGGCCTTATGCCAAAAGGGCCTTAACTGCTTTTGGCCATTCCGAGATAATCGCGTTTAAAGGTTTTGGCCTCTCTAATAATCAAAAGTTTGTGGTCGTTTTTTTGCTTTTGAAGCCAATTTCGATAAATGTGTTAAGTTATTAAGTTTTACATGAAATGTGTTAAATTTGTTATAAAATATTCAGAATTGTACATGCTATGTGCAAAAAACATGTTAGGGCCTTTTTGGCATAAGGCTTGAATATAGCGTATTCATGCCAGAAGGGCCGTAACCTACTCGGCATTATGCCAAAAGGGGCGTAACCTACGCGGCGTTATGCCAAAAGGGCCTTAACCTGCCGTTATCGTACGCGTAACTATGCGCGCGTACGCGCGCATAGTTAGCGCCCTTTTGGCATAAGGAAATTTTCTTGTTTCGCAACACCTTTGGTTTGCCACAAAGGCCCTCCTAACGCAAATGGATCATCCGTGTAGGTTAAGGCCCTTTTGGCGTAAGGAAAAAGATGAGATACGCGTTAAGGCCCTTTTGAAATTCATAATTCATAAATAAATCGAATTTCAACAAGTGAAGCACATCATTTTAAAGAGAATGATGAAATCTACAAGGTGATGTTAATAACTCAATAACCCCCAAAATCGGGTTAAGGCCCTTTTGGCATAAGGCCGACGTTAAATGATTCTTTGTTGTGGACGTTGTTGTTACTTATCCTACTACATTAATAAAACAAAAATATTTCAGGTAATAGTTGCTTTAATTTCTAAAAGGAAAGGAAAATGTTTGAATACGTAAATCTGTTAACTATTAACAGTATTTTTTTATAATATACTATATGAAAGGATAAAGCACGTAGGGTAGGTGCCCCAATCAAAAGGCTACAGAAAGAGAGAGACATGAAGATCGGAGAGAGAGAGAGTCAGAGAGACAGGGGGAAATTAGGGGGGGGGGGTAACATTAATACGTAGATGACACGACCTCCTTGGTTCACATCCCCTCTCAAATCGATAGAATATGTTCCTTTGCAATCCCTTCAACTAGTAATGCCGGTGCCCTCTCAATGGATGCACCCACACTACACCACTGTTCAGTTGATATAGGAAGTGAAAATGGGCTAAACAAAGTAAGGGAGTTTACAGATAGCACATGGTACAAATGACCCCAAATATCCACAGATCTTTTACACATGGAGAAGTTCCACTTTGAGCATCTTAGAATAATAACTGCCAAAGTCCTAGATGTGCTTTATGAATACCTTTTGTTTGCCCTCTTGAAAATAATACTTCCACCTGCGTATCATAGAATGTACCGTTGGTGCATAAATGAATAATGTTACATAACTTTCATGAGCGCATATCCAGTATTCTCTCTGTGGGTTTTACCTTTTTGGTACAAATGACCTTTATCTGCCCATGCGCAGATTGTATCTATGAACTGGCTTATAGAACACGGATCCAGGGTTGTTTAAAATGAGGAGGTGGCAATTCCGAAACAAATTCTGACAAGTGCCTTTCGATTGCTTAAGTGATAGAAAAGAGCTTTAGTAAGACTTTGCATATTTTTGTAGTTTCATCACCGATATGCATTAGATTGCATTTGTGAAAGCTGTATATTCTTGCTTATAATTTTCACTGTCGAAATCCTATTCTACAGAGCGTAGAGGAATACTTCTTTTACATTGGTTGTCTTGACGGTGACACTGACGAATGGAGCACGACGGATCAGGTAAGCTTTAAGGAGCTGCTCTGATATTTACACGCAGGTTTTGCAACCGGCGACGGGGCCTTCTACACCGCTAATCTTCGTAGGGGGTCACACTCAGAGCGAAAATTTCCGCGTATCGTCCAAACCGACGACGGTATTCTGCTGTATTAGCGTCGAGCTAGTACGGGGTGGCGAGCTCATTTAAATACCCCGTAGTCAGCACTTGCGTCGCCGTGCGAAAAGTCCCTATTAGCGAGTCTTCGCACGGCGACGCAAGTGTTGACTTCGGGGTATTTAAATGAGCTCGCCACCCCGTACTAGCTCGACTTCCGACGCTAGTACGGGTGAATACCGTTTTAGGTTTGGACGCTACGCGGAAATGTTCGCTCTGAGTGCGACCCCCGCTAAGATTAGCGTTGTAGAAGGCCGCGTTGCCGGTTGCGAAAACTCGCTAATGCTCATACAGAAAGTCATCGGAAAACCGCTTACAGGCAAATAGTTCGAAGAAAGCGAATTATTATACATGATGAAGAGCCCTCATCGTTCACTGTGAGGTGTGTACAAAAGGCATGGGAAAAATCAACCTCCTATTGATATATATACAGTGCGTCCCAGAAAAAACGAAACCAAGAATTATCGATATTTTATCATAACTTAATCACATTTATAAATGATAAATGACACATATTTGGAAAGCTTAGATCCTCCTTTTTCATTTAATGCAACGCACATAATACATATTACACGCATTAGTGATTAAAATGAATTTGAAGAGAGGAAACCAAAAAGTCATTTGGCGGACGGTATCTGAATTTCAAGGAGAAAATCATATTTCTAGAAATTTATGTTTCTACCCGTTTATATGACACCTCAATCAGAAAAAATGAGCATGGAATGACAAAGTTCTGTTTGATTAAAGTAGTGCTTGCATTTCCATAATTTCATCAAACGAATTCGTTTTTACTGTAGCAACGTAGCCGTAGCAACAAACAGAGTTGACAAAAGACTTAACTCCATTTCGTTGACAATCAGCCGTGGACGAAAGACTTCATGCATTAAATTACTACTATTACAATTATTGTTAATTTTCAAATTCATGTTATTATTTTTATATCGTTCAGTACGATAGCCAGTTGTATTGAAAGCAAATTCAAACAGAACTAGCATGATACTTGTATTTTATTTCGTAATACTGGAATTTAATCATATTTATGTGCGTTACTTCTTTTCTTTGCAACAAGTCGCTATACCATCAACTAAAGGTGGGCGACGTGAACGACAATGATCCTTACTTCGAAGTGACCACCATTTATGCCAACATATTAGAGGTAAGTATATGGTGTAAATGCACATAAAGTGACTAATCTATCACAAACATACAACACACAATGTCACACATACAACTGGAAGGTTTAGGAGGCAACAGGCCCATGACCCTCCGCTTAAAACCCTTCGGCCATGCATTTAGAGCAAGAATGAGATCCCTCCTTTGCTGCTTGCTTGCTTGGTTATCGAAGAAATTCAGGAGTAAAAAGGCGCCAAAAATGCTGATGACCTTCATTTTATTCTATTTTTTAAAATTATGTTTTGACTTTTCACCTGCATCCTCCCCTAATCACACACAAAATAAACGAAAGCAAAGAAGATAATACATTATTCTAGTACAACTAGCCTCTTCGAATTTAGAACCCAGACTTCTCTATGCAAGAAAATATTCTTCCAACAACTACCCCCAGTACAGCCATCCCGGTAAGCATCTTCCTGATAACTATTCATAGGACAATTACCATTATCCGGGATTTGTTTTCATAGAGGGTATACGTACAAATATGTAGTTCAAAGGTTGGTGAAAGGGTAGTCGTCCAAATACAAATTAATATACTATTCGAATTGACTCGTTCAAAATTATCTGATGGTAAATTGATTGGTTGCTTGACTGATTGAATAATTCATTTACTTAAAACATGGTTAAACGAATAATCAAACCAAAATCAGTTACTAGGCTGGTTTACAAATGGGCTGTGTAAAGAAAATACAACTAAATAATCATTTTTGTCGAGGAGTATACAATTACAGTATATACTCAAAATATGCATAGGTATGTGTATGTGTGTGTTTTCAATTTAAAGGTAGCATCTGAAACCCCCATCCCAAAAATGCCAGTTGCCCCAGATAACGGTCAATGGTTCACGAGAAAGATGCCCGTTGCCCCATTGGTTTAAAGGGATCCGGTAACTTTGTCTCAGATTCTGAAACAAAATTCTGGATTTAGCTCATGATGCAATCATAATTATAAACCTTTAGGTCAGTCAGGAACCCCATGACTTTTACAAGCCGATCGCCTGTCTGATTATCAAGATATTTACGATTGGAATTACAAATTTTGAAAACCGTTCGCCTGACGGTTTTCATAACACTACAGTCTATTGGGGAAAACGAGTATGGTAAAACCGGTCACTCAAAGATTTTTACTTTTTTGAGGCACTTCTTGATCATTTTGAAGCGCAATTTTTTTAGGGTTTCACTATTACACCATATCACAGACACTGATAACACTTAGAGCCGTGTATCTCAGATTTAACATTGTTAAACGATCCCTTTAAGTGCAAAAAGTTTCTTTGTGCGAGCGCGGATACGATACAGTGTATGTGTGCGATTTGGTCGCTTAGTTTTTGCGATTTCCGAATGATCTTAACATTCAGGCAACTTTCCAGCGAAGATTAACAGACAGTGTCTCAGATTTTCTGTGATGTTTTAACTAATCTTTACTCAAGCAAAGGATAAGGCAAGAATTCATTGTAAATTGTGTTTCTTCTGAATTTGGTATATAAAAAAATATGGACTGGCTTTATATTTGAGGCATATATTCTACACTGGCTCTCGGGGACGTTACATCCTGTCCGCGGCGCGCCTCGGGGTCATGGCAGGATGTAACGTCCCCTTGAGCCTAGAGAAACAGCTATGTCTATCATAGCAGTCAATATATCTATACTATCATTTGGCATTCACTTGGGTTGCCATTCCCTCTCGCATGGTATCTCAAAGACTGCGTCAGTCACTGACGCTGTTCTCCGTCAGCAAAATGACGCCTCGTGTCGTGTGCAACCGGTTTAAGATAAATTGGCACAGAGAGGTGGTAAAGGGGAACGAAGGTGTGCTTATATAGGAAGAAATAATTGGATATATCATTGCGTTGCTCTATCTTGAATATCCCCAATGCCAATCTACTGACGTATGATTGCTGATGCAACTGGTGCGATGTTGTACGCACGTCAGAGTGACAACATGTATGAAATTTTTTCTTCAAAGTCCTGATTAGCGCCGGTAATTAACCCGGTCCAAATAGCGCTTCATGTATGTGCTGCGGTCGCAATGCCTTAGTACGTTTAAAAAAAGGTCAACAACCAATGTTCACTCTCATCTCTCTCTCTCTCTCTCTCTCTCTCTCGTATTCTACTTCACCCGCTCTGCCTCTCCCTCTTCGGTTATTGTTATTTACAGAACGCTGAGACAGGTACTGTACTGATCACAGATGTCAAAATCCAAGCTTTTGATGATGACGAAATAGAAGAAGCATTTATATACTCTATACAGGAGGTGCGTATTAATATTATTATTATTATTATTATTTATTCGGCAAAACAAAAGCCCCAAGCTATTTCCCTCTAACTATTTTGCTCTCTCTCTCTCTCTCTCTCTCTCTGATTATGATCTATGTTACAATAGCAATGAAAACATTAATAATCATGATCATAATCATAAATACAATTATAAAATAATTATAATCATGATAATAATGGTAGCGGTAACTGTTTCTTTAGTGCTTTACCGGTTTCAAGATATTTCACCAAAACGTCTTACAGTTTTATTTTCCCGGTCAAAGTAGAGTACCGAAGCTGTGACGTCATAAAAATCAATTTTTAGAATTTCTCAATTTTTTCTTAAATTTCCGAAAGAGCATTAAAAATAATGTCCAAAATGTCGAAAACCAATTGAATATGTTAAGTATTGGCTGAGATATGACCATCTGAATGAATATATTTCCTATAGGAACTCAGTGTTATATGCTCTGGATCCTAATGGTGAGGAGCCAGAGTACCTTTGTTAAGTTCCCCATCGATCCTTTTCAGATATTTGAAATGAATAAATAAATGAATATATATATATATATATATGTCAAACAAATCAATGTAATCACATTGACCTTCGCATCATACCGGGTACCGATTAACATTGGGTGGAGAGTAGCAATGCAGATCAATTTTCCTGGTCAAAGACAATCATAAATACCGTGCCGGGGTTTGACAGCATGACCTTCAAATTCCAAGTCTAGTGAACAAACCACTCAACTGCGATACATCTGCAAAGAACATGGACAGAAAAGATTTACGGTCACGAGATATTTCAGCACCGAATAATTATTTGAATTTATTTCTGTACATTTTCGTGTTCAATCAGAATGTGCCCTTTAATGTAATCAACCCTACCCCATACGGTTGCCAACCTGGTGAAGTGTTCCTAAGTATAAATGGCATCGTTGACTTTGAAGACCAGGAGTTCTACAGTTTCACGCTCATAGCAGAGGTGAGTTAAAACAATTATTTCCAAAGAGCACTTAATCGCAAAGCCTTTCGAAAAAACCTACCTCAAGAAATAAATATTGTCCATCAATTTTTAAATACTGCGAACGTGAATTCTAGTGATGATTACGTAATCCGGATGATGGAGCACATACCTCGAGATGATTTCTCGAAGGTCTTTGCAATCACGTTGGAGTAAAATCATTTATGTAATTCCAGAGTGGACGATAACCTAACGTAATGTAAGGTAACGTATTTACATGTACATTTCGTCAACAGCTTTCATATACATGCTTTGGAATTGTAACTGAGACTCTTACCAACTGCCTTACTCACAAGTAGTCACCATGATATCCCAATGTTTTCGGGACAAAGTTAGTAGCACCAATACAGCAATACTGGCAGTAAAAGTGATATTTCTTAATCGCTATAGGGGTAGAGTGTAAGTCGATGCGAACGTGCACAAAAAAGTCATGTCGATTAAACACCGATTGCCGAGCTCTGTTTAGCAGACAGCATGCGACAAAAATGAAACACCAACAGGCAAGTGCATGAAGTCCGTCTATAAAACACAAGTTAACACCTAACACCAATGTTTTTGGTGGTGTTCATTTCATTTTTGGTATTAGATCATACTTTTGCATGAAAATAAACACTAACATAAACACCAACACCGAGCGTAAAATCACCGAATGACCTGACCATACTTCCCTTATGCTATGGTCACATTACCCAAAAGTAGCCTGCTCGGCGGCCGAGCGGCGAATTTTTAGCCAATTTTGCCCGGCCACCGAACGGCTGCCGCCCAGGCACCGCTTGTTTTTAAGGCATCGCTCGGTCGCTGCTGAAGTTTTAGCGCGGAGTTAAAATCCGGGGGGGTGCCTGCTCACTTTCACTCTCCGCCCATACTACGCTCGGTGACCGGGCGCCGACCTAATCGAGTGCTCACCGTCAAACGATTTAGGTCAAATATCGAAGCCGCTAGGTCAAAGGCTGTCGAGCAGTCGCTTCCCGGTCGCCGCCCGGTCGGCGCTGGGAGATCAGTCGGTCACTGGGCGGCGAGTTCAAAATCGGTCAGCAGCCTTTGACCTAGCGGTTTCGATTTTTGACCTAAATCGCTCGGCGGCGAACGCTCGATTACTTCGGTGCCCGGGCGGCGAACGGCCGAGCACCGAGCGTATTTTGGAGCCCCGCCGATCACTGGCCGGCCGCCGTGCAATATCTTTAAAATCAGGCGGCGGCCGGTTGGAGACTGCTCTGGAATCGGTGGGTCACTGGTCGGTCACTGCCGGGACACCGCGCGGAAAAGCTCCGCGATATCGCCCAGTTTTGACCTTAAATCGACCGGCGACCGACGGGATATCGACAGGGCACAGCCCAGGCACCGCAGGGGCTCTACAGCCTGCTCGTCTTCTCAACAACAAAAAAAATCGCTTGGCGATGCCTAAATTCCAGCGGCAACCGGGCAGGCTACTAATTGGTCGGTCGCCGCTCTGATTTGTGACCATAGCTTAACACACCTCACACTCCATACCCATTAACACTACACCTGTATCCACTGGCAGTAATATATTGCATGCAGCAGCTGTATTCTGTTATCGTCGTCTTTCTGATGAGTTCAAGACGAAAAGCTGTAGTATGTCTGAATTCACTGCTACTCTTTGATATTTTCTTTTAATCACACATGATTGTGTATTTCCCCAGGACGGCTGCACAAGCGGATCTGAACCGCGTGAAGGAAACGTAAACGTCATTGTTCAGGTCATCGATACAGACGACGAGCCACCGGTATTCAGTCAGGACAATTATGACGTCACAATTCCTGAGAGAGACTCGACTTTCGTTTACACGGGTCTTTCTGCCTCGGATGGAGACTCGTTTAACACCCCTCTTCAGTACAGCTTTATTGGTGAGCATATCCCGGGCCATCAACGTAAAGGTGTTGTGGTCTAGTGGATAAGTCACCCGACTGCATATATCGCAGGGTACGGGATTCGAGTCCCGCTACATTTGCCACTCTACATCCGGGTGTTAAATGGGTACCCGGTAGGATGCGAACGTTAATGTGGTTGGATTTGTATTATTAAGGGTGGTGGTTATTTTACCTGACTGCTAATGAGGATGAATGCCTCACCAAAAGGGCACTAGCGCATCGACTTGGTTTTGAACCTGGGTCACCGGGTTACGAGACCACTGCTCTACCGACTGAGCTATCGCGCCTTGCACCTATCGAGCAAGTGGCGCTTGGAGAATGTGCGTGTACATTGTGTGCGAGTAAGCCTGAATCTGATGACCGGGATTATACAGTGCGTCCCAGAAAAAACGAAACCGAGAATTATCGATGTTTTATCATAACTATCTCACAATTATATTTGATAAATGACACACATTTGGAAAGCTTAGATCCGTCCGCCAAATGACTTTTTGGTTTCCTCTCTTAAAATTCATTTTGATCACTCATGCGTGGAATATGCATTATATGAGTTGCATCAAAATATGAAAGAGGAGGACCTAAGCTTTTTAAATATGTGTCATTTATGAATTATAATTGTGATTAAGTTATGATAAAACATCGCTAATTCTCGGTTTCGTTTTTTCTGGGACGCACTGTATAGAAACAAAGTACTGGGCGCATTAAAAATGTGAGCTATGGTTATTAAAATAATTGAACTTTGACACAAAAAACAACAACAACATCTATTAACAATAGACTTTCATTTTCTAGGGATGTTGGTCGTTGAGTACGACGCGGTCACTGCGAGGGCTTTATTTACCGTGTTTACACAGTGATCCGCATCGAGGATTGAAGCCGGCTTGAAGCCGCGAGGGGATTGAAGCCGGCTTCAAGCCTGCAGTTTTATGTGTGTAAACGGGATCCTAGTGAGGATTGAAGCCGGGTTGAAGCCGCGCTTGAATCCACCAGAATTGCAGGTCTCAATCCACCTCGCGGCTTCAACCCTGCAATTTTATGCTGTGTAAACGGGATCTGATCCGCCTCGAGGGTTGAAGCCAGGTGGGCCGACGTGAGCAGCCAATGAAAATGGTAGTACTGATATGCGCGCATAGCTTTCCTTTAAGCGCAACCTTAAAAGTATAAATAGGCCGCGCGTATGTTACTGGACCCCCAGCTGAAGCTGATGTAGGTCAAATTCCCCGCATTGTGACGTCATTGTGATCCATCTCGAGGGTTGAAGCCGCCTTTTTTTCCCTGCTGTTTTAACACGATCACATTTGCGCGCTTTAGAGGCTTCAATCCCCTCGCGGCTTCAAGCCGGCTTCAACCCTCGATGCGGTTTACTGTGTAAACACGGTAATTATTACCTGCGCTGTATCGAACCAGTCAAAGCAAACTCCCTATACATACACCAGTTATTCGTTTCAATATTTAATGCTACGGTCACAAAGGTTCGTACGAACGATAATTTCGTACGAATCTCCCTGTTTTTCCATCGTCTTCCCGAATTTCCATTGTCTGAAAATCGTTCGTACGGCGTTCGTAGCCGTTCGTAATGGCATTTGTGACCGAGGCTTTACATTCATAATCATCTCACGTTAAAGATTGTGCCAGTCATTAACGCAATCATATGTAAGCATTATGACGCCTTATGAAAACATGTGCTGGAGAAACACTTGGACTAAATCACGTACCAAACGTTACCTTTTTATAAAATGTAGAGCGTTGACGAAATTAAGGTATACGATTTTCGTAACATTTTTCAAGATTATTTGAGTTGTGCAATATTGTTGTTTCGTTTGTGTAGGGCCTACAATAAATAAATACAAAATTGTAGCACTTTATGTGATTTTTTTTTTTTTAATCAAAAATTGTTTATGTTTTCGCAATAAGTTAATGCATACAACTTGTAACCAGGGCTGCAATAAACGGCACATATATGATACTTATCCTTACATTCCTTTCAAATATGATTCTTTAACAGACATATTTTATTCAACTATTGTCGAGAAAAAAATCGATCGAAATCTATTACAATTCGTAATAACATACTACGAGAAATACTCCTCGTTCAGAACTAAGAAGATGAGAGTCAAAATTGCGTGTTCAAAATGTTCAATCACTTTGTTTCGAGGAGGTATTACACCAGGTGAACGCAAACAACGTAATGACAAAAGAGAGTGAGTGAAAGTGTTGACAAAGTACTGAAAAATAACTGTGGTAACATTGAATAACTTGTTGATACAAGCGGTGATAAAACTATCCACTCGATAAATCGGACATTTCTTTTTGAACTCATTCATTGTCTCAGGACAAAGTGGAGAGTGGGGTTGCCTGTACTTTCTTGAAATTGACCCTGTCACGGCTGATGTGACCATAAGGAATGAATTGGACTTCGAGACATCTCCAGGCACTTGTTTAATTACCGTCCAGGTAAGGAAACAGCATCTATATTATTTAAACATATTTGTGGCTTACAAAAAAAAAATCATCTATATTGCTACAAATTCTTATTCCTCCTCCTCCGTCCGTATTTCCTCCTCCTTTATTAATTTTTCTGTTTCTCCTTTTCCTTCTTCTTCTTCTTCTTCTTCTGCTCCTTGTCCTTCTTCTACTTCTTCTTCTTCTTCTTCTTCTTCTTCTCTTCTTCTTCATCTCCTTCTTTTCTTTTCTTCTTCTTCTTCTTTTCTTTCTTCTTCTTCTTCTTCTTTTCTTTTCTTCTTCTTCTTCTTCTTCTTCTTCTTCTTCTCTCTTCTCTCTTCTCTCTTCTTCTTCTTCTTCTTCTCTCTCTTCCTCATCTTCTTCTTCTTCTTCTTTTTCTTCTTCTTCTTCTTCTTCTTCTTCTTCTCTCTTCTCTCTTCTCTCTTCTTCTTCTTCTTCTTCTTCTCTCTCTTCCTCTTCTTCTTCTTCTTCTTCATTTTCTTCTTCTTCTTCTTCTTCTTCTTCTTCTCTCTTCTCTCTTCTCTCTTCTTCTTCTTCTTCTTCTCTCTCTTCCTCTTCTTCTTCTTCTTCTTCTTTTTCTTTTTCTTCAACATTATATTGAGTTCTTGTTAATATTCTACTTCTTCATCTTCGTTTTGTTTTTATTGGTGTTGTTGTTGTTGTTTTCTTCTTCAATTACCCCCTGGGCAATCATCCCCATGGAAAACTATCCCCGGAAAACTACCCCCCCCCCCCCCCTCGAGGAGAATTACCCTCACCCCCCAAGAACTTCCCCAAATAATATTAACCCCCGAAAAAATCTGCTCTTAATACCAATTTATTATCAGGCTGAACCTACCCTTTGACGAATAGGGGGTGATTTTCGGGGGGGGGGGGTAATTTTTTGCAGGGATTGTTGTCCTTGGTCTTCCTTTGGGCGGGGGGGGTAATTTTCTTAGGGGGGGGGGTATTTTTAAGTGGTGGGGGTAATTTTCCTCAGGGATAATTCTCCGGGGGTAATTTTCCAGAGGTTGATTGCCCAGGGGGTAGTTGTCCTGATACACAGCGAGACAATTGCGAGGTGGTTGGCACTACGGCCCAGACATTGCATGTAATGAGGTCATCGTTGTCGCTTTCAGCATCATCATAATGATCATCATCCTCGTCATCGTCATCATAATCACAATCTGTTATTTTCTTCTCTGATTATAGGCGGTACAACAGAACGATTTGAACATGGTTGGCACTACGACCTTGAATGTGGACGTCATGAACGTCGAAGAATGTCCAAGTTTCATCTCACAGAGCTACTCTGGACAACTGACCGAGAATGACCCCTTTGTGATCACAGATGGCGGCAGCGAAAGGTTGATCATGGGCATGACCGACGAGAATATGGTAATACATAAATCCTTTCATATCAGATCCATAAAGAATTGTAATCCATAATTGTAGAAAATGTAAAAAGTGTTACCCCCCCCCCCCCCCCCAAAAAAAAAGAGATCTGAATTTACATTTAGGCCTACTGATTATGAATTTACCCCTGTAACAGAAACAGTTACAGTTGACTTCATCTCCTGCATATATATTTTTCTCCCTTAGTTAATCGTTGTTTACAATCAATTTCATCGTACAGAAAGATTTATTCCATGATAAAATCAGTTAAATAAAAAGGGATGTATACTAGATTTTTGTCATTGATTGTAAGTCGATTTTTATGTTACAAGGCTATTAACTGTTTTAAAATTGTGTTTAAAATCAAATGCCTAGTGTTGTACAATCAATACGGCCTTATGATTTAAATAAGGGGGCGTCGAAAGAGTTATGTTGCAGGTAAAAAGTTGTTAATCGATTTATTTAATCAATAAAGAGACGAAAGTAATTTAATAAATGAATTGATAGTAAGTAAGTAAGATAAGATGAAGATAAGTCGGCAACCCTAGTAAAAAGTACAACAAACGCTATTACCACCATTGAAAATGATTTATTATAATACATTCACGTTCCCCCCCCCCCCTTTTTTTTTTTCTTCTTTAAAGTTCCTAGAGTATAATTAATACAATTGAATGGATGCACAGGAAACACTACACGGGTTTGTGCCTTGATGTATTGTAAAATGTACATATTTGATTGAATATTAAACTCATGGGCCCGAATTCACAAAGGAGGTTTGTCGACAAACCTTGGTTCTCGTACGTCATATGACCCGTTTTTACGCGTTTTTTACAAACCTGGTTTGTAAAAACGCGTCGAAACGCGTCATATGACGCACGAAAACCAAGGTTTGACGACAAACCTCCTTTGTGAATTCGGGCCATGGTGTTCCTTTTCTTTTGTAGGTGTTCGATGGGCCGAGTTATATTGAACCTGATGATACAATCGAGCTGGTAGAGATGAACATGCCAGAAGGAACTAGGACTCGATTCTTTTTAATCAAATTCTTGGATCCAGCATCAATCGGTAGCGATACCCAAATACAGGTAGGAGCTTTGTTTGGCTTTCATATTTTTTTCGATGCTCTTTCAATTCCGTCAGTAAACAAGATCGCAACTTTTTTTGAAAAATCAACTCAGGGTAGAATTTCAATATCCTATTGTAGATCCGATAGAATTCATGTTTGGATTACATTACGTAATACCCCATTCTCATGCTTACATGCCCAATGCTATTGAAATTTCCTCACGTTGATTTTTAGAAAGTATTTGCGCTCGTGTTAGTAGTGACTAATTTTATTGGACATAAACCATTCACAATCTTTTCACTCTATCCGTGTTTCCTAGGTGAATTATGAACGGCATAATAAGTAGTTTTCAGACTCCTCAGTTCCTTTGATTAGGCAACTACATATTAGCGCTCTTCAGATTCCCGGATTGGATTGAATTGGAAATCTTAAAACATAAGAAAATATCATACATATCTACTTAGAGCATCTCTGCAGTAAACATAATGTATCAGTAATCTACATAAAAGACCACGTTCTATTTGTAAAATTAGTCCTTTCACTGAACTCGGGTTAATAGAGATTCGGAAATTAATTAGGAAAAGAAAGAACCTACTCCTCTTACCCGCTTATCTTACTAAACTCTTACACCTTATATTTATGTTAAAAAAAGACACACAGCGAAAATTGAGATTAGTTCGTTCCTTTTTCATAAATGAAAAGAACTAATACAACACTAGCTAGACAACAATAACGTTACACCAAAGCACACACACGCACACCGCTCACACACGCCAACATCCATCCCACACACGCGAACACACACGCACACACACACACACACACACACACATACATTCTCCCTCTCGCTCTTTCTCTCATACACCAGAGACAATGAAAATAGCTATTTGAACAATATGAACAGTCGTACAACAATATAAACACACAGTAACGCAAACAGTCGTTTTGTTTATCGTTGCTTTATGGGCCTACATCGTAACCTAGGAGTGATTTTTGATTGTCGGTTGACATTTGAGAATTTTATATTTAAAAAATGTCGCGCTGCTTCGTATGCTTTGTATAGGATTGGAAAAATACGTGCTTTTTTTGGATAGGCCCACCACTGAAAAATTAGTCCATGCATTTGTTTTATGCCACATTGATTTTTGTAACAGTCTTCTTTTCGGTCTCCATCAACGACAAATCAAAAAAATGCAAACTATTCAAAATTCAGCGCAAGATTAGTGACCCGAACTCGGAAATACGAATCAATTAATCCTGTACTACGAAATCTACATTGGCTTCCTGTCCACTCCCGTATTTTGTTTAAACTATTATTGTTTGCATACGAATGCTTTCATGACATTGCCCCTTTTTATTTATGTGAACTTTTATCATTATATCGGCCTATTCGTACTTTAAGATCAAGCTCAAAATCATTGTTCATTGTCCCTCCCACCTCAACAAAAACATACGGTGAACGTTCTTTTACACACGCCTCCTCAGTTTTATGGAATTCACTTCCAGATTCCATGAGAAATCACAATAATTTTAACAAGTTTAAGGTTTCTCTTAAAACGTATTTATTCAATGTTAAAAGTGTACACCCATGAACTCAGCGTCCAACACTACATGTACTTCTTTGCTTCTAAGTGGATTTTCTAATTTGTATGACTTTTTCTTGTAATTCTTTCCTTTCTATTTGAAGCGCATAGGGACATGCTATCCTGTAATGTGTTATGCGCTATAAAAGAACTGAGTATAATTACTATTATTATCAAAACAATTTATAAGATTAGTCTATGAGAGCACTAATCCTTTAACCCTACTTCTTATAATATTTTTTTGATTTGTTTCCCAGATATTTCTGAGCGATGACACAGCAGATATGGTGTGTGATAGTGCTATTACAAACGTAACCGTGCGGCTTATGCCTGAAGGCTTGGCGCCTAACTTTACTCAATGTTGTTACCATGGAAACGTACCAGAAACTGCCACCGTGGGAACGGACATTATTCAGGTACTGTATCGTTAATCTTCTTATTGCATTTTAATCGAGTTCTATTCTTTTACAGAGAATAAAATATGACTTGAAAGTTTTTGCAGAAATGTAAACAATGATGGCCTGTAAAATTGATACTCGACGGCCGACGCTGGAATTTAGCTCGAAATCGGGTTTAACAAATGACGTTAAACTGAGGTCATTAAGTTTTTCCTTTGTGAAATTTGTTCTTAATAACAGAGTCGATCTGGCTTGTAAAATACAGACCATCGTGTTCAGGTTTATTCTTTAATAATACATTCTCCTATTTGATCGGCAAGCAACAAGTCTAACGAACAACATAGAAATATTAGCCTCTTACAATAATAGCCTAAATATTATTAATTAATATAACAAAAATATTACCCTTCTCGTACAAAGCTATCTTACAATAAGTAAAATTATTAATTCATGATCAACACAACGCGACGTATATTCGCTGTTCGGGGAATTCTCTTGCCGTGCAAATTTCTGGCTTTCATGAGCCTCAGAAGTTCATGTCGCGAAAGTGTCTAGTTTTACAGCAATCGTTCTTATCACTATTTAATAATTCTCTTTTCTCGAATTAAGGTGGAAGCGTTGAATTCGAACATGAACTCAGATGGCATCGTCTATCGTCTCCAAATGGCGTCGGACGGCGGAGAGAATGTCTTCAGCGTCGATGCCGAGAGCGGTGTCGTTTCCGTAGAGGACGGCTTAGATGCGGAGAAGGTTAAACAGTACACGCTCGTCGTCGAAGCGGTGGATGAAAGAGGGACCTACTACAGGTACTGCATGATGACGTCGTTCACACATGATGAATACCCCCCCCCCCCCCTTCCAAAAACTGGGACAACCTTAATTGACATATTAATAAAAATAATAACATTTATATAGCGCTTTATGTATTACCCTGGCATTAGCCGAGCTACCCTGATATTTACCTCCGGCGGTCGGGGAATTTCTTTCCACTGGGTACCCATTTACATCACTTGGGTTGAAAGTGCCAATTTATTTAATGTAAATTAAACGCGTGGCCAATTCAGATTACCTGGTTTTCAATTGGGCCCTCTACATGAACACAAATATTTTACAAAAGCATATCAATACAATGAAACATAGATATGCATATATTTCAATTAAAACAGATGGGTTAAATGGGGGGGGGGGGGAGCAACCAAGAACATTACAAGAAAGGAACGTAAATGAAGAGAGAGACAAGATAAGGAGTTGGAATACAAGTGAAAGATACAGAAGAACGATGAGCGGACGAGAAGAGAAAAAGAGGGAGATAAAGGTGTCCGGGGGAAAGGGAAATATGGAGAAAGTTATATAAATTGACAAATATGTACAAATAAACATTAAATTAAAATGTTACAAAACTATGGAAAAGCAATAATGGTACAAATATACAAAGTATAACAAAAACATATATAAATATGAATATTAATTTACAAAAGCATATCGTCATTAGTACTCTTCAATCCCCTATTCTTTGACCATTATTATGTTGATTAAGCCTTGGTATCCTCTCATCCATTTTTCGATTTCTGTTTTGAAAATATTAATGTCATCTAGAAATTGAAGGTTTTCAGGAAGTCTTTTTAAATTTGAATGGCCAGGAACAGTAAAAGATTTTTGTTTAAAAATGTTTTCCTATATACATCGTGGAATTCTTACCAACATTTTACTTCTGGTTGTTCGACTCGAAACGTCTTCAATAAATATACAAAAAGTCTATCAGTCAGTACTCTCGATTCAACTTTGTAAATATACATTTATCCATCAAACAGCAACATGTTTTGATAAATAATTGTTCTAACTTTTGGTCAAGATTTTTTCTCAAAGACTGTTCAGAGGAGACCATGAACAACGTAAAATAATATAAGCGGTCCTATTCTCCCAAACATGGAGTAACGGTTAACTCTCTTTTATTTTGTTTAAATCAAATTTATCAATCTAGGTCCAGTATAACCTCCGTGATCATTGACGTGACCGGTGTATGCAATAAAGGCTTCCTCAAGAAAATACGTACACCGAAGAGACGCATCCTGACTTCAAGGATTAAGAATACCGAGTGAAGCACTAATAGAATCTTTAGACAAATTCTAAAAGATTGTGTCTAGGTGTGGGGTTGTGCGTGTGCGAATGTGTGTTTGAGACGCCAGCATAATCGTGATTTTCTTTTCTTTCAAAAATATAAAATAAAAAGGTAGAATATTTAGTAGAATAATTAGCCTATTAGCACTTGATTAGCACTTGACGCCAGCATAATCGTGATTTTCTTTTCTTTAATTCCTAAACTCTACCCTGGACCAACAGTGATAGGCCTATCCAATAATCTAACCCTAACCCTATCCTAACCTTTAACCCTGATCGCAACCCTAACCCTAGCCCTATATCTCGGACGCATCAAATCCCGGATTAAATGTCACCAGGTCACTAGACGGATCGCCGGAAATTTCCGAATTTATAAAATCCACTTTAATATTTTGTATACAATAAAGGCTTCCTCAAGAAAATACGCACCACCGAAGAGATGCATCTGACTTCAACAATTAAGAATACCGAGTGAAGCACTAATAGAATCAATCGAAAAATTCTAAGAGATTGTGTCTAGGTGTGGGGTTGTGCGGTGTGCTTGTTATTCTAATTCACTTTAAGTGTTCTTTTACTGACTTGAATAAAATACAATTGTAATCATATCCTTAATTGTAATAATGCAGTATCTTGACCAGCCACATTTGATTTTTATTTTTGTAATATATCATTTCTGGCAGTTTATATGCACTAGTAACAATTTGTATTACCTATTTTAATTTGAAATATATTTACAGTACTCTTGTTTGGACATTCATGATTATTGTTATCCATATACATATACTTTTTCGGATTACTATTCCTAATCGTTATATTTTTAGATATTTATCTTGATTATTTATTGTTTGTTTTAAATATGTCATTGATGTACCATTATCATTTTTATATTAATTCGAATGTATTTACATTGTGTCACACGGCCCCAATGGAAATCAGTCTTCGTAACTGTTTGGGCTTTTTTAACCGTGTATAAATAAAGATATCAATTCAATTCAATTCAATGTGTTTGAGACGCCAGCATAATCGTGATTTTCTTTTCTTAAAAATATGAAATAAAAAGGTAGAATATTTATGTTCACTTTAATTAGCCCTATTAGCACTTGATTGAATTGTTCAATTTATTGGAAAGCCATTACATTTTATTGAGCAAGGTTCAGGGACCAATTTCAGAGACGGAGGTAATGAGACGCCAGCATAATCGCGAATTCTTTTCTTTAACAAATATAAAATAAAAAGGTAGAATATTTATGTTCACTTTAATAAGCCTATTAGCACTTGGTTGAATTGTTCAATTTATTGAAAGCCATTACATTTTATTGAGCAAGGTTCAGGGACCAATTTCAGAGACGGAGGTAATGAGACGCCAGCATAATCGCGAATTCTTTTCTTTAACAAATATAAAATAAAAAGGTAGAATATTTATGTTCACTTTAATAAGCCTATTAGCACTTGGTTGAATTGTTCAATTTATTGGAAAGCCATTACATTTTATTGAGCAAAGTTCAGAGACCAATTCCAGAGACGGAGGTAATGAGACAATTTATAGAACAAGTTACGACTGTTTTCATGTTCCCATAGAAATAAGAGCTCTCCTCTTTTGAAACGCTCGTTTCATTTTCACCCATAAAGTACAAAACAAGGGGCGTGCACTGGCTCCATCTAGTGCTGAATTCGTCACTGACATTAAACTTTAATGCGTTGGCCTTTTCTTCTGATAAATAAAATCAAGTGTAATCGATCTTTGACTGTCAGCATGAAATACACCCACACACACACACACACACGCACGCACGCACTCGCACACACACTTGTTCGAAAGCTATACTCAACAGTGGTAACATAGACCAATAAGGGAGTTTACAGATACAATCTGCGCATGGGCAGATAAAGGTCATTTGTACCAAAAAGGTAAAACCCACAGAGATGAATACTGGATATGCGCTCATGAAAGTTATGTAACATTATTCATTTATGCACCAACGGTACATTCTATGATACGCAGGTGGAAGTATTTTTTTCAAGAGGGAAAACAAAAGGTATTCATATAGCACATCTAGGACTTTGGCAGTTATTATTCTAATATGCTCAAAGTGGAACTGCTCCATGTGTAAAATATCTGTGGATATTTGGGGTCATTTGTACCATGTGCTATCTGTAAACTCCCTTATAGCTGCAAATGTCTTTGGCATTTAAATTCGGCCCGAGTAAGTCCGCGAGACATACACTTCCTTTTTATCTGAACAACCATAGACCTGTGTGTAGACACACAAACAAAACTGGTTTTCGTATATATGTTCTGACTGTATACTGCTCCCATCTTGTCCACGCATGTGACTTACCTGTTATGCAGCGGAGTCCTCCCGGAAACTGTACACACAGACGAACAAGTACACATATAAAATATGATACGTTAATCTTTTATTAATAGCCGGTTCAACAGCAAATTCAGCGAAACGCTCGAAATCTTGTAAAATATCACAACAGGAGTGACGAGTATGACATAAAATTGACCCAATAATATTCAGCAGAGGGGCCGAAAATCGAAAGACAATCAGGATTCAGGGCATGTCACTTGTACCTGATTATAGAATGTTACTTAAGCAGGGCTCCCACTTAGCCGAGTTGTATTAGCGAGTTATGGCGAGTTGTGGTGAGTTGCCTCAAAGAGGCACTCGCAATAACTCGCGAAAAGCTCTTTTTGTTACTCGGGATAACTCGCGACAATTCGGTATGGCTTAGCGTAACTCTTTACAACATTCCACGACTCTCCTCGAAGTCGCGAGCAGTTCCAACATTTTGAACATGTTCAACATTTTCGCCGATTCGTTGTAACTCGAGGTAAACTCGTCTACACTCGTAATATACTCACATTACTCGTAACAAGCTCGCGCCGTACTCTTCATAACTCGTAGCAAATCGCCACCTTATGAAGAGTACAGCAACGAATCAGAGAAAATGTTGAACATGTCCACAATTTTGGAACTGCTCGCGACTTCAAGGAGAATCGTGGAATGTTGTAAAGAGCTACGCTAAGCCATACCCCCCCCCCCCCCCCACTCCGGGGTCGGAATGACCGCATGCGTGTTACCAAAATGTCCGGTAAAGGGGTACTTTTCGTGCGACAACGTCCGGCCCGAAAATTGTTTAAAAAAAGGGGTATATTTGACTTTTCACCCGGAGATTTCTTTAAAAAGGGGGTGTTTTTCTTTTTTTCTCTCATCTCTTTGGACTCCTGAGAAATTATTCCGAATTTAGGGGGGTACATTGAGCATTTTTCCGTATTTAGGGGGTCTCCAAGGCAGGAAAAGCCCGCGAAAGGGGGGTTCGGAAATGTTGGCAGTCCTCAGATAGGGGGTGCTTTCAAAAAGAGGGAACGAGCATACGCGTACCCTCAGGCGCGGATCCAGGATTTCTTAGGGGGGGGGCCCAAATTTGAAATTTTGCGAGCCAAATATTGGTACGTAATGGTGACCAACAGTGACGTAATGCGGGGGGGGGGGGGTCGGTGCAGGGAGGGGCGAGTTTCCCCCTCCCTCCTCCGCGAAACGCGGAAGCTTTGACGTTTCATTAAATTATTAGAGAAAGAAGACGATTCGTTGTACCGTTCTCGATAAAAATTCTCGTCTGAATTAGGTTTTTCACCTCCCGCGCGAAGCGCGGAAAATTTTACGATTTATTTAACTATTAGAGAAAGAAGACGGTTCGTTGTAGAGTTTTTGACTCTTAATCCTCGTCTGAATTCAGGTTCCCCCCCCCTCCGCGCGAAGCGCGGAAGCTTTTAAGTTTCTTTCAATCATTAGAGAAAGAAGACGATTCGTTGTACCGTTTTCGAAAATAATCCTCGTCTGAATTTAGATTTTCCCCCTCCCGCGCGAAGCGCGGAGGCTTTTACGTTTCATTAAATCATTCGAGAAACAAGACGATTCGTTGTACAGTTCTCGACTCTTAATCCTTGTCTAAATTCTTCCCCCCTCCCTCCCCCTCCTGCGCGAAGCGCGGAAGCTTTGACGTTTCATTAAAATATTAAAGAAAGAAGACGATTCGTTGTACCGTTCTCGACTCTTAATCCTTGTCTAAATTCAGTCCCCCCCTCCCCCTCCTGCGCGAAGCGCGGAAGCTTTGACGTTTCATTAAAATATTAAAGAAAGAAGACGATTCGTTGTACCGTTCTCGACTCTTAATCCTTGTCTGAATTCAGGTCCCCCCTCCCGCGGAAGCTTTTAATTTTCATTAAATCATTAGAGAAAGAAGACGATTCGTTGTACCGTTTTCGAAAATAATCCACGTCGGAATTTAGTTCCCCCTCTATCCCGCGCGAAGCGCGGAAGCTATTATGTTTCATTAAATCATTAAAGATTCGTATTATAGTTCTCGCCTCGGAATCCTCGTTTGAATTCAGGTTTCCCCCCCCCCCCCCCTCCCGCGCGCAAAGCGCGGAAGCTTTGACGTTTCATAAGATTAAGAGAGAAAGAAGACGATTTGCTGTACCGTTCTTGATTCTTAAATCCTCGTCTGAATTTCAAAGATATCCTTTGTCTGCTCCTTTTTCTTCCTACGCCCCCCCCCCCCCCCTGGCTACGTGCCTGTGGTCCGATAAACACATTTTGATACCTTGTCCGACCCCGCAAGCTCAGGGGTTTAAGGCAATAAATTACGGTCATATAAGCATTCAGGGGCCCGCCTTAGGGCCCCTTGTGGGGTCGAGACGGCGGAGCCGGCCCCGGAAGCTCAGGGGTTTTAGGCATTTAACTAAGGTCAGATGAGCATTTGTATACCTTACTATTTTGTGACACTGGCAGGACACTATTGGCGTGGGATACAGGGGGCAGAGCCCCCAAAAATCAGGGGTTTTAGGCATTAAATTACCGTCAGATAAGCATCTATGGGCCCGCCGTAGGGCCCTATATGTGGAGTCCATGGGGGCAGAGCCCCCGGAAGCATATTTTGATGCCTCATTATTTTTTAACACTAGCAGTTAACTATTCTCTCTTTCTTGCTCTCATTCTATTTTATTTCTCTTTAATATACTTTTCAAAAAAGTGTAGGGGGGGGGGGCGGGAGCTCGAGGCTCCCGATCCCTGTCGTACCTCGGGCCCTGACATGTAGGAATATCAAGAATCATATTTATTGCCTGGCTGTAAATTTAGGAATTTGTCATTTTCCAACAAACACATACAAACGTATAATTTACTAAAAAGTGAGGAAAAATCTCGGAAATTAAGTAATTTCAGCATTATTTGTAATCCATCGTTGTGGAATTAGAAATAAACCACGTTTGAATTTGATTTCCCCCCAAACCCCCCCCCCCCCATCGGTACGCCAGTATCTCCTCTTTTCCTTTTTTCTTTCCCTTTCCTTCCTTCTCTCTTATTTTTTTGATTGGGGGGGGGGGGGGGGGTCAACAGCCTGGGAGGCAAGGCTCTTTCGACCCCCCCCCCCCGATCTCCTTCTTTCCCCTTTTCTTTTTTCTTCCTCTTTTTTCTTTTCCTTTCTCTCCTCTTTCCCTTTCCCTTCTTTTCCTTTCTTCTCTCTCTTTTTTTTTTTTTTTTTTTTTTTTGGCGGGGGGGGGGCCAAGGCCCGCTCGGCCCCCCCCCCCTGTATCCGCGCCTGCGTACCCTAAATAACACTGAGTGGGGGGCCGGGGCCATACCGAGTTGTCGCGAGTTATCCCGAGTTACAAGAAGAGCTTTCGCGAGTTAATGCGAGTGCCTCTTTGAGGCAACTCACCATACCTCGCCTTAACTCGCTAATACAACTCGACTAATGCCTGGATTACATTTGCCCTGGGCGCCGTACGATAAATTAGTCTACGATTGTTCGTAGACATCGTAGGAGGCTACGGGCTACGACGTTTGTGTTTACATTATCTACGAGCATCGTGCCATTTATTGTGTTGGCCCTCGGGGGCAGACCGGGGCAAATCCTAGTCCAGCCTCTGTACCGTTTTCGTTTAGCGTACCCAATCAGCTGATAAAATAACACACCCTCAACGTTGAAAGTAGACCTAGCCATTCCTCTAAATTTGGGGATTGCGCGATCAGTGGAGAGACCGGATGTGTGTGGGGGATAAAAAGAACGAACGGACTGAATCTGGACTAGGCAAATCCGTACAGAGGCTTCTCGGAGATTGTACGGAAATCGTGCAATTTGAATGCAGTAGCCGTGCAGTCTCCGCAGCCTCCGCACCGAAATCGTACGGAGCCCGTGCAGCTTCCGTGCAAAGATTGCGCGGAGAAGGCGCGGGATGACTGCTCAATATCACGGATACTGCACGGGCAGCGAGCAGCAACCTTGCGATAGCTGTGCAATGGCCGTGCGAATGCTCCAGGAGTCTACAATCTCTGTACGATTTTTGTTGCCCCCATGTTCACCAATAAATCGTACGTTTGCTGCACAATCAGTGCGAGGCCTCCGGGCGATGCCCGTGCGGGGATTGTGCAATGCCACCTACGACATGTATACGGGCTACGGGCTTACGATTTTTTCAAATTTGTTTAACTTCTCGCGATACAAAATCGTAAAGGCTGTGGAGCCCGTGATTCCGTACGAAAATCTCACGGCCGCCTCCTGCCTCCGCACAGAGGCCGCACGGAAAAGGGGATACGGGCAGGATACGGGCTCCGTAGACTAATCGCAGGCCAAATGTAATCCAGGCATTAGTGGGAGCCCTGCTTAAAGCCTCAGTCACAAATGCCATTACGAACTGCTACGAATGCCGTACGAATGATTTTCAGACAATGGAAATTCGGGAAGACAGTGGAAAAACAGGGAGATTCGGACGAACCTTTGTGACTGTAGCTTTATGCAGTTTCTCACACCAGAAGTAGAGAAGAGCGTTTAACGTATTCAGTTGAATTGCGATCCAGGGCATTGTTTCAAGAAGCCGTCATAGGTACAAGTACACCGACATCCCATTGAGTCACGGGTCAAATTTAAATACACGCAATTCAATGGGACTTCGGTGAACTTGTAGTTATGACGGTTTCATGAAACGCTCAATGCTATATAATCCTAAGAACAATAATATTAATAACAACTTCAGACGCGTGCTACATGAAGTTAAATTTTATTCTTTATTAAATTTGTTTTATTAGAGTGTTTAAAGTTAATAATAAATAATTATAGCTAGTTCTTATATAGTGCTTTTCAGGACCGAAGGCCCCCTCAAAGCGCTTTACAGATATTATTACCCCGATCTTCGGATTGAGGCTTACCCGCATACAATATATGCACATTCTCCACTCCTTGGGGAGCATTCCAGCCAGGCGTCATTTTTACAAGCGCACACTTGCTTAGCACATTAGCTTTCGCATCATACCGGATACCCATTTAACACCTGGGTGGAGAGTGGCAAAGGACATTAGTGCCGCGGTGGGACTTGAACCGCGGACCCTGTCCGATGACATATCCACTCGTCCGCGTATAGACCGGTAGTGGTAAAAAAAGTCTTTGGGTGAAATATATACATTCAATATTGTTTAAATATTGCCTTCAGCGGTTTAGATGACAATATTTCGCAAATTCGCAAAAAAACAGAAATATATGCCCAAATGTTCAATATTGAAGTGCATTCGCGATATCTATGCAGGCCGGATCGATATGATAATTAACTAACATAATCACAATTAGTAGGCGGTTTCCCGGCAAAATTTGTATCATCACGTATTCTAGTCAAAACATATTCTTTCACATGATTGGTAATAAGAGCTTCCATTTCATTTTTTGAGAAGGGGGCGTTTCCAAAACTGGTCTTTATCTTTAATTACAATCCTTCGATTTGTGTGTATGGTTGTTATTGTTTGTAGTTGTTTGGCGATCAGATTTCATTACCAGGTGTGAATCGACAAATCAGGTGGCCGCGGGCGAATATGGCGCTGTTCGCATTTCCACCGGCAGAGGCTGCTCTTCTAAATCGCTCTTTATCGTTAATGGGCCTTTCGGTGAACATGTGGATTCTTGACGTCTGCTGCCCGGCTGCGATTTTTTTTCCCACCAAGCTGCTAATGACGTAAAAAATATCAGCCAATCAGAAGACCGGAAGTATTAGTAATGGCAAACCTGTTTGGGAAAACAAAATTGCAGCCTGGCCATGACAGTTCAAGAGACCGAAAGCTCCAACAGACGGTTACCCACTGGCTAGCTATATAGCCTTCGGTCTCAGGGCTAACAAGACGAAAGGCCCATTAGACCGTCACCCCGAGATACGGACACCTTTAAGTTTGGTACGGTCTCGTGAGCCATCGGCCTCGTCGATTTGCTCGGTCTCGTTGGCTGGTTGTCGGTCTCCCAGGATGTTCCTTTCAAGGGAACAACTATAGGAGCTCAATGTTACTTTATACATTTTTCTTTATTTTGAAGAATGAAGTCAAAAGCAGTCTGTACCGTTCGACACTCAACAAACGGACAACATTTATGCATGAAAATCTAAAGAAAAAATGAAATAGATAGAGAGAAAACACAAAAAGGCACTGTTTGGTTGTCAAGAGAAAAGGTCAAGTGAGAAACTGTCAAACAAAGGCAAGAAATTGAGAAATTATAATCCAACAAAAGGTTAAACGTCATGAAAAGTTATATGTCATTGTACAAACGAATAGTGTTAGTAATCTGCAGTATAGTGGTTTTACTATTATTGCCAAGTCGTGCTCATCTCAATATTTGTTCATTTCGGTCAGAACAATGTGGGTGTGTGTATGACAATATTATAAATAAATCGTGGCACAGAAGTACTTCGTTTTGTGTTTGCACTTTGTTAACCCCATCCATCTTATATGTTAAACTCAAGTACCTTCACTTCATCTCTGTCTGGATAGTCCTTGCTTTGTTTAATTGTAAAGGTGGAAGAAAAAACCTCTGTCACAAAGTAGTAAGCGTTGGCTCCAGAAATGGAGCGTTTTATTTTCAAATAGTCGCAGTTATTCAGAGTTGAAGAAGGGCAGTAATTGACTGTGATTTCAAATTGTTGCTTGAATCTTATATCGCGTAAATCTTGCGAATCTAATATCTGGAGAAATCAAGAAGTTTTTACAAACTTTGATATTTTGTCAAGTAGATGGATGTGCACAAAATAACAATGGAGTCTGAATTGTGGTATCTGCGTATGTGGGGGTGCGAAACTTTACTCTTTTTGAGGAAAAGGGATTGGAAAGCGAGTATGGCGAAAGGATGTGATATATAGAGAGAGAAATGGTTACAGCGCGAGTGAGAGAAACGAAGATAGATGAGAGGAGAGAAGGAAACGAAAGAGAGAGAGAGAGTGTAGGAACGGTGACGTAATGAGTATTACTAAGCCCAACTGCAATGACGACTCGACAACAATGCCCTTGCGATGATACCAATGAGTGGTTCAACCTTTAATAAAAGATAGAACAGATAAAACAAATTATCAGCATGGCTGATATACATATGCATCACGCAATTAAACAATTAAGTCTTCCAAATGCATAGCACCGAATAATAACAATAAATGACATTATCCTTGATTCCTGTATCAAAATAATCACTTTTTCTTCTGTATGCCTACCCTTGTCATGCAAATTGACCTGACCTACTTTCTGTCATTTTGTGCTAAATTTCCCTTTTTACCTCAAATGCTACTTTCCCTAGCTTACTAAATTTAGACCATCTTCTGTTCATAATTAAATCATAATCGTATTTTCTCATACATTCATAGAGCTTCTTGCTCATTCATAATATCATAACCTTACTCGGATATTTCGTACTTTTCCAGCATGAATTATCTTATACGCTACTTACACCAAAACTTATATGTGGTACATTTACGTTCAAAACGTATGGATGTTCTATGATTCTAATCTTATTTCATACATCACATCAATCCACCATTATAATCACCATTAACATCAGGCAAAAAAGTAAATATTGAGCTATCATAATATGCAGTGATTTTCTACTTACAACATTGGGCTGTCTCAGGAAAACAAAAATTACAGTAGACTTTCAGTGTAATAAACATGTCCAAAACACGTAAATCAGTAGCTCCACAGAATCAAATCCCGCCCTCTACGACCTGAAAGCAGAATCAAGCTAAAAGCCCCGCTTCTGACGTCACAATATCAAATTGGGAAAAACTCGTATCAACATCCCGGCCCCTTAAATTAACCGAATACTTTGAATTTACTAAAACGTTTCACTGCCGACATGTATAACAAAACTGTCACTCTCTTGAAATGTCAAGACTTCGATAAATACAGACTTCCCTTTAAATCCAAAAAAGGTGGTTGCTATGGAAACATATTTCCTAACCGAATAAATACAGTCCCTTTACTAACCGAATACAGTCCCTTTAAATCCAAAAAAGGTGGTTGCTATGGAAACATATGTCCTTACCGAATAGCAGAACACTAACAATATGACAATAAGGACATACTACCTGTATTTCTTTCCTTAACTTCTGATTACAAAAACTATTGTATTACCATCAGAATACTATCTTTAGAAACTGAATTCTAACTAGAAATGAGTTATGCTTCAATTCAATTAAACATTTCCTTATCTTCTGATTACAAAAAACTATTGAATAACAATCAGAATACTATATGTAGAAACGTAATTCTAACTAGAAATGAGTTGTGCTTCATTTCAATTACACATTTCAGCAAGTCACTACAAAACACAAAGTATCTGTATAATATCACTGTAGTAAAGTCTCTTCTTGTTGAACCGAATCTAAACCGAATCCATTTATGCGAAACTAGATGCTGTGTCCACAGAAGTTGAATGTTTCATGCTCAATGCTACCTAAACTAGATGCTGTGTCCACAGAAGTTGAATGTTTCTTGCTCAATGCTACCTAAACTAGTCCCTATCTTGAATTGAACTGGAATTATTTTGTATCAGCTCTAAAAAACGAATCAAAATGGCTAACTTCTCGAAGTCGTCTATCGCGATTCCTCTTGCTCGAGAAGTAAACAAAGCTTCGCGATGGGTCTGACGAGTGTCGACGTTGCAGTCTTAACCTTCACGCTACGTACATATCCGCGCTTACCAGGGTACACTTCTAAAACGCGTCCCATCAGCCAGCAACACCTCGGCACAGTTCCGTCTGCGATGAGAACCACGTCACCAACCTGCAGATTGCGTTCAGGCTGCTGCCACCGCTGACGTTGCTGTAGACTAGGTAGATACTCCCTAATCCACCTCTTCCAAAAGAGATCAGCCAGGTACTGCATCTGCCTCCAACGTCTCCTGGCGAAGACATCTCCCTCAGTGGACTTACTCGGAGGTGGTGCTGAGGTCTGCTTCATGTGTAGCAGACTGCTGGGCGTGATGACTTCCAGATCTCCAGGATCATCAGAGACACGAGTAAGAGGCCTGCTGTTGATAATTGCCTCTACCTCGCACATCAGAGTGTGAAGCTGCTCCTCCGACTGACATGTCCTTAAAGAAGCTAGGCGGAGGTTTCAAAAGGCTTTTAATCTTAATAATGTTGGTATCATTAATGTTACAATCTTTCTAATGGTTCATATTTAGTTATCAAAAATTGTTACAGAATTGACTTATCTGCTATTAAAAGTGGTGAAATTACTACCCGATTATTCCGCCCTCGATCGGCCCGCTATTGTGACGTACGATTTGTGACGTAGGAGGTTGGGCACATGAGCGCGAGAGTGCTCCCAAGAGCTCTCACACAACTTCTCGCCTGCATGCATTATACGTTACAAACGCCACTCGAACGCTAAATATCTGATCAAAATGTCCGAGTTCGAAGAAGAGGTTTTACTCGATTTAGAATTCGAATTTGATGGGCACAGCTCCACAACTAGACAGTGGTACTGATAGTGACGATGATGATAATGGGGGTGTAGGAGAGATGGAAAAAAGAGAACAATTCGAAGAAGACGGTGTCGATGCTGGTGCAAGTCCAGTATATCAGCGCGAGCTGGCTGAGCTGCCAGCTGCCGCTCAGCTCCCCCGGCCCCGCTCAACTGGCGATCGATCTGTCATGCACCTTAATTGTCACTGGGGTGACTGGGCGAGACATTTTCGAATTTGTCGGGATGTGTAGGGCTCTTTAGCAAATTTCACGGATAACAAAACAAAGACGATCAGATGTGAGGTTATATTTGGCGAAAATCAATTACAAATATGCACCATTCATAAATAGAACTGCAGCTGCAGGACATAAACATGCAAGGGAAGCTCGCGATTCGCTCATCATTATTGTCTCCGTATATAATCAACAGCAATCACTATCACGCCAAGGGCATGATGACCGAACAAATGCAAAACATCTCAGCAAATTACACAAAACGGAAGGGTATTTGGACAAATCGAATTGCACGATTCACCCCTCGTATTATATAACCTAAATTTGCTTAATATTATATGTAATTACATGATTTCTAGAGATTGTTATTCCACTTTCTGGTCAGGATATGAAGCATGCAAAGTCTGGATAATGTATACGTATAGGCCTATGCAAAACACCGCACGCGAGCTGTGCGAGAGGCGAGCTCGAGGCCTAGAGTTGCGATCGTGCCCAACCAGTGGCGTCATAATCGGCCTACTGCGCGAACAAACTGTTCAAGCCAGGAATAGAAGTTTGAGGAGGTTCTTGGAAAAAGCTTCATACCGCGTTTCATTTATATTTACAAGACTTTAGAGCAGAATGTGTGTGTTCAAGTTGGTCTACGCTATCCGGACATGCATAATTTGCCCATTTTGAGTGATTACGTGAAATTTCTTCGCCTAGCTTCTTTAAATACTGCTCGTTGAGAAGAGCATGCAGTACTTTCCTGATTGTCCTTATCTGCCTCTCCCACACACCGCCATGATGTGAGGCCCCTGGCGGGTTGAAACTCCAATCTATACTGTGATTAGCCGTGAAGTTTGAGATTTCATCAACGTTCCAATCACTCAACGCCTTCCTCAGCTCAGCTTTAGCGCCTACCAAATTGGTGCCATTGTCCGAGACCAACCTCTTTATTGGTCCTCTCCTGCTCATCATGCGTCTGATGGCATCAATGCATGAGCTGGTGTCTAGGGAGCTGGCAACCTCGATGTGAATGGCTCTAGTTGTCATGCACGTGAAGACCACACCGTATCTCTTTCTTACAGAGCGCCCACACTTGATCTCGTAAGGGCCAAAGTAGTCCATCCCCACATGAGTAAATGCTGGCTCATCAGCTTCTACTCGGAAGGCAGGTAGATCAGCCATCTTCTGCTTGCCGACCTTGGCCTGGTAGCGACGACAAGTAACACACTTTCTCACCAAGCCTCTCACCAGGACCCCAGCTCCCAGAATCCAATAGTACTGCTTGAGCTCTGCCAAAACATGATTTTGGCCTTGATGACCAACCTTCTCGTGTATGTGCCATACCAACAGTGCTGACACATGATGCCTTCTAGGCAGGATCACCTGATGCTTTGCAGTGTCTGGGATCTGTGCTCTTCCAAGCCTGCCTCCTACCCTCAGTAGACCATCTTGCAAAATAGGATCTAACTTTGCAAGCCTCGACCCTTTCTTCACGGGTCTCTCTCGTCCCTGTGGATCTCTTACTCTCTCCCTTAAGGTTGTCATCTCCTCATCGAATGACTCGGTCTGAATATGCTGAAAGATGGCATTTTCAGCATAGTTCAAGTCCTCCACTGTCAAGTGTCTGCTCAATTCTTTAACTGGAGTACAGTTCTTTACATTCCTTCTAAGGGTTTCCTTTAACCTCAGCCACCAAGCTACCGCTCTGCGTAGTCTCGTCCAGGAAGAATAGTGCATGAAGAGCTGGTCGATGCACTTCTTGCCCTCACTTGTAGCAAAGATCTGCACTACAGGCTTCACCTCTGGATCGTCCTCTCTGATCCCATCCTTCTCTATGGGACATGTGGGCCATCTCTCCTCCGGCTGTTGTAGAAAGGCTGGTCCCACAAGCCACTTCTCCTCATCTTTCAGATTAGACGGTGACATGCCTCTGGATACGATGTCTGCCGGATTCTCCTTTGTGCCAACATGTCTCCATTGGTCTATCTCTGTGGCATTGTGTATCATAGCCACCCTGTTTGACACAAAGACACGAAACCTTCTGGCCCGAATTCACAAAGCAAGGTTTGAGCTCAGACCGGGTTTGAGCTCAAACCTCCTTTTGTTTCGCCAAACCTCCTTTTGTTATTTACAAACCAGGTTTGTAAATAACAAAAGAAGGTTTGGCGAAACAAAAGGAGGTTTGACCTCAAACCTTGGTCTGAGCTCAAACCTTGCTTTGTGAATTCGGGCCATAATGTTCATTCTTTATGTAGTGCAACACTATCATACTGTCAGTCCAAAAGTATGATTTCTTCACAGGCAGGTCTAGCTCTCCTCTTATCACGACATCCATATTAACGGCAAGTGTAGCTGCCATCAATTCTAGTCGGGGTATGGTAACGGTCTTTACTGGAGCAAGGCGTGACTTGGCCATGATGTTACTGCTATGCACCTCTCCTTCCTCATTCCTCATCACTAGATATGATACAGCCCCGTAGGCTACTTCAGATGCATCAGAGAAGTTGTGGATCTCGTAATCAGTTACCCTGCCAAAGTCGTGAGGCTTGACACATCTACTGACCTCAACTCCTTCCATCTGTGGAAGTTCCTCAATCCAAGCCTTCCATTTCTTTGCATCACTGTCAGGGATAGGCTCATCCCAGTTCAGCTTCTTCCGGGTCAACTCCTGAAGAATCAACTTCCCTCTCAGTGCAAATGGGCTAGCATATCCCAAAGGGTCGTAGACAGAAGAAACAACACTTAAGAGTCCTCTTCGTGTTAAAGGCTTGTCCTTCACCTGAATCTTGTAGACAAAGCTATCTCTTTCTACATCCCATATCATACCAAGTGCACGCTCTATTGGTAGGGCATCAAAGTTCAGGTCGAGTCCAACCACTTGCTTGGGCCGATCTTGTACTGGTATGGTTTGCAGAACTCTTGTGTTGCTACTCATCCACTTAGCGAGTCGAAATCCACCCTTCTGCAACAAGGTTCTCAATTCTGATGCCAGTCTTATAGCTTCATCTTCCTCTTCAACAGAGACCAGGCAGTCGTCTACGTAGAAATTCATCTCTACTACTCTTGGTGCTTGTGTATTGCACTGATCTCCATAGTCCTTTGCTGTTTGCCGCATGGCAAACGAGCAACAGCTGGGGCTCCATGTACCCCCAAACAGGTGCACACACATCCTGTAGGTCTTAGGATCTTCATCCACTCTTCCATCAGGCCACCACAAGAAGCGAAGTACATCTCGTTCATCCGGATGAACTGTTACCTGGTGGAACATGGCTTCCACATCAGCCATGATGGCAATTGGTGCTCGACGAAATCGAAGAAGTACACCAGTCAACTTGTTGGTCAGATCCGGCCCTTGCATCACCACATCGTTCAGACCAACTCCTAAGCACTTGGCAGCACAATCAAACACAATCCGAAGTTTGTCTGGCTTCTTCGGATTTATCACTGGGTGATGTGGTAGGTACCAACAAGTTCCATTTGGCGGTTGAGTTTCATCAACTTCCTCGGCGTAGCCCTTGGCAACTAGGTCAGCCATGCCCTGTGAATACTTAGCATGCATTGCCGTATCCCTGAGAAGTCGTCTTCTAAGTGAATGGAGTCTCTGCTGGGCCATCCATCTATTGTCACAAAGTGGCGGGGGTCGTTCTTTGAACGGTATTGGCAGTTGATAGTGACCTCCATTCATTACCACATTGTCCTCCCATAGCTTCAATACCTCTCGGTCCTTGACTGACATTCCTTTAGCATCACAATGGAGGGTTTCAATGCCTTCTAGAGACCAAAACAGCTTACATTGGTCTTCAAGGGATATTTCATCTGAGATATAGTGTGATGTCACAGCCATCCTCCTACCATCACTCTGAACCGGCCCATTCAGGGTCCACCCCAGCACTGTCCTTACTGCATAAGGGTCTCTTGGCTCACCACGTCGTATCTCGAGGGGACAAATAAGCTCTGGATAATCTTGCCCAATCAGAAGATCCACCTGCAGTTTGGTAGTCGATGGAAAGTCGACATCTGTGAGATGTTGGAGTTTGTCAACATCCTCCTTCTTTAGCATGTGATCTGGATTAATGTTAATGTCTGTCTTGGTATAGACTTTAGGGAGATTCACCATCCTGGATGATGACTTTGCTGCAACTTTCAGGCTTACAACACTGGTCTGAAGTTCGCTGTTGGCTCGTTCCAGAGTTGAAACAGACACTATACTGGACAATCCACTTGCCTTCACTCTTGCTGCCAACTTCTTGGTACAGAAGGTACTTGTCGAGCCTGAATCCAACAGTGCTAGAGTCTCTACACCAATATTACTGCCTGCCGCATAAACCCAGACAGGAACGATTGGCAATAGCACCTTCATGTTCCCGGCCCCTGTGACGTGACTCTCAATATTCTCAGGTGAAGGACTAACAGCTTCCTCTTGTGTTTGCTGAGGTTGTTCTGGTTTCTGCTGATGGAGAAACTTAGTATGTTTCCTGTTGCATCCGTAAACTGAACATACCCTCTTTAGTTTACAGTATCTCGACATGTGTCCCTTCTCCAAACAGTTAAAACAAAGCCTGTTTTCCCTCACCAGTTTCAGCCGGTCATCAAGCTGCATTCGTTTGAACTTGTCACAGCCAAACAGACTGTGCGATTCCTTGCATATCACACACAGCTGTGGTGTCACATCATTGCCTGTGGCTGTCGTGGAGAAAGCACCCTTCTTCAGTCCTGTCGACTTCTTGTTCTGGGAGGTGCCTCTACCGCCCTGATCCTTGGTAAGAAGCCTTCCGTAGACCGGATCATTCTCCTCGTCGGCTGCGCCTTGGACAAAATCCACCAGGTCAAAAATGTTAGGAAGTCTATCCTCTCGCCTGATTCTTCGTACCACACTCAACCATCTCCCACACAAGTATAGTGGTAGTCGTTCAACTATCTGGACAAGGACTAACTGTGGTGACAAATCGCCAATGTAGCCCATGGCATCTAAAGTCAGTGAGCAAACTTGCAGTTCATCTGCGAATTCTCTTAGGGCCCTCTTGTCCCGTCCGGTGATCTTCCGCCCTCCGGTCACTTTCCGGATCCATGCATCAGCTATCATGAAGGGCGTACCAAACCTCTCTTGTAGCATGGCCTTCGCCCTCTTATACCCTTCGCCAGGTGGCATAATACTGCAAGGCTGCAGGATTTTGCGGGCATCTCCTTCGCAGTAGTATAGAAGGCGGGTCAGCTTGGCACTGTCCGGAATGCTTGTACAGTCTATTGAGTTTTCAAATGCCCTCCAAAACTCCCAATACTTAAGAGGGCTGCCATCATACGTCATCATTTGTGTTTGAGGCACATTAAGGGATTCCAATAGTTGCCTCTGTTGTTTCTGTCCCTCCTGCAAAATCTGCAGCAACAAAGCCTCTGTTGGCTTCGTACTCTGTTCAGCCTGGGTTGGCGTTGGCGTTCCAGAGTCCAACGGATAAGCCAACGTTTCATTCACCTCAACTGGATGTTTCTGAGAAGCGCTAGCTTCATCCGACAATAGCTTATCCGTTTCATTCAAATAGACTTGTGACTCAGCATCAGATATTTTCATTCTGGTATCCATATCTAGCTGAACTTTACGCTGTTTCAAAGCTAACTCCTCCTTTTCCAGCGCCATCTTCTGTTTCAGTGCTTCAGCCTCAACAGCTAAAGCAGCTCTACGTGCCATAGTCCGCAGTCGCACTGAAGATGTAGTGCTCCCACACTGGCTGGCCGAATCTTCAGGACGGACTCCACCCTCAGGGTCTCCTTTGGCATTCTTTTGTCCAACAGTACTCATTGTAACAGCCTGTCTGTAATCTGATGTGGACCTGGAAGTTGTTGTTGAACTGATGTAGGAACGGTGACGTAATGAGTATTACTAAGCCCAACTGCAATGACGACTCGACAACAATGCCCTTGCGATGATACCAATGAGTGGTTCAACCTTTAATAAAAGATAGAACAGATAAAACAAATTATCAGCATGGCTGATATACATATGCATCACGCAATTAAACAATTAAGTCTTCCAAATGCATAGCACCGAATAATAACAATAAATGACATTATCCTTGATTCCTGTATCAAAATAATCACTTCTTCTTCTGTATGCCTACCCTTGTCATGCAAATTGACCTGACCTACTTTCTGTCATTTTGTGCTAAATTTCCCTTTTTACCTCAAATGCTACTTTCCCTAGCTTACTAAATTTAGACCATCTTCTGTTCATAATTAAATCATAATCGTATTTTCTCATACATTCATAGAGCTTCTTGCTCATTCATAATATCATAACCTTACTCGGATATTTCGTACTTTTCCAGCATGAATTATCTTATACGCTACTTACACCAAAACTTATATGTGGTACATTTACGTTCAAAACGTATGGATGTTCTATGATTCTAATCTTATTTCATACATCACATCAATCCACCATTATAATCACCATTAACATCAGGCAAAAAAGTAAATATTGAGCTATCATAATATGCAGTGATTTTCTACTTACAACATTGGGCTGTCTCAGGAAAACAAAAATTACAGTAGACTTTCAGTGTAATAAACATGTCCAAAACACGTAAATCAGTAGCTCCACAGAATCAAATCCCGCCCTCTACGACCTGAAAGCAGAATCAAGCTAAAAGCCCCGCTTCTGACGTCACAATATCAAATTGGGAAAAACTCGTATCAACAGAGAGAGAGAGAGAGAGAGAGGGGATAGAACAAGATAGGGATAATAGCGACACAGGGTGGAGAAGGGGGCTGGGACGGAGCCAGGTACAACGAGAGATTTGAGTGAAAAGCACAAACTGAGAGAGAAAGAAACGTGGATATAATTATAGAGACTAAGAAAGAAAGAGGAGAAGAGAGACAATGAGATACATATATAGAGAGAGAGAAAGGGGGGAGAGAGAGAAAGATAGAGTGAAAGATAGAGAAGAAGAAGAAGATGAGAGAGAGAGAGGGAGAGAGAGATGATTTTTTAATCCAGTGACAGACATATTGACATGAACATCAGCATGATGAGGGCCGGGGACAGGTCTACGTAATTAGTGCGTTGATTTTGATCTGCCGTTGATTACACTGTCTATAGGAATAATCACTGTCAATATCTATTGACTCATCCTGCACACGCCCTAGTTTGCAAGCAAACATCGGATTGTCTGATTGCTATTAAATAGCTAAAGTTCACACGTTAAAATCAACTCAGGCTGTTGAATAGTATACAAATAATACACAGCAGTGAGGTACGTTTGGTCTTAAGCAGGGCTCCCACTTAGCCGAGTTGTATTAGCGAGTTATGGCGAGGTGTGGTGAGTTGCCTCAAAGAGGCACTCGCAATAACTCGCGAACAATTCGGTATGGCTTAGCGTAACTCTTTACAACATTCCAAGACTCTCCTCGAAGTCGCGAGCAGTTCCAAAATGTTGAACATTTTCACAAATTTTCCCCGATTCGTTGTAATTCGAGGAGAACTCGCCTACACTCGTAATATTCTCGCATTACTCGTAACAAGTTCGAGCTGCACTCTTCATTACTCGTAGCAACTAGCCACCTTATGAAGAGTGCAGCAGAAGCTTGTTACGAGTAATGCGAGTATATTACGAGTGTAAGCGAGTTCACCTCGAGTAACAACGAATCAGTGAAAATTGTGAACATGTTCAAAATTTTCGCTGATTCGTTGTAGCTCGAGGCAAACTTGCTTAACACTCGTAATATACTCGTAGCAACTCGCCACCTTATGAAGAGTGCAGCGCGAGCTTGTTACAAGTAACACGTGTATATTACGAGTGTAGGCGAGTTCACCTCGAATTACAACGAATCGGGGAATTTTTTTGAACATGTTCAAAATTTTGGAACTGCTCGCGACTTCGAGGAGAGTCGTGGAATGTTGTAAAGAGTTACGCTAAGCCATACCGAATTGTTCGCGAGTTATTGCGAGTGCCTCTTTAAGGCAACTCACCACACCTCGCCATAACTCGCTAATACAACTCGGCTAAGTGGGAGCCCTGCTTAAGACTGTTCCAAACGTACCTCACTGCTGTGTATTATTTGTATACTATTTAACAGCCTGAGTTGATTTCAACGTGTGAACTTTAGCTATTTAATAACAATCAGACGATCCGATGTTTGCTTGCAAACTAGGGCGTGTGCAAGATGAGTCAATATATATTAACAGTGATTATTCCTATAGGCAGTGTAATCAACGGCAGATCAAAATCAACGCACTAATTACGTAGACCTGTCCCCGGCCCTCATCATGCTGATGTTCATGTCAATATGTCTGTCACTGGATTAAAAAATCAAGTTGTAACTCTTTACAACATTCCACGACTCTCATCGAAGTCGCGAGCAGTTCCAAAATTTTGAACATGTTCAACAAAATTCCCCGATTCGTTGTAATTCGAGGTGAACTCGCCTACACTCGTAATATACACGTATTACTTGTAACAAGCTCGCGCTGCACTCTTCATAAGGTGGCGAGTTGCTACGAGTATATTGCGAGTGTTAAGCAAGTTTGCCTCGAGCTACAACGAATCAGCGAAAATTTTGAACATGTTCACAATTTTCACTGATTCGTTGTTACTCGAGGTGAACTCGCTTACACTCGTAATATACTCGCATTACTCGTAACAAGCTTCCGCTGCACTCTTCATAAGGTGGTTATAGTTGCTACGAGTAATGAAGAGTGCAGCTCGAACTTGTTACGAGTAATGCGAGAATATTACGAGTGTAGGCGAGTTCTCCTCGAATTACAACGAATCGGGGAAAATGTGTGAAAATGTTCAACATTTTGGAACTGCTCGCGACTTCGAGGAGAGTCTTGGAATGTTGTAAAGAGTTACGCTAAGCCATACCGAATTGTTCGCGAGTTATTGCGAGTGCCTCTTTGAGGCAACTCACCACAACTCGCCATAACTCGCTAATACAACTCGGCTAAGTGGGAGCCCTGCTTAACACGCCCGAGGCGACAGCCGAGGGTGTTTGGACTGTTTTGAAGGTACCGAGTGTGGGTAATTTTACCAATGCCCTAACAAAATGATGTGTATTATTTGTTTTTATCAGAGTATGTTTTATTTGTTTTTTATAAAATGATGTTTTATAACATTTTTTTTATAATGACCGGTCATTATCCAAATTACGCGTTAGTCAAAATAAATGCCTGGTCACGTGTACGCTTTCAATCAATCATTTGATTAGGATCCACGTCATCATCTTATAACATTTAATAACTTATATGATGTTGTGAGAAATAAATTCAGTTATTAATAGGTCTATACCTGTGAAATATCTTGCATAGATTTAATCTTTAAAAGTCGTGGGTTTCATGGGCAATCATTATCAGTTTCTCCTGTGTGTGATCTGCTCTTGATGACGACGACGACAATAATGATGATTGTCATAGTGGTGACGGTGATGATGGTTATGATAATGATTAAGAAAATGATTGTAATGATGATGATGAATGTAATTATAATGATGGTCGATATTGTACGCCGATGCTTATGGTGATGAAATATCATGGCTATAACTATAATGGCGATATCAATTATAATAAACCCACTTTGATACGATCAGGAAGGTAAAGGGACAAACGCCAGAACGAACTGAAAAAATAATTTTTCACGAAAAGTGTCATTTTTATTTGCTAAAGAGATGATAATAATTATGACCTAGAAAATCGAGTAATAACGACGAATCCATGCAAACATAGTTTACTAAAGCCTTTCCTCTTGCACACAGAGTATATATTGTCCGATCTCGACTTTTTAGTCAATCTTGCGATTTGCTCAAATGAATTCAAGATACAAATCTTTTGTATGTTTGTAATTGTTGCTATTCTTTGAATTATATCTGCATTCAATCCGGGTATTACCTCTCTTTGATTACATGTTGAAACATTATCCCTACTGCAATCACAATGCATCGACCTTTGTATCGCTCTTCTCTACATTGACCATGTTTATTCCGACTACTGGGGGGCGTTTCACAAAACTTGTCATCAGTGACAAAGGACAGTTTTTGTTATAAGCTACTGAAATCATTGCTTCTGATTGGTTATCAGCAGATTTGTCACTGGCTTTCGTCATTTCTCATTGAAAAAAAGCTTTGTGAAACGCCCTCCTGATGTAATCAGTGCGATTGAATGAAGCAAAATACAATTGCAGACATCGAGGCAGGGGCGTCTCCTAGAGATCCATTACCACAAATTATGGTTATTGCACTAACCTGCAAATTTCGAAGTCTGAGGATTTGTTTTCTTTTTATTTTTTGTTTTTATATTTCATTTTTTTTTTTTAATTATTATTATTATTATTTTATTGATTTTTTTTATTTTTTTTTTTTTTTTTGGGGGGGGGGGGGGTTGGGGGGAAGTAGTTTTCTGCAAGCAGGTAATTTATTTTGACCCGATACCTTTACCTCTATTTCGAAGTGATCTGACGGCGCTCGTGTAACAATACGTGATTATTGTGCCGATATCTTATATCCTATTAGTCCTTGGGTACATATACATGAACAACGCTCCGTTGTTTTAAAACGCTGACCCCCCCCCCCCTCCCCTATCTCCTCCCCCTCATGAATCATACACATGACGCGCAATTACAGCTTTAATTCCTATCGCTGCAAATATCATAAACTTACAAGTATTGTTGTTTTGTTAAAGATTGCTAGTCATGATACAAAATAATACAACGTCATGGGAATAAGATAAGGAAGAAAACATGTTGCAACTAGAAATGCAATCGTGTCACAACGATGTGCGTGCAATGACGCCATGTTTCTACGTGTCAAACGAAAGAGCTTCTCTCGCCCTATCCAGAGCAATTTGTACGAAGTCTGTAGCTTCTGTGATATTGGAGATAGGTAGGGCGAAAGAAAGGCCTCAACAGTGACCTTGATGGGATGGCAGTGACTATGCCTACGAAGTTTGAAAGAAATTGGGATATGGGAAAGGACGTAGAAATTAGGGCTCGCAAGCACTGCATGCAAAAACCAAAGAGATTGGGTGCATGTTCGTCACTGCAATAAAGATCGTTCTTGGGGTCAAAAGCGTCAACCCGATATGCCCCATAGACAATGCGTGTAATGCATGAGCGGAAAACGTACAGGATCTGTATTATGACCGGAGTTAAATTGTTTTTTCTCTCTCTCTTTATGTCTCTTTATGGGCCGTATTTGGTATCATTAGAAAGAGAATTTCATGATTGTTATTGTAAATTATTCTCTTTTTTTCTATGATAATCCTATCGAAACACGTGATGTAAAATAGATTTATAGGACAAAATGGCGTCTTAAATGGCCCCATTGACCAATTTTAAAAATCCGGCCATGAGGTGCCCTGCGTATTGGAATTCGGCATGTCACTGCACATTTTCAAGGAAAAAAAAGGACGTTTACGGGGCGAAAAGCAGTCTGAAAAAAATGACATTATAGCCGATACGTGTTGTAATCGGGCGGAAACTCGGCGAAATTCGTATAGTGACCATTGTTCAAATGCGATTTATTCACAATTTTCTGTGTGAACATATACCATACTTGGTATCATTCGAAAGGGCTCTTCATTGCGGTCAGTTTGACACCTTTGTTATCTACGCGCAATGTATTGCACGCATTGAACGCGCTATTACGTAATGCATAGTAAATTCATCATTTTTGGCGATAACTTTGCGCTGACATATTCAAATTTTACCAAACTTGGCAGACAGTTGTCACGTATATGAATACATGTGTCTGCCAAGTTTCATTGATGTAGGTATAAAGATCGCTATTTTAGAGCAAGTTTAAGTTATTTTTCAATTTTCTTGAAAATGGCGAATTTGGAGGGCATTTTTCGCAAAGTCGGTCAGTGATAGGGTAATTATTTTGTATATGGCTGGAAAGGGCATATCTTCAAGTATCTAAATCCAAAAAAGGGTACGGGTTTGCCAAGGCATTATGGAGATACGGCCACAGAGAGAAAGCCAATTCCCAGAACTTTAGAGGGCGCTATTTATGTTTTGCAAAGCCATTGGAGCGTGAAATTTGGCATGGCTATGTGCAATTAGGAGATAATGATACTGTGAGATTTAAATACAAAACGGAATTTATATGTGAAAGTTATGGCAGTTTTAGATTATTTAGGGGTCAATTTTTCAAGAATTTGAGAGATTTTTGACGGAGTCGGTTTCAGATTTAAATTTTGAGTACGAAGATGGCATTTTGAAGGGCAGGTTATACGTCGCAGATGAAAGAACATCTCTCAGACTATCTAGAGGAATTTGTTAGAAATTTGTAGGATCTAGGATAGTGGAGATAGGAAGGAAGAAAGAAAGGCCTTAAAATGGACCAGAAACGGACAAAATGGCGCCTGGACGGTTATGCATGAGTGATCTCGAAAATCGAAAAAGTAGGTGACCTTGATGAGATGCTAGAGACAATGCTTATGAAATTTGAAATGAAAAGGACATGACACTATGAACATGACTGACAATGGAAGCGGACAAAATATACAGTTCCTCAGGTAGACAAAGGAACATCCCTTCACTGCTATTATGTAAAAATATGTAGAACAGGTGTCACATGCATATTCACCTTTTTACATAATAGCAGTGAAGGGATGTTCCTTTGTCTACCTGAGGAACTGTATATTTTGTCCGCTTTCATTGTCAGTCATGTTCATAGTGTGAGGAAAGCACCTAACTAGGAATAACAAACACTACGTGCAAAGCGAATGGGATTCCGGACGACAAGAAGAAGAAGAGGAGGAAGAAGTAAGAATATTATGTCTCTTTATGGGCCGTATATGGTATCATTGGAAAGAAAATTTCATGGTCGTTATTGTAAACTACTCTCTTTTTTTCTATGATAATCCTATCGAAACATGTGATGTAAAATAGATTTAAAGGACAAAATGGCGTCTTAAATGGCCCCCTTGACCAATTTCAAAAATCCGGCCACGAGGTGCCCTGCGTATTGCATCTCGGAATGTAATTGTAAATTTTCAAGGAAAAAAGGGATGTTTAGGGGGCGAAGAGTAGTCTGAAAAAATGACGTCATGGCCGATAAGTGTTATAATCGGGCAGAATTCGTATAGTGACCCTTGTTCAAATGCGATTTACTCACAATTTTCTGTGTAAACATATACCATACTTGGTATCATTCGAAAGGGCACTTCATTGCAGTCAGTTTGACCCCATTGTCATCTGCACGCAATGTACTGCACGCATTAAAGGCGCTATTACGTAATGCATAGCAAATTCATCATTTTTGGCGATAACTTTGCGCTGACGTTATTAAAATTTACTAAACTTGGCAGACAGTTGTCACGTATATGGATACATGTGTCTGCCAAGATTCAACGACGTAGGTATAAAGATCGCCATTTTAGAGCAAGTTGAAGTTATTTCGGAATTTTCTCGAAAATGGCGAATTTGGAGGGCAATTTTCGCAAAGTTGGTCAGTGATAGCGTATATAATTTTGTATATGGCTGGAAAGAGCATATCCTCAAGTATCTAAATCCAAAAAAGGGTACGGGTTTGCCAAGCCATAATGGAGATACGGCCACAGAAAGAAAGCCAATTCCCAGAACTTTAGAGGGCGCTATTTATGTTGTGCAAAGCCATTGGAGCGTGAAATTTGGCATGGCTATGTGCAATTATGAGATAAAGATACTGTGTGATTTAAATACAAAACAGAATTTATATGAGAAAGTTATGGCAGTTTTAGATTATTTAGGGGTCAATTTTTCAAGAATTTGAGAGATTGTTGACGGAGACGGTTTCAGATTTGAATTTTGAGTATGAAGATGGCATTTTGAAAGGCAAGTTATACATCGCAGATTAAAGAACATCTCTTAGACTATCTAGAGGAATTTGTTAGAAGTTTGTAGGATCTAGGATAGTGGAGATAGGAAGGAAGAAAGAAAGGCCTTAAAATGGACCAGAAACGGACAAAATGGCGCCTGGACGGTCATGCATGAGTGATTTCGAAAATCGAAAAAGTAGGTGACCTTGATGAGATGCTAGAGATGATGCCTACGAAATTTGAAAGGAAAAGGACTTGAGGAAAGTACCTAACCAGGAATAACAAGCACTACGTGCAAAACGAATAGGATTTTTGGACGATAAGGATAAGGATAAGGAAAAGGAGAATATTAATGGGGCAGAATGTGAACGAAAACAAGGCAATGACGAAGGTCGTCATTGCAATTAAATACCTACAAGTAGACCGTTTATCCGACATTATTTTGTTAGAAATAGCCTGGGTTGAGGGTTATTTATAGTTTGAACAGGGACATGATAGATGTCCCTGGTTTGAAGGAAGTTTGCCTAGAATTTTGTTGGTGTCGTCTGTACATACACTGGCATGAGTTCAAAGAGGATATACATTTTTGTTCTATTTATGATTGTTTTTTGTTTTATTATGTTATACATGTATGTCATAAAATCCCATAACTTCCGCTTATATTTTCTTTGTAATGTTTAGCCCAAGATAGATATTCCTTTATAATGATGAGGTAAGGGTGGATAGAGAGAGAGAGAGAGAGAGAGAGAGAGAGAGGAGGAGAATGCTTAGGGGGAGAGAGAGAGAAGGGGAGAAGGCTGAGGGGGTGGGGAAAACTGAGGGGGACGGGAGAGAAAGATAGAGAGAGAGAGAGAATGCAAAGGTGAAGGGAGATGGGAGATAGAGTGAGGGGGAGACGGTTAAGGTGTGAGTGGGTGTGTATACCATGTATACCGAGATATAGACGCAAATATGTAGCTTTGGTAAGGAGACGAGGCCATTTTTTTGCAAATAAAATAATTTAGGACCACAGTCTTCCCACTTATTAGCTGCGTCCTTTACGTGTTCCAAACGTTGTGTTGCAGGAGGCAACTGCCCCTTGTCCCCCTCCGCCCCCACCCCCATCAGCCAATTTCTCTTATTTTCTCTAAAAAGACAGACAGACAGACCGAGAGTGAGAGAGAGAGAGGAGGGGGCGATGGGATAAAAGAAGACGACCTGCACCTAATTTCAAACTTGAAAGTCACGCTTTTCATTTATCATCTCCACCCGAAGCATGTATGATTACAATGTTTGTCCTAGAATTATGCGAGCGATTAAACACTGAAGTGGACTGTGTACCCTCAATCGAACGCTCAGCCTACATGACCCGCCGTCATCGCACAAGTGTGTTTGCAGACGATATTTGATTTTATGCCATTAGTGTTTGGCGGCTACAAAAGAAAAAAAATCCCTTACGTTTTGTGTCACTGACGAGACACAATACAGGATCAATCACCATTCAGGGAGCTGTATTATGGTGACGGTCGCCGGCTTTCCTGAGGATCATTACACTTACGTTCAGGAAAGTTGAAAGAGGCAAGTCTTGAGGATTTTACTTAAACGACGAAGAAGTTTTTTAAGGAGCTGGTACTTATATCATTAGAATTAACACATTATTCGCAGTAGCGCTACCAATTAATGTAGAAACAAATTGTGGTGTTTTAGACAATAGCAAATGGGACGGGAAAAGCGTTTTTCTTTCATTTCCGCGAATCGCGCTGGTTGTTGTGATCGTCGCCTGTTGATTTGGTATCAAGTGGTGACATCATCGAATTCATGCTTTTTTTTATTGCTCATGTCATGTGGTAGTTGGAGCGAGACGCTGATCTACGCGGAAGTCAGACATATACACATTTGCCTTTTAGAGCCACTATCGTAAAGGTCTCAAGTCAGGAAAATTGAGCTGAACTTTTTGAGTTTGATGTCGTTTAGTTGAGGTGAGTTAAGTTTGCAGAATTTCCTTCTTTTTAATTAATCTATGCCACGACTGATTGTCTGTCACAGTGATAAGCCCATAATTAATACGCCTTGGTGTAGAGAAAACGTGAGGTATTGCGACAATCTATTGTCGGACTCGGCTCACAGGAGGGAGAGAATTTTAGGGTATCAGTATAAAAACAATTATATGAACTTATCTGATTGTGTTCTGATTTCTTTTTTTTAATGTCAAGATCTGAAATACATTTAGTTTAATGATGATTGCGTGTGTGGCAACACCACTGAGTCGTTCATGAGATAGGTAGCACGGTTGAATACGACTCCAGCTAGAATGTATTCAATTGCTTTGTCGATTCTCCTTTTAGGTTTCATTATCATCTCGAAATAAAAGTTATGGGCCCGTATTCAATACACATTTTAAGCATTAAATCTAGGAACGTTTTCATGTTGATGATGGTAATAGTGGTGATGATGATAATATTGGTGATGATTATGATGATGGTGGTGGTGATGATGATAATATTGGTGATGAGTATGATGATGATGGTGGAGGTGATGGTGATGGTAATGATGGCAATGGTGGTGATGACGATGGTGATTATGATAGGTAGACCCATTACCTAACCGCATTTTGAACATGCGTTTTTAATAAGATATATTTGCTAAAATTTGCTGAGACAACAGTCTGAAATAAACGGCCGTATTCTAGCATCATCATGCATGATGATGATGATTGTGATGATGATGATGATGATGATGATTGTGATGATGATGATGATGATGGTGGTGGTGGTGGTGATGAGGGTGATAATAGTGGTACAATTATGATGATGATGATGATGGTGGTGGTGGTGGTGGTGGTGTTGTTGTTGGTGGTGGTGGTGATGATGATATGTAGGCCCTTTCTTGTTACGATTCCAAACCCTTTTACGCAACAGATTCAGATTGATGCCAATGCTCATAGAGCTGCTCCATAGACCTATGCACATGATGCAAATAAATCGTCAAAGTCAAGCATAGGAAAAGATGTAAGATCAGACGATTTTAGTTTTCCAATGGATATAACGATGGCAAACCTTAGCGACCTTTAGGTAATACAGTAAATTACGTGCCAAAGATTTAAGAATTCAAACTAATTTTGAAAAATCAACATTTGTGTTTTTACTTTCCTCTCAGGCGTTTCATTTGTTCCGCATTGTATTATTATTCTTACTTCATTTCGGTTGAGAGGGTCTCTTAATCATTTGAATATGCTTTATTTGCTTAAATACTCCGACATGCAGTAATTGATGAACATACTTTGGCCTCGACAACGAAAACGCCCTTTCTAAAGCTCAGAGAGTAACACCATGAACAAATACATATTGTTTAAATATATATTTACTTTACAATATAAAGCCGTGTTGTAAATCATGCTCTTAACTTTTACATGGCTATATCCGCAGGGCAAAGTTGAAATCGAGGAGTTAATGATTAGACAATATCTTATAACTTTATCTCGTATATTATCCGAAAAGTAAATATAAACTAACCCCTAAAATTTGATGGGATTCCCTTCGGAGAGATAATTTGTCATTTCAGACAGCTTAAACGGGGCTCTCACGTACAGGGGTTCTAATAAAAACGTTGCACTCATGATAACTATGGGCGGGCAGTGGCGTAACGCTATTACCGTAAAGGGGGGGGGGGCGGGGGCACTGGTCTTTCTTACAATAGGTGGACAAATGCGGAGAGCTTATAAAGGCGATCCTTATCCCCTTATCATTTCCTTTTTTTTTTCCTTTTTTTTTTCCTTCGCACTTCGTTACATCTTCTCTCTCTCTCTCTCTCTTTCTCTCGTTCTCTCTCGTTCTCTCTCTCTCTCTCTCTCTCTTTCTCTCTCCTTTTTCTTCCTCTCTCTCAACGCATTCCATTTCTTTCATTCATTTGATCATTCGATGGAGGTGTGCACCAATGATTATGTAGGCTAAAGGTTCACATGACGGAGCTTGCAATCATTTCGATCGTTATATTTTTTCTATTTTTCAGTTCATGACAATTAAAACCATGAATATTAAAATGCCAAGTGGATCATAATTTCAAGTTTACAAGAAAAAGAGATAACGGCAATATTTCAGCCTAATTCCCAGCTCTAAATAATACAACTCCAAGACGTACATACATGTATTTGAAACTTAAACATCCTAAGGGCCACGGATCATGTGGCATTTCCGATGTCACGAGGTTGAAAAATAATGTTACCGTGGAGAAACACAGTTGATGGGGTATTTACAATAGGAGAATTATTATTAGTCAATATTTGTCAAGGCTATAATCTATGGTTGATATGGTGGGACTATAAACTTTTATTAAGATAAGAATCTCTTGCAATAATCGGGAAAAACCATGAGGCTAATAAAATCTAACAAACACACGTAACACATGTAACCTTTATACATGTACGTGACACTCAGTCAGTCGGTAGAGCAGTGGTCTCGTAATCCGGTGACCCGGGTTCGTAACCAAGTCGATGCGCTAGTGCCCTTTGGTAAGGCATTAATCCTAATTACCAGGTCCATCGGAGAGGACCTAAAGCCGTCGGCCGTGTGGTTGCTTACTAACAAGCATTTATGCTTTCTTAGCAGTCAGGTAAAATAACCACCACTTAAACTGACACTCTTTTCTCCTACATACTCATATACGCCGTTATGTAACCCCCCTCCCGCCCCTTCCCGGCTGCTATCGACTCAAGCATTCATGCTAATGATAGTTGGCCGCTTCATTTATTTCAACTATATTTATGCATTTTGTTTGTGTGTATTTCTGTTGTCACATTACTTATTAATATTCCAGCCCAGATTTTTCAGAAAATCTCTATATTGAGCAAAAAAAAATAATAACCATCCATTTTTCTCAGATCTCACGCTTGCTAAGCTCCACCCCTCGAAAAAAAAAGGTAAGTACGGTCACGTGGAGAACACGAGTTAATGTATGCATCGCAATTTTGGAGTGGTTACATTACACGGTTAGGGTTGGGTTTATGGTAAAGAAGGCCTATAGGGATGACGCTATAGGAAGACGTTTTATTGCTAGAAGATTTAAACCACGGAGCTACCTGCAACGGAACACGTGTTGCCCCATCTGATTATAATGTCCATGGATAAATCTACATGAATTTACTACCACGTAATTCTGAATATCCAGGTTTTTTCCATTATATTTTGTTGTTTGCTGACAAAGCACATTGTGCAAAGAATCCCCATTACATTACACTGTGTGTAAATTGGCACCTGCTTCCACCTAAATCAACATACTATGAACGTGTAGTCGCTGTTTTAACTCCCGTTTTCGTTCACGGCATGGCATTTAATTTACAGGGGTTGGATAAAAAATATTGTGAATATGCTATGATTTTCGTGAAGCCATCGAAAATACAAGTCGGCCAAAATCTCACTGAAATGCATGTATTACAAGTAATACGTGTAACCCCCCCCCCCCCCCCCCCGAAAAAGGAAAAAAAAATCCAAAAAAAAAAATCAAAATTCAAAATCAAAATCAAAATCAAAATCAAAATCAAAATCAAAATCTTTTTTTTTTTTTATCGTTATTTAGATCACAACCAGTGTTACTTGGTTTTAACAGTGGTATATATTAGGCAGGCATTAATTAATCAGGAGTAGAGCATGTTTCTAAAGATAGAGACAAGCCTAACCCTAATCCTAACCTTGCCTCATGCACACTGTAATATGCAAAACGAGGTATGCAAATTAGTTACTTATTTTTAGGAACATTCCTCTACTATACGGATTATAAATAATGCCGACTTGCCTATGATGAATATAGCGATCATCGCCCTCAACGAATGCTAATAGCACGACTTACACATATTGTGTATATAAAAACAACTAAAAGAGACTGAATTCAAAGAACAGAGACGGTGAAAACAGTAATGGGGAAAGATAAATCTATGTATATAGCAGGAGAAGGGAAAGAGAGAAAGAGAGAGAGAGAGAGAGGGGGAGGGAGAGAGAGAGAGAGAGAGAGAGAGAGGGAGAGAGAGAAGGGGCCCTTAAAAATGAATTCAAAAATCTGCTTCGTGTAATTTGTGTAGCCTTTCGTTTTTGTTCCATCCTAATTTTTGAAATATTTCTTCCTCACAGATTGACATAAAGAGACGTATACTATCCCGGAGAGAAGATGGCGCGGATGAGTCGGACCGTCCCTCGGATAGGAATGATTGGATCAGTTGTCCCATCTGCTCTGATCTTCTGGATAACGGTGATCATCTTAGGCGAATGTCAGCCCGGTGTCCAAGGTAATTAAAGTTATCAATTAATAGGTGTTGTAGGCGAGTGGTTTGAACACGTGACTGGAGATGCGAAGGTCATGGGTTAGATCCCCAGCACGGTACTAGCTGACTGGAGTCCTTTGGCGAAACGTTAATCTGCAATAAGCGAGTTCGTGATTAGCCACTGGAGTCGTATGACGTCAACGTGTCATAGGGTCAAATGAACATAATTATCTCCTAAACTTACTCGCCCGTCACTCGCACGCTTTGCATAATGTACATAGGGCTACGTGGACATTTGTGAGTGCGTTCGTCCTTCACTGTTTAGTGTATGATTTACCGACCGTTCGCCGTGCTTTTTATCTTTTTATTCATCGGAAATTCTCACAAGATAATTGAAATGGATTGGGGAGGCTCCTTTGGTAGATGATTATACGTTTGTGGACCGTCAAAATCATCAAATTTCTCATTAAGGGGGAATCGGATCACGAGGAGTATATTCCTTCTAGTGTAAGTCCCCTCCTGTGGAAAATCTGATGATATTAAAACGCAAGGGGGGACTCGCACCACGAGGAATATATATACAGTTTTATAGTGTTTTTTAGTCAGATTCTTTTGATTTTAGTGATAAACTATAACAGCAAATATTCATTTAACACCTCCAGGTAACTTTAATATGATCAAATAATATGACTCAAAACACTATAAAACTGTCTATATATTCCTCGTGGTCCGAGTCCCCCTTAAGTGTTCAAATCGTCAAATTTCTCATAAAGGGGGGGGGGGGGGTCGAATCACTAGGAGTATATTCATCGTGGTGTATAGTGTCTTATAGTGTTTTCCTTCACTAAATAAAGCTAAAATAATGTTGTTGTTTTTAAAATAATTATTTCGTCTTCAATAACCGTTAAAGGCATGATGAAATTAATCAATATAACATTCATTTATTCAGCCTAATGCTACGTTTACACTATGTTCCCGGCGGCCACGGCAACCACGTTTCAGGCCACCGTGGACGAAACGGGATTGACGTGACACAACGCGGGGGACCGTATGGGCAAACGTGACAGGCCGTGATTGCCGTGGATACCGTGTCAGATTTTTAAACTGTCAAAAAATTTGCCACGGCAGTCACGGTGCGGATGAGAAACCTAGTAGGCCGTAATAAACCTGGGTGAACGTAGCAAAACGTGACAGTCCGTAATAGGCCGTAACAAAACTTAGGGGTGGTCCGTAGTGGGACGGTTTAAGCGCCCGGCACGCTACGGGGCGTTGCGTTCTACTACGGTATGACATAACGCGAGGTCTCAGAATTGCTATTGCTCGGGAGACCTTTTTTTTATACCGCCGGCACAAACGTGCTCCAAAGCTGCCCTGCGTCCACGTTTCATCCGTACAAAGCCTTGACAGAACGTGAAAAACGTGTCAGACCTTGATCAGAACGTGGGAAACGTGAGGGACCCCATCAGAACGTGACGGGCCGGGAGGGAACGTTCTGGCATCCGTGGTAGAACGCGGGCCGAACCGTAGTGCGCCTTGGAGCCTCCGGGACTCAGCATCCCCTTCCCCCCACGGCCCGTCACGGATACCGTGGTAGACCGTGAGAAAACTTGGCAAGACGTAACAAAACTTTAATCCAGAGATAAAATTGGTCTAAATCCCACGGCGCACTACGTTTCGGGCAAACGGGGCTGCCGTGGTCGCCGGGAACATAGTGTAAACGTAGCATAATCAATGCTTGATTAAATAAATGTGAATTATAGTTTGCTTTATTTAGTGAAGGACTTCTAATAGGCCTACTCGATAAATTGGCTTGACTAAATAAAGCAATAATCCATTAAACGCGCGCTTTGGTGGATACAATTATGGAAGGTAGGATTTGTTTTTTCAGAGTAAAAAGTGTCCGTGGATCTGAGTCCCTGGGGACTTGGATCACGATAATGCCGATAATACTTTACCGATGATCAGATTCCAAGTTTACTATTTATAACGAACCGATTCCGACGTTCAGAATTAATTAAGTGCCTCATTACAAATAACTTCATTCACCTGTTATGAACAATTGCGTACATAACGAAACGGCCTCCGTACAGTCGAAAAGGTTTTCATCCTCATACACTTTCCGAATCGAGTGACTTGACCATACTGCTGTCGAATAATGACCCAATTTTATTGTATAAGGTTGATTAGTTCCATCAGTTTTTAACCGTGTTACTGCATTAGATAAAGTGAGAAGATCAAAGATAAAAGGAAATAATGGCTGATGTTCTTATGACAAGTAAAGTAAAATGTCAGGACAGCACAGGAGGAGGTTGATTTTTTTGTAAACAAGCGAATGCTTTATAAAGAAACAAGTTATAAGCGAGCAGTAATTGCTAGTCTTAGGGGGAAGCATTTTGCTTGCAAATTGCTCGCAAACAATATAAATGATGATCATTTATATTGTTTGCTAGTTTGCTTTATTGATAGATACGGCCATCACCCATCTCAGTGAGTTGTACAACAATGATTACTAGAGCTCTCAGTGATAATGTGCACCATCCCTACTCTAGTATGCAAAATACCAATAGGCTTCTAATGTTACAAAAGAAAATTATAAGAATTATATCACACAGCCAATACCTTGTCCATACCTCTTTTTTTACAACCATAACATTTTAAGAGTATACGATATTAATGTTTATCAATGTGCAATTTTTATGTATTTATGCTTTAACAAATTTTGCCAAGTACTATTTTGCATTATTTTCAACTTTATAAGAATATTCATGGCCAATCGTCCAGGTATTCAAATAATTTTCCTATTCCAGGAGTAAGGACAATATTTTCCCAAAATACATTTTGTTCAGGGGTCCCAAAATTTGGAATGATGTTATGCCAATAGACAGTAGACTGAGCCCATTACTGAATAGTTTTTAAAGAAAATTTAAATTGTATTTATTACAACAATATTCAATAGTGCAATAGCCTATTACTTCAATTTTCATCAGACAGATCGATACGTGTGTGTTGGTTTTTTGGAAGAGAGTTTATGTGTGAAAGTAAATTATTTCCTCCTCCCCCCCCCCCTCTTTTTTTAATTAAAAATTAAATAATCTAAATAATGTACATCGTTATTTTTTGTATACAATCACGGGAGACAGACTTTTACATATTAAAGGCCCGGTCTTTCTGTCCAGTCTCCAAATACTTTCATTAACGTACGTGTTTATTTTATTTTAGTTTTTTTGCCCTTGTTCTTCATGTCTTCTGCGCTTGTGTTATTGGTACATGCATTACACCCTAACTTGTATATCTTTGTTTTCCTTCGTATATGTTTAATGGAAGTATTGAATAAAGTGAACTTGAACTCTACTCAATATACTAATAATGTATATTGGTACTTTCTTTCACTTGAACTTGAAGTTGAACTCTACTCAATATACTAATAATGTATATTGGTACTTTCTTTCACTTGAACTTGAACTTGAACTTTACTCAATATACTAATAATGTATATTGGTACTTTCTTTCACTTGAACTTGAACTTGAACTCTAATCAATATACTAATAATGTATATGGGTACTTTCTTTCACAGGAGTTTGTCAGATAAACTGCGAAGACAACTCTTATTGCATAGCATCACTCTGCAGCCGTGGTACATGTATTACGCAAGATTTTGATGAATCAACAGACGTAGGTGAGTTATTGGTATAATACCAGTTCGTAGAATTAGACCATGGTACAAATTACCCAAAATATCCACAGATCTTTCAATCCTTCATTTTGTGCATTTTAGAATAATCCCAACCGAAGTAATGGAGGTACTTCTTAAATATATTTTGTTTGCTCGATTGAAAAGAATGCGCCACCTGTGTATCATAGAATGTCACCTCCATGAACACGTTTCCAACATTGGTTTCGGTGGGTTTAACAATTTAAAAAAAATGATCTTTATCTGCCCTTTCGCAGATATTAATCTACGAACTGGCTTATTTTCGCCACTAGCGTATTTGAAGATGGGACAAGGGATGGTTTGCCCCTCCTGACAGATTTTCGACCATGGAAAAAAATGAATTTAGTATTCATTTCCGCCAAGTCACAGAGTGTAAACGAGAACGCATGAGATATTAGGTATTCTTCTGCTCGGTCACATTATAGGTGATTCTGCAGAACTTGCAAACAAAGACATGGGGTATGAGAGCACAATAATGTATCTATAAATGAATTATAATGATTGTCTTGCTAAATGCGGCTCAAGGTTTAGCCTGAAAACCAGACAATATACTAGTATATACATATAAATTTACATAATAGCGCAGACGCTAAGCAAATATATTCTACTGCGCAGCAAGAGCTCCAGACAACAGATCTAACGCGACCATTTAAACCGGGACATAAGCTGAATAATTCTGAAAATAAGAAGAAAACAGTAAATACCATCATAGGACTCTGATAAAAACTGATGAAATTAGATTAATGAAATGATTTTGTCGCTTACGTTCTTGTTGCGAAGTGACGATATCTAAAAAATCAAAAGCGTTTAAATTAATCACAAAAACAAGAAACAAAGTTTCGCCGCTCCCTGTGCATGTATGAATATCTTAATTAACTTCGAAAATACTTAATTAATTTCGTTTCAATTTTTTCCTCCTAGGTGCTGTTCTTTTCACAGTGGTAACAGACCCACCTGGTAGTGAGATTAGGATAACCATGATTCCTGAAAACGCTGATTCGGTGTTCAGAGTAAACGGTTCTGATGTTCTCCTGAATAGTTCGTTTGATTACGAGGTATGTATACATCACGCGTGTGCTCAGAGCCAAAAGACCACTATGGCCCGGTCCAGTGGCGGATTCAGGGGGGGGGGGGGTGCAAATTTTCAAATTTACGAGGGCCCCCCAAAAATGTGCTCACTACCCACCCCCCCGTGCGTGTGCGTGTTTTTGCGTGTATGTGTGAGTGTGTGTGTGGGTGAGTGTGGGTGTGTCAAGTAGAGGTACCAAAACATTCAGAAATGCATGCGTGGGACAGGCATAATTAACATATTTAAATAAGTCTTTTGTGGTGGTTGTTCTTACTTATCCTACTACATTAACAAAACAAACATATTTCAGGTAATAGTTGCTTTAATTTCTAGAAGGAAAGGAAAATATTTGAATATGTGAATCTGTTAACTATTAACAGTCATTTTTGTTATAATATACTACGTTAAAGGGTAAATCACGTAGGGTAGGTACCCCAATCAAAGGCTACAGAAAGAGAGAGACAAAGAGAGAGAGAGAGAGAGAGAGAGTCAAAGAGATAGGGGGATATTAGGGGGTTAACATTAATACGTAGATGACACGACCTCATTGGTTCACAGCCCCTCTCAAATCGATAGAATATGTTCCTTCGCGATCCCTTCAACTAGTAATGCATGCCGGTGCCCTCTCAATGGATGCACCCACACTACACCACTGTTCAATTGATATATGAAGAGGTGGCAATTACGAAACAAATTCTGACAAGTGCCTTTCGATTGCTTAAGTAATAGAAAAGAGCTTTAGTAAGACTTTGCATATTTTTGTAGTTTCGTCACCGATATGCATTAGATTGCATTTGTGAAAGCTGTATATTATTGCTTATAATTTTCACTGTCGAAATCCTATTTTACAGAGCGTAAAGGAATACTTCTTCTACATTGGTTGTCTTGACGGTGACGATTGGAGCACGACGGAACAGGTAAGCTATAAGGAGCTGCTCTGATATTACAGGCAGGTTTCGCAACCGGCGACGGGGCCTTCTACAACGCTAATCTTAGTAGGGGGTCGCACTCAGAGCGAAAATTTCCGCGTAGCGTCCAAACCTACGACGGTATTCGGCTGTATTAGGGACTTTTAGAATGAGTGGACGAGAACACGACGAACGCCGACTGATCATGCGTGTCAACGTACTTAACTGCCCATGTTGACTAAAACAAAAGAACATCCCTTCACTGCTATAAATAAGTAAAAATGTGTAGAACAGGTGAATATGCATGTGACACCTGTTCTACACATTTTTACATAGCAGGGAAGGGATGTTCCTTTGTCTACCTGAGGAACTGTACATTTTATGCCCACGCGGCATACTAGTACCTTGAGCATGTAAAGGCGCTATATAAATATCAATATTTATGTATGTGTATGTACAAGATTTAGGAAAATCAAGGTTGACGCATTCTCGATCGCCGACTGAGACGACGTAACGCATGCGCAGTGCCTTAAATTGACGTCACACGTTGCAGTCAAAGCTGTTGACGTGCAAATCTAAAAGTCCCTATTAGCGTCGAGCTAGTACGGGGTGGCGAGCTCATTTAAATACTCCGTAGTCAGCACTTGCGTCGCCGTGCGAAAAGTCCCTAATAGCGAGTTTTCGCACGGCGACGCAAGTGTTGACTACGGGGTATTTAAATGAGCTCGCCACCCCGTACTAGCTCGACTCCCGACGCTAGTACGGCTGAATACCGTTGTAGGTTTGCACGCTACGCGGAAATTTTCGCTCTGAGTGCGACCCCCGCTAAGATTAGCGTTGTAGAAGGCCGCGTTGCCGGTTGCGAAAACTCGCTAATGCTTATACAGAAAGTCATTGGAAAACCGCTTACAGGCAAATAGTTCGAAGAAAGCGAATTATTATACATGATGAAGAGCCCTCATCGTTCACTATCAGGTGTGTACAAAAGGTATGGAAAAAATCAAACTCCTATTATATATATATTGAAAAAGAATACTGTGAATATACAAGTATATATTTTTCATGGTAGGCATTTGAACAAAGGATAATTTTGACTTATCATTCAAGGAATTAAAGGGAGAAAAAATCAGCCAGAGGGTTATTTTCACAAAATATTAACAGTAGGTTCACTATGTAATATTTTCTCTATGCTTTGAGGGCTCAATATTGACTCTGCGTCGTTCGCTGTTCATTAAGTGCATTGTATTTGGCGGTTTGCAGCTTTAATAATTTGTGCATGACTGATTAATATTCTGACGGCGATTGCCCCATGGAAGATATAGGTTGCGTTTAGATTCGCTATCGGGTGTTATGTTAGATTAAGAGTTAAGGTTATATAATATCGATAGCAACATTAAATAAAAAAATTCACCTATTTGCGCACAATATAATGACGTATTACGTATTAGCCGTACATAATTTCCATTGGACATGCAATATGGTATTGAAATTGCCATTAAATTGATATATTTCGAAAATATTTGCACTCGTGTTTAATTTATAGAGTTTGATCCAAGTTTGAGGTAACAGTGTAACAATCACCCCCAATTGTTTTTCTTTACCATATGTAAGTAGTTCCATGTTTGAATTCTCTATTAGATAAACGCGATTCAGAGATTTTGCAAGTTAAAATACACTCTCAATTAGAGTATAAACGACATGTGAGTAGATTACTTAACGTGCCCATACGCACTACTGAAAGGAAAATATTAGTACTTCGGCCCATTTACACATGCCAAAGACCATTTTGAAAAATCGTCGATTTTTTAGACTACCATTTACAATACTTGACAAAAAAAACTTGAAAACCCTTAAAGTTTGCTCTCGTTATAGTAATAGTAGAAGTAGTGGCAGTTGTTGTAGTATGCCTAATATAGTAATAGTATTAGTAGTAGGCCTAGGGTAGTAGTACTAGGATGAGAAGGAGAAGGAGGAGGATGAGAAGTTATCATTATGATTTTTATTGTTATTATTAAATTACTATTATTACAATTATTGTTAATTTTCACATTCATGTTATTATTTCTATATTGTTCAGTACGATAGCTAGTTGTATAGAAAGCAAATTCAAACAGGACTAGCATGATACTTGTATTTTATTCCGTAATACTGAATTTAATCATTATATTTATGTGCGTTACTTCTTTTCTTTGCAACAAGTCGCTAAACCATCAACTAAAGGTGAGCGACGTGAACGACAATGAGCCTTACTTCGAAGTGACCACCATTTATGCCAACATATCAGAGGCAAGTATATGGTGTAAATTAATGTAATCTTTCACACACATACAACACACAATGTCACACATACAATTCTAAGGTTTAGGAGGCAACAGGCCCATGCCCCCTCCTCCGCTTAAAACCCTTCGGCCATGCATTTAGAGCAAGAATCAGGTCCCTCCTTTGCTGCTTGCTTGCTTGGTTATCAGAGAAATTCAGGAGTAAAAAGGCGCCAAAAATGCTGATGACCTTCATTTTATTCTATTTTTTGTAATATGTTTTGGCTGATCACCTGCATCCTCCCCTAATCACACACAACACAAACGAAAACAAAGAAGATAATACTTATTCTAGTACAACTAGCCTCTTCGAATTTAGAGCCCATACGTCTTCATGCAAGAAAATATTCTCCCAACACCTACCCCCAGTACAGCCATCCCGGTAAGCATCTTCCTGATAACTAATCATAGGACAATTACCATTATCCGGGATTTGTTTTCATAGAGGGTATATGTACAAATATGTAGTTCAAAGGTTGGTGAAAGGGTAGTCGTTCAAATACAAATTAATGAACTCTTCGAATTGACTCGTTCAAAATGATCTGGTGGTAAATAGATTGGTTGCTTGACTGATTGATTAATTCATTAACTTAAAACATGGTTAAACGAATAATCAAACCAAAATCAGTTACTAGGCTGATTAACAAATGGGCTGTGTAAAGAAAATCCAACTAAATATTCATTTTTGTCGAGGAGTATCCAATTACAGTGTATACTTAAAATATGCATAGGCGTGTGTATGTGTGTTTTCAACTTTAATGGTAGCATCTGAAACCCCCATCCCAACAATGCCAGTTGCCCCAGATAACGGTCAATGGTTCATGAGAAAGATGCCTGTTGCCCCATCGGTTAAAGTGCAAACAGTTTCTTTGTGCGAGCGCGGATACCATACAGTGTGTGTGTGTGTGTGCGTGTGTGTGTGTGTGTGTGTGTGTGTGATTTGGTCGCTTAGTGTGTGCGATTTGGTCGCTTAGTGTTTGCGATTTCCGAATGATCGTAACATTCAGGCAACTTTCCAGCGAAGATTAACAGACAGTGTCTCAGATTTTCTGTGATGTTTTAACCAATCTTTACTCAATAATTCATTGTACATTTTTTTCTTCTGAATTCGGTATATAAAAAAGAATATGAACTGGTTTAATATTCGAGGCATAGCTGCATCTACACTGGCTCTCGGGGACGTTACATCCTGGCCGCGGCGCGCCTCGGGATCATGGCAGGATGTAACGTCCCCTTGAGACTATAGAAACAGCTTGGCCTGTCATAGCAGTCAATATATCTATACTATTCATTTGGCATTCACTTGGGTTGCCATTTCCCTCTCGCATGGTATTTCAAAGACTGCGTCAGTCACTGACGCTGTCCTCCGTCAGCAAAATGATGCCTCGTCTGCAACCGGTTTAAGATAAATTGGCACAGAGAGGTGGTAAAGGGGACGAAGGTGTGCTTATATAGGAAGAAATAATTGGATATATCATTGCGTTGCTCTATCTTGAATATCCCCAATGCCAATCTACTGACGTATGACTGCTAATGAAACTGGTGCGATGTTTTACGCACGGGAGAGTGACAACATGAATGCAAAATTTCTTCAAAGTCCTGATTAGCGCCGGTAATTAACTCGGTCCAAATAGCGCTATATGTATGTGCTGCGGTCGCAATGCCTTAGTACGTGTAAAAAAGGTCACCAACCAATGTTCACTCTCATCTCTCTCTCTCTCTCTCTCTCTCCCTCTCTCTCTCTCTCTCTCGTATTCTACCTCACCCGCTCTGCCTCTCCCTCTTCGGTTCTTGTTATTTACAGAACACTGCGACAGGTACAGAACTGAGCACAGATGTCCCAATCCAAGCTTTTGATGATGACAAAGATGAAAAAGAATTTAAATACTCTATACTACAGGTGCGTATTAATATTATTCTTATTCTTATTTATTCGGAAAAACTAAAGCCCCAAACTATTTCCTTCTGACTATTTTGCTCTCTCTCTCTCTCTGATTATGATCTATGTTACAATAGCAATGAAAACATTAATAACCATGATCATAATCATAAATACGATTTTAAAATAATTATAATCATGATAATAATGGTATAGTGTGGTACGGTAGGTCACTGAAACAGCTCCCGTATGACTTTTGTGCCAAAATTGATATATATATTTTTTTTTTTGGGTGCATATTTTTCCATTTTTTTTTGCATTTTTGGATTCATTGGGGTCCAAGCTATCATAAATTGATAGGGTTCAAATTTTCCCGAAGACACCTAATTTCCCCGTTGCGCTTTATAATTATAAGCCATTTTGGCGCCCAATATAGACCCCCGGGAAATGAAGGAGGGGTCTGAAAATTTGAACCCCATCATTTTTGGCCAATTGGGACCCTTTTGAAGCCAAAACAGCAACAACAAAAATCAATTTGGGCAAAAAAATCCTACGGGATTACATACCATACTGCACTAGTAGCGGTAACTGTTTCTTTATACCGGTTTCAACGTTTTTCACCCAAACGTCTTACAGTTTTTTTTCCTGGTCAATGGATTTAATTACGATTCTGCCCATTACAGTACATATTCACCTCTCCCTGGTGAGCATTACAGCTGGTTGCCTTTGTACGGACGCGCACTAATTTTTAGCCATTATATATACACTGTCGCTCATAAAGGTGGAATATTTTAGTTTTACCCCAATTTATGGAATTATTTTAAAAATTATTTAAAAATAATAGATCTAGATAATAGTATACATTCTCAGATTGTATTGAATAATAATTTGCCAATGTGTGTTTTTGCGGGACTGCTAAAGCATGTGTATGCTACTATGCTTATTAACTAGGGGACCTACGCCCTCAAGTCATAAATGACAGTAATGAGGATTCATGCCCAACGAAAGGGCACTTATATAGCACATCGACACGGTTTTGATCATGGGGCCTCACAGTTTAATACGAGACCATTGTTTTGTCACTGAACCATGACTGTACGCAGCGGGGGCTAGGGTAGGGGGCAGTTTCCATAAATAAAAAAAACACAAAGAAAATGCAATAAATTTTCAATAATTTATTGCATTTTACCCCGGTCCCCAACATAAAAAAATCCTCTGGACGGCCATGCATTATGGCTCAAGGCATGGGCACACAGAAGATTTTTTTATGTTGGGAACCGGGGAAAAATGCAATAAATTATTGAAAATTTATTGCATTTTCAATAAAATCTGAATATGTATACTATTATCTAGATCTATTAGGAATAAATCATTGTCAAAATCATTCAATAAATTGGGGTAAAAATAATTATTCCACCATTATGACCAACAGTGTATATTACTAACTCGTTTTATATGAAATATTCTTAAACTTCCTAACTTCTGTTTTACATTTCGTATATCATCCTTTTTTGTGTTTGTTTGCTTTTTTTTTCTCGATTTTTGTAATAAATGTATCTTGTTATTTATATGAACATGTACCTTCGTTAAGTTCCCCATCGATCCTTTTCAAATATTTGAAATGAATAAACAAATGAATATATTCAAAAACTCTACGGTCACGAAATATTTTAGCACCGAATAATTATTTGAATTTATTTCTGTACATTTTCGTGTTCAATCAGAATGTGCCCTTTAATGTAATCGACGGCTGTCAACCTGGTGCAGTGTTCCTAAGTTTAAATGGCATCGTTGACTTTGAAGACCAGGAGTTCTACAATTTCACACTCATAACAGAGGTGAGTTAAAACAAATATTTTCAAAGAGCACTTAATCGCAAAGCCTTTCGAAAAAACCTACCTCAAGAAATAAATATTGTCCATCAACTTTTGAAAACTGAGAACATGAATTCTAGTGATGGTTACGTAATCCAAATGATGGAGCACATACCTCGAGATGATTTCTCGAAGATCTTTGCAATCGTATTAGAGTAAAATCATTTATGTAATTCCAGAGTGGACGATAACCTAACGTAGTGTAAGGTAACGTATTTACATGTACATTTCGTCAACAGCTTTCATATACATGCTTTGGAATTGTAACTGAGACTCTTACCAACTGCCTTACTCACAAGTAATCACCATGATATCCCAATGTTTTCGGGCCAAAGTTAGAAGCACCAATACTGGCAGTAAAAGTGATATTTCTTAATCGCTATAGGGGTAGAGTGTAAGTCGATGCGAACGTGCACATGTCGATTAAACACCGATTGCCGAGCTCTGTTTAGCAGACAGCATGCGACAAAAATTAAACACCAACGGGCAACTGCATGAAGTCCGTCTATAAAACACAAGTTAACACCTAACACCAATGTTTTTGGTGGTGTTCATTTCATGTTTGGTATTAGATCATACTTTTGCATGAAAATAAACACTAACATAAACACCAACACCGAGCGTAAAATCACTGAATGACCTAACAATACTTCCCTTACACACCTCACACTCCATACCCATTAACACTACACCAGTATATTGCATGCATCAGCTGTATTCTGTTATCTTTGTCTCTCTGATGAGTTCAAGACGAAAAGCTGTAGTATGTCTGAATTCACTGCTACTCTTTGATATTTTCTTTTAATCACACATGATTGTGTATTTCCCCAGGACGGCTGCACAAGCGGATCTGAATCGCGTGAAGGAAACGTTACCGTCATTGTTCAGGTCATCGATACAGACGACGAGCCACCGGTATTCAGTCAGGACAATTATGACGTCACAATTCCTGAGAGAAACTCGGCTTTCGTTTACACGGGTCTTTCTGCCTCGGATGGAGACTCATTTAACACCCGTCTTCGGTACAGCTTTATTGGTGAGTATATCCCGAGCCATCAACATAATTGAACTTTGACACAAAAATACAAAAAACAGCAACAACAACATTTTACTATAAACTGTCATTATCTGGTGTTGTTGGTACATTTGTGTTCGTTGCACACGACGCGGTCACTGTGGTTGCTTTATTACCTGCGCTATATCGAACCAGTAAAAGCAAACTCGCTCTCAACTTTCAATCATCATCATTTTATAGTGCATTGTTAAAGGTGAGAACGGAAAAATCTTATGCTACATGCACCTTAGAACGTACATAATAATATGGTCGAAAATGACCCCGAAAATCCAATCTGGACAGAAAGATGAGGGAATTTCAATATAAAATGTTATACAATTTAATTTATACAAATAAGGCTTCTATACACTTTCAAACATACAGTGAGCAATCTTTGCTCCTTTTGCAATACATACGAAGAGACTTATGAAAATCTGTTTTTTTTACCTGTGAGAAGGAAGCAAATATTTGGAAGGACTGCGGTGACCTTTTTGCTTTATCAGCGTTAACAAAATCTACACTGGCAAGAAAATCATATCGGGATAAAGGGATCCAATGCGGGAGAAGAACAACTGTTAAATCACATTATTGTTTTAACAAAGCATATGATTTTTAAGTATAGTTCAACTAAAAATAGACCTCCAATTCCTCAAGAAAAAAGAAAAAAATAATAATTATAGAAAATAGACAAGAAGAAAAGGAATTAGCAGGGAGAGAGAGGCACTTTAACACTTCACTTCAGAAAATGGGACAACTTCCACAGTTAAAGAAGGCGAGCCAAATACTTATTTCTCAGACTCAATTTTTTTTAAAATTATTATTTAAAAAATATATAATTTGATCATAAGGAAAAGGAAAACGGCACATATATGATACTTATCCTTACATTCTTGACTTTTCAAATATAATTCTTTAACAGACATATTTTGTTTAACTATTGTCAAAAACAAATCCATCGAAATCTATTACAATTCGTAATAACATACTACGAGAAATACTCCTTGTTCAGGACTAAGAAGATGAGAGTCAACATTGCGTGTTCAGAATGTTCAATCACTTTGTTTCGAGTAAGTATGACACCAAGTGAACTTAAAAAACGTAATAACAAAGGAGGGTGAGTGAAAGTGTTGACAAAGTATTGAAAAATAACTGTGGGAAAATTGTCATTGAATAACTTGTTGATACAAGCGGTGATAAAACTATCCACTTGATCAATCGGTCATTGCAATGACGACCTTCGTCATTGCCTTGTTTTCGTTCACATTCTGCCCCATTAATATTCTCCTTTTCCTCCTTTTCCTCCTTATCGTCAGGAAATCGCATTCGTTTTTCACGTAGTGTTTGTGACTCCTAGTTAGGTGCTTTCCTCATGTCCTTTTCCTTTCAAATTTCATAGGCATAGTCTCTAACATCTCATCAAGGTCACTACATTCTTCGATTTTGGAAATCACTCATGCATGACCGTCCAGGCGCCATTTTGTCCGTTTCTGGTCCATTTTAAGGCCTTTATATCTTCCTTCCTATCTCCACTATCCTTCATCCTACAAACTTCTAACAAATTCCTCTAGATAGTCTGAGAGATGTTCTTTCATCTGCGACACATGACTTGACCTTCAAAATGCCATCTTCATACTCGAAATTCAAATCTAAAACCGACTCCGTCAAAAATCTCTCAAGTTCTCGAAAAATGGACCCCTAAATAATCTAAAACTGCCATAACTTTCTCATATAAATTCCGTTTTGTATTTAAATCTCACAGTTTCTTTATCTCATAATTGCACATAGCCATGCCAAATTTCACGCTCCAATGGCTTTGCACAACATAAATAGCGCCCTCTAAAGTTCTGGGAATTGGCTTTCTGTCTGTGGCCGTATCTCCATAATGGCTTGGCAAACCCGTGCCCTTTTTTGGATTTAGATACTTGAAGATATGCCCTTTCCAGCCATATACAAAATTATATACCCTATCACTGACCAAATTTGAGAAAATTGCCCTCCAAATTCGCCATTTTCAAGAAAATTGAGAAATAACTTCAACTTGCTCTAAAATGGCGATCGTTATACCTACATCAATGAAACTTTGCAGACATATGTATCCATATACGTGACAACTGTCTGCCAAGTTTGGTAAAATTCGAATATGTCAGCGCAAAGTTATCGCCAAAAATGATGAATTTACTATGGATTACGTAATAGCGCGTTCAATGCGCGTAATACATTGCGCGCAGTTAACAATGGTGTCAAACTGACCGCAATGAAGTGCCCTTTCGAATGATACCAAGTATGGTATATGTTTACACAGAAAATTGTGAGTAAATCGCATTTGAACAAGGGTCACTATACGAATTCCGCCCGATTATAACACTTATCGGCGATGACGTCATTTTTTCAGACTACTTTTCGCCCCCTAAACATCCTTTTTTTTCGTTGAAAATTTGCAATGACATTCCGAGATGCAATACGCAGGGCACCTCGTGGCCGGATTTTTAAAAGTAGTCAAGGGGGCCATTTAAGACGCCATTTTGTCCTTTAAATCTATTTTACATCACATGTTTCGATAGGATTATCATAGAAAAAAAGAGAGTAGTTTACAATAACAACCATGAAATTCTCTTTCCAATGATACCATATACGGCCCATAAAGAGACATAAAGAGAGAGAGAAAAAACAATTTAACTCCGGTCATAATACAGATCCTGTACGTTTTCCGCCCATGCATTACACGCATTGTCTATGGGGCAAATCGGGTTCACGCTTTTGACCCCTAGAACGATCTTCATTGCAATGACGCCGCATGCAACTAATCCCATTTGTTTTTGCACGCAGTGCTTGCGAGCCCTTTCTAGGTTCTTTCCCCTATCCCAATTTCTTTCAAACATCGTAGGCATAGTCACTACCATCCCATCAAGTTCACTATTGAGGCCTTTCTTTCGCCCTACCTGTCTCCAATATTACAGAAGCTAAAGACTTCGTACAAATTGCTCTGGATAGTCCGAGAGAAGCTCTTTCGTTCGACACGTAAAAACACGGCGTCATTGCACGCACATCGTTGTGACACGATTGCATTTCTAGTTTCTTTTTGAACTCATTCATTGCCTCAGGTCAAAGTGGAGAGTGGAGTTGCCTGTACTTTCTTGAAATTGACCCTGACACGGCTTATGTGACCATAAGGAATGAATTGGACTTCGAGACATCTCCGGGAACCTGTATAATTACCGTCCAGGTAAGAGCACATCATCTATATTATTTAAACATATTTGTGGCTTACACAAAAAAAATCATCTATATTGCTACAAATTCTTATTCTTCCTCCCCCCTTCCGTATTTCCTCCTCCTTTAATATTTTTTTCTGTTTCTCCTTCTCCTCCTCCTCCTCCTCCTTCTTCTTCTTCTTCTTCTTCATCTTCTTCGTCTTCTTCTCTTTTTCTTCTTCTCCTTCTTCTTCTTCTTCTTCTTCTTCTTGATCTTCTTCTTCTTCTTCTTCTTCTTCTTTTCTTCTTTTTCTTCAACATGATATATTAAGTTCTTGTTAATATTCTACTTCTTCATCAACTTATTTTTCTTGATATTATCAGGTGGGCTGTATCTAATACAGACCACCTTATATTTTTGTTAAAATCGCCTTTATTATTTATTATTTATTTATTTATTATCAGGTGGGCTGTATCTAATACAGACCACCTTATATTTTTGTTAAAATCGCCTTTATTATTTTTATTTATTTATCAGGTGGGCTGTATCTAATACAGACCACCTTATATTTTTGTTAAAATCGCCTTTATTATTTTTATTTATTTATCAGGTGGGCTGTATCTAATACAGACCACCTTATATTTTTGTTAAAATCGCCTTTATTATTTTTTTTATTTATTTATTTATTTTTCTTATTTCGACCCACTTTTTTGTTAGCAAGATAACTTGAAAAGGGTTGAATGAAATACCTTGAAATTTGGCACACATATGTATAGGCATATGGAAAAAGCACAGTAAGGTTTTCAACCTTGACCTTGACTGATGACGTCATCTAGGCGCCATTTTGTGAAATTTTCTGAAAATAAACTCATGATCATATCTTCATAACCAAAAGGTATTTCTCATTCATATTTATTATGATCAAGGTCAATATCAGTCCAGTCAATTTCAGGTCAAAAAACGCGCGCGTGCGCGTACGTCCGCGCGTCAATGCGCGCGCAAAATTTTTAAATGCTCAAAATCATCTTAAATTTATTTTGCATACGTTTCAGGTCATTTTAAGCATTTTATAAAAAATCGCGCGTACGAGCATGCGCGCGCGTTTTCGCGCGTAACACCATTAAAAAACATAGAATCGCCATTTTTTTTTCTTTCATGATATTTCTCATATTTTTTCAAGGAATTTGATTCCATGTTTATCTCTTTATGACCATTATTAACAAGATGAGCATAAATTCAAGATAAATGTCAGTGCGCGGGAGGTCTTTTAATACATAGCATATATGGGCAAAAACATGCCTATACAAAATCCGTAATAGCTCTTTGGAATGCACCGGGATCCTCAATTTTTTTTCCTATTAAGATAGAGTATGAGTCGGAAATATGATTCCATGTCTCATTTGGCCATTAAGTGTATCGTGACATCATCACAATGGCCTTGGAACTCAAAATACGAATTTGCATATTATGACGTCAGCATATTTATGTAAAATTTATTGTATCTCTGTAAATATTGATCAATTTTCTTCAAAATTTCGATATGTTGTAGCTAAGACAATTCTCTACGAGCGCAGTAATAACTATTTTTCATTTTGATGACGTCATTATAGTGAAAATTTGGATTAAAGGCCTCATGTAAAAAACTTCATAATTTGCGTGTTATGCCTATAGAAGGTGAATTTAGTTCACGTTATGAATCTACATGATATTGTTTTTTAAGAATTTGTAAGCAGTATGTCGCTTATTTTTGCTCTATTTTGTCTCAAATTTTAGTTGACCAGCCCACCTATACTTGTTCCAAACAAGTATTATATGTCTAGTTTATTTTTCTTATTTCGACCCACTTTTTTGTTAGCAAGATAACTTAAAAATGGTTGAATGAAAAACCTTGAAATTTGGCACATATATGTATAGGCATATGGAGAAAACACAGTAAGGTTTTCAACCTTGACCTTGACTGATGACGTCATCTAGGCGCCATTTTGTGAAATTTTCTGAAAATAAACTCATGATCATATCTTCATAACCAAAAAGTATTTCTCATTCATATTTATTATGATCAAGGTCAATATCAGTCCAGTCAATTTCAGGTCAAAAAACGCGCGCGTGCGCGTACGTCCGCGCGTCAATGCGCGCGCCAAATTTTTAAATGCTCAAAATCGTCTCAAATTTTTTTTGCATACGTTTCAGGTCATTTTAAGCATTTTATAAAAAATCGCGCGTACGAGCATGCGCGCGCGTTTTCGCGCGTAACACCATTAAAAAACATAGAATCGCCATTTTTTTTTTTTTCATGATATTTCTCATATTTTTTCAAGGAATTTGATTCCATGTTTTTTCTCTTTATGACCATTATTAACAAGATGAGCGTAAATTCAAGATAAATGTCAGTGCGCGCGAGGTCTTTTAATACATAGCATATATGGGTAAAAACATGCCTATACAAAATCCGTTATAGCTCTTTGGAATGCACCGGGATCCTCAATTTTTTTTCATATTAAGATAGAGTATGAGTCGGAAATATGATTCCATGTCTCATTTGGCCATTAAGTGTATCGTGACATCATCACAATGGCCTTGGAACTCAAAATACGAATTTGCATATTATGACGTCAGCATATTTATGTAAAATTGATTGTATCTCTGTAAATATTGATCAATTTTCTTCAAAATTTCGATATGTTGTAGCTAAGACAATTTTCTACAAGCGCAGTTATAACCATTTTTCATTTTGATGACGTCATCATAGTGAAAATTTTGATGAAAGGCCTCATGTCAAAAACTTCATGATTTGCGTGTTATGCCTATAGAAGGTGAATTTAGTTCACGTTATGAATCTACATGATATTGTCTTTTAAGAATTTGTAAGCAGTATGTCGCTTATTTTTGCTCTATTTTGTCTCAAATGTTAGTTGACCAGCCCACCTATACTTGTTCCAAACAAGTATTATATGTCTAGTTTATTTTTCTTATTTCGACCCACTTTTTTGTTAGCAAGATAACTTAAAAATGCTTGAATGAAATACCTTGAAATTTGGCACATATATGTATAGGCATATGGAGAAAACACAGTAAGGTTTTCAACCTTGACCTTGACTGATGACGTCATCTAGGCGCCATTTTGTGAAATTTTCTGAAAATAAACTCATGATCATATCTTCATAAAGGAAAGTCATTTCGCATTCATATTTATCATGATCAAGGTCAATATCAGTCCGGTTATTTTCAGGTCAAAAAACGCGCGCGTGCGCGTACGTCCGCGCGTCAATGCGCGCGCAAAACTTTTAAATGCTCAAAATCGTCTCAAATTTATTTTGCATACGTTTCAGGTCATTTTAAGCATTTTATAAAAAAATCGCGCGTACGAGCATGCGCGCGCGTTTTCGCGCGTAACACCATTAACAAACATAGAATCGCCATTTTCTTTTTCTTTCATGATATTTCTCATATTTTTTCAAGGAATTTGATACCATGTTTATCTCTTTATGACCATTATTAACAAGATGAGCGTAAATTCAAGATAAATGTCAGTGCGCGCGAGCTCTTTTAATACATAGCATATATGGGCAAAAACATGCCTATACAAAATCCGTTATAGCTCTTTGGAATGCACCGGAATCCTCATTTTTTTTTCATATTTAGATAGAGTATGAGTCGGAAATATGATTCCATGTCTCATTTGGCCATTAAGTGTATCGTGACATCATCACAATGGCCTTGGAACTCAAAATACGAATTTGCATATTATGACGTCAGCATATTTATGTAAAATTGATTGTATCTCTGTAAATATTGATCAATTTTCTTCAAAATTTCGATATGTTGTAGCTAAGACAATTCTCTACAAGCGCAGTAATAACCATTTTTCATTTTGATGACGTCATCATAGTGAAAATTTTGATTAAAGGCCTCATGTCAAAAACTTCATAATTTGCGTGTTATGCCTATAGAAGGTGAATTTAGTTCACGTTATGAATCTACATGATATTGTTTTTTAAGAATTTGTAAGCAGTATGTCGCTTATTTTTGCTCTATTTTGTCTCAAATGTTAGTTGACCAGCCCACCTATACTTGTTCCAAACAAGTATTACATGTCTAGTTTATTTTTCTTATTTCGACCCACTTTTTTGTTAGCAAGATAACTTTGAAATGGTTAAATCAAATAACTTGAAATTTGGCACAAATATGTATAGGCATATATAGATATCAAAATAACGTTTTCAACCTTGACCTTGACTGATTACGTCATCTAGGCGCCATTTTGTGAATTTTAACTTATGATCATATCTTCATAATGGAAAGTAATTTCTTATTCATATTTTGCAAGATCAAGGTCAATATTAGTCCGGTCAATTTCAGGTCAAAAAACGCGCGCGTACGCGTACGTCCGCGCGTTAGCGCGCGCGCAAAAATTTATAATGCTCAACATCATCTCCAATTTTTTTTGGATACGTTTCAGGTCATTTTAAGCATTTTATAAAAAATCGCGCGTACGAGCATGCGCGCGCGTTTTCGCGCGTAACACCATTACAAAACATAGAATCGCCATTTTTTTTTCTTTCATGATATTTCTCATATTTTTTCAAGGAATTTGATACCATGTTTATCTCTTTATGACCATTATGAACAAGATGAGCGTAAATTCAAGATAAATGTCAGTGCGCGCGAGCTCTTTTAATACATAGCATATATGGGCAAAAACATGCCTATACAAAATCCGTTATAGCTCTTTGGAATGCACCGGGATCCTCAATTATTTTTCATATTTAGATAGAGTATGAGTCGGAAATGTGATTTCATGTCTCATTTGGCCATTAAGTGTATCGTGACATCATCACAATGGCCTTGGAACTCAAAATACGAATTTGCATATTATGACGTCAGCATATTTATGTAAAATTGATTGTATCTCTGTAAATATTGATCAATTTTCTTCAAAATTTCGATATGTTGTAGCTAAGACAATTCTCTACAAGCGCAATAATAACCATTTTTCATTTTGATGACGTCATCATAGTGAAAATTTTGATTAAAGGCCTCATGTCAAAAACTACATAATTTGCGTGTTATGCCTATAGAAGGTGAATTTAGTTCACGTTATGAATCTACATGATATTGTTTTTTAAGAATTTGTAAGCAGTATGTCGCTTATTTTTGCTCTATTTTGTCTCAAGTTTTAGTTGACCAGCCCACCTATACTTGTTCCAAACAAGTATTATATGTCTAGTTTATTTTTCTTATTTCGACCCACTTTTTGTTAGCAAAATAACTTGAAAATGGCTAAATCAAATAACTTGAAATTTGGCACACATATGTATAGGCATATGGAGAAAACACGGTAAGGTTTTAAACCTTGACCTTGACTGATGACGTCATCTAGGCGCCATTTTGTGAAATGTTCTGAAAATTTACTCATGATCATATTTTCATAACGGTAAGTTATTTCTCATTCATATTTATCATGATCAAGGTCAATATCAGTCCGGTCAATTTCATGTCAAAAAGCGCGCGCGTGCGCGTACGTCCGCGCGTCAGTGCGCGCGCAAAAATTAAAAATGCTCAAAATCGTCTCAAATTTTTTTTGCATACGTTTCAGGTCATTTCAAGCATTTTATAAAAAATCGCGCGTACGAGCATGCGCGCGCGTTTTCGTGCGTAACAACATTACAAAACATAGAATCGCCATTTTTTTTTCTTTCATGATATTTCTCATATTTTTTCAAGGAATTTGATACCATGTTTATCTCTTTATGACCATTATTAACAAGATGAGCGTAAATTCAAGATAAATGTCAATGCACGCGAGCTCTTTTAATACATAGCATATATGGGCAAAAACATGCCTATACAAAATCCATTATAGCTCTTTGGAATGAACCGTGACCTTCAATGTTTTTTCATTTTTAAATAGAGTATGAGTCGGAAATATGATTCCATGTCTCATTTGGCCATTAAGTGTATCGTGACATCATCATAATGGCCTTGGAACTCAAAATACGAATTTGCATATTATGAAGTCAGCATATTTATGTAAAATTGATTGTATCTCTGTATATATTGATCGATTCTCTTCAAAATTTCGATATGTTGTAGCTAAGATAATTCTCTACAAGTTCTATAATAATAATTTTTCATTTTGATGACGTCATCAGAGTAAAAATTTCGATTAAAGGGCACATATCAGAAATTTCTGAAGTTGCGTGTTATGTCTGTGGAAGGTGAATTTCGTTTACATCATTACATCAATGACATTGTTTTTTAGCAGTATCTCGCTTATTTTTGCTCTATTTTGTCTCAAATTTGAGTTGACCAGCCCACCTATACTTGTTCCAAACAAGTATTATGTCTAGTTTATTTTTCTTATTTCGACCCACTTTTTGTTAGCAAAATAACTTGAAAATGGCTAAATCAAATAACTTGAAATTTGGCACACATATGTATAGGCATATGGAGAAAACACGGTAAGGTTTTAAACCTTGACCTTGACTGATGACGTCATCTAGGCGCCATTTTGTGAAATTTTCTGAAAATTTACTCATGATCATATTTTCATAACGGTAAGTTATTTCTCATTCATATTTATCATGATCAAGGTCAATATCAGTCCGGTCAATTTCATGTAAAAAAGCGCGCGCGTGCGCGTACGTCCGCGCGTCAATGCGCGCGCAAAATGTTTAAATGCTCAAAATCGTTTCAAATTTATTTTGCATACGTTTCAGGTCATTTAAAGCATTTTATAAAAAATCGCGCGTACGAGCATGCGCGCGCGTTTTCGCGCGTAACACCATTAAAAAACATAGAATCGCCATTTTTTTTTCTTTCATGATATTTCTCATATTTTTTCAAGGAATTTGATTCCATGTTTATCTCTTTATGACCATTATTAACAAGATGAGCGTAAATTCAAGATAAATGTCAGTGCGCGCGAGGTCTTTTAATACATAGCATATATGGGTAAAAACATGCCTATACAAAATCCGTTATAGCTCTTTGGAATGCACCGGGATCCTCAATTTTTTTTCATATTAAGATAGAGTATGAGTCGGAAATATGATTCCATGTCTCATTCGGCCATTAAGTGTATCGTGACATCATCACAATGGCCTTGGAACTCAAAATACGAATTTGCATATTATGACGTCAGCATATTTATGTAAAATTGATTGTATCTCTGTAAATATTGATCAATTTTCTTCAAAATGTCGATATGTTGTAGCTAAGACAATTCTCTACAAGCGCAGTGGTAACCATTTTTCATTTTGATGACGTCATCATAGTGAAAATTTTGATTAAAGGCCTCATGTCAAAAACTTCATAATTTGCGTGTTATGCCTATAGAAGGTGAATTTAGTTCACGTTATGAATCTACATGATATTGTTTGTTAAGAATTTGTAAGCAGTATGTCGCTTATTTTTGCTCTATTTTCTGTCAAATGTTAGTTGACCAGCCCACCTATACTTGTTCCAAACAAGTATTATATGTCTAGTCAGGTGGGCTGTATCTAATACAGACCACCTTATATTTTTGTTAAAATTGCCTTTATTATTATTTTTATTTATTTATTTTTCTTAATTCTCGCCACTTTTTTGTTAGCAAGAAAACTTGAAATTGTCTAAATCAAATAACTTGAAATTTGGCACACATATGTATAGGCATATAGAGAAATCACAATAACGTTTTCAACCTTGACCTTGACTGATGACGTCATCTAGGCGCCATTTTGTGAAATTTTCTGAAAATCAACTCTTGTTCATATCTTCATAACCAAAAGTAATTTCTCATTCATATTTATCATGATCAAGGTCAATATCCGTCCGGTCAATTTCAGGTCAAAAAACGCGCGCGTGCGCGTACGTCCGCGCGTCAGTGCACGTGCAAAAAAATTAAATGCTCAAAATCGTCTCAAAGTTATTTTGCATACGTTTCAGGTAATTTTAAGCATTTTATTAAAAAACGCGCACACTCGCATGCGCGCGCGTTTTTGCGCGTAACACCATTACAAAACATAGAATCGCTATTTTTTTTTTCTTTCATGATATTTCTCATATTTCTTCGAGGAATTTGATACCATGTTTATCTCTTTATGACCATTAATAACAAGATGAGCGTCAATTCAAGATAAATGTCTGTGCGCGCGAGCTCTTTTAATACATAGCATATATGGGCAAAAACATGCCTATACAAAATCCATTATAGCTCTTTGGAATAAACCGTGACCTTCAATTTGTTTCATATTTGGATAGAGTATGAGTCGGATATATGATTACATGTCTCATTTGGCCATTAAGTGTATTGTGACATCAACATAATGGCCTTGGAACCCAAAATACGAATTTGCATATTATGACGTCAGCATATTTATGTAAAATTGATTGTATCTCTGTAAATATTGATTGATTTTCTTCCAAATTTCGATATGTTGTTGCTCAGATAATTCTCTACAAGCTCAATAATAACCATTTTTCATTTTGATGACGTCATTAGAGTAAAAATTTCGATTAAAGGCCTCATGTCAGAAATTTCATAATTTGCGTGTTATGACTATATAAGGTGAATTTCGTTCACATAATGAATCTACACGATATTGTTTTTTAAGAATTTTTAAGCAGTATCTCGCTTATTTTTGCTCTATTTTGTCTCAAATTTGTGTTGACCAGCCCACCTATACTTGTTCCAAACAAGTATTATATGTCTAGTCAGGTGGGCTGTATATAATACAGAACACCTTATGTTTTCGTTAGAATATTTTTCTTAATTCTCGCCACTTTTTTGTTAGCAGGATAACTTGAAAATGGCTCAATCAATTGCCTTGAAATTTGGCACACATATTTATTGGCATGAGGAAAGAGCACAATAAGGTTTTCAACCTTGACCTTGACTGATAACGTCATCTAGGCGCCATTTTGTGAAAATCAACATATGATCATATCTTCATAACGGAAAGTTTTTTCTCATTCATATTTATCATGATCAAGGTGAATATCAGTCCGGTCAATTTCAGGTCCAAAAACGCGCGCGTACGCCATTATTAGCAATGGCATTTTATAAAGAGTCGCGCGCACGCGCATGCGCGCGCGTTTTCGTTTGTCACGGCCGAACGCAAAATAATTCCTCCCGGGTATCTTTTGACACAGTATTCCTCATATTTTTCCGAACAATTTGATACCATGTTTATCTCCTTACGACCATTATTAAGGGAATGAGCGTCCGTTCAAGATAAATGTCCGTGTGCGTGAACTCTTGTAATACATAGCATATATGGGCAACAACACGCCTATATAAAACCCTTATGGCTCTTTGGGATGCACGGGAACCCTCGATTTGTGTTCATATTCGGATAGAGTATGAGTGGGAGATGTGATTTCATGTCTCATTTGGCCATTAGGTATATCGTGTCATCATCATATTGACCTTGGAACTCAAAATACGAATTTGCATATTATGACGTCAGCATATTTATGGAAAAATTGATTGTATCTCTGTAAATATTAATTGAATCTCTTCCTAATGTTGATATCTTGTAGTTGAGGCGATTGTCTACATGATCACTGCACATTAGTTTTCATTTTGATGACGTCATCATAGTGAAAATTGCGATTAAAGCTAACTGGACAGATTTTCTTAATTTGCGTGTTAAGCCTATGGGAGGTGCCAATTTCGTTCAAATCATGGATCTACATGACATCAATCTTTGAGCCCTATCTAGCTCATTTGTGCTCTATGTTCTCCCAAATTTTGGTATGTTATAGCTGAGACTACGGGCTATAAAAGTTGTGCCTTTTGTTTTTTAATCAGATGGTGGGATCATGTCAAAATTTTCAATTGAAAGTTGAAATTGCAAATTTCTGTGGAACTTTGCGTAGTTAGTAATACGTGGATTACGTCACGATTTCTCTTTATCAGGTGGGCTGTATATAATACAGAACACCTTATGTTTTCGTTAGAATATTTTTCTTAATTCTCGCCACTTTTTTGTTAGCAGGATAACTTGAAAATGGCTCAATCAATTGCCTTGAAATTTGGCACACATATTTATTGGCATGAGGAAAGAGCACAATAAGGTTTTCAACCTTGACCTTGACTGATAACGTCATCTAGGCGCCATTTTGTGAAAATCAACATATGATCATATCTTCATAACGGAAAGTTTTTTCTCATTCATATTTATCATGATCAAGGTGAATATCAGTCCGGTCAATTTCAGGTCCAAAAACGCGCGCGTACGCCATTATTAGCAATGGCATTTTATAAAGAGTCGCGCGCACGCGCATGCGCGCGCGTTTTCGTTTGTCACGGCCGAACGCAAAATAATTCCTCCCGGGTATCTTTTGACACAGTATTCCTCATATTTTTCCGAACAATTTGATACCATGTTTATCTCCTTACGACCATTATTAAGGGAATGAGCGTCCGTTCAAGATAAATGTCCGTGTGCGTGAACTCTTGTAATACATAGCATATATGGGCAACAACACGCCTATATAAAACCCTTATGGCTCTTTGGGATGCACGGGAACCCTCGATTTGTGTTCATATTCGGATAGAGTATGAGTGGGAGATGTGATTTCATGTCTCATTTGGCCATTAGGTATATCGTGTCATCATCATATTGACCTTGGAACTCAAAATACGAATTTGCATATTATGACGTCAGCATATTTATGGAAAAATTGATTGTATCTCTGTAAATATTAATTGAATCTCTTCCTAATGTTGATATCTTGTAGTTGAGGCGATTGTCTACATGATCACTGCACATTAGTTTTCATTTTGATGACGTCATCATAGTGAAAATTGCGATTAAAGCTAACTGGACAGATTTTCTTAATTTGCGTGTTAAGCCTATGGGAGGTGCCAATTTCGTTCAAATCATGGATCTACATGACATCAATCTTTGAGCCCTATCTAGCTCATTTGTGCTCTATGTTCTCCCAAATTTTGGTATGTTATAGCTGAGACTACGGGCTATAAAAGTTGTGCCTTTTGTTTTTTAATCAGATGGTGGGATCATGTCAAAATTTTCAATTGAAAGTTGAAATTGCAAATTTCTGTGGAACTTTGCGTAGTTAGTAATACGTGGATTACGTCACGATTTCTCTTTATCAGGTGGGCTGTATATAATACAGAACACCTTATGTTTTCGTTAGAATATTTTTCTTAATTCTCGCCACTTTTTTGTTAGCAGGATAACTTGAAAATGGCTCAATCAATTGCCTTGAAATTTGGCACACATATTTATTGGCATGAGGAAAGAGCACAATAAGGTTTTCAACCTTGACCTTGACTGATAACGTCATCTAGGCGCCATTTTGTGAAAATCAACATATGATCATATCTTCATAACGGAAAGTTTTTTCTCATTCATATTTATCATGATCAAGGTGAATATCAGTCCGGTCAATTTCAGGTCCAAAAACGCGCGCGTACGCCATTATTAGCAATGGCATTTTATAAAGAGTCGCGCGCACGCGCATGCGCGCGCGTTTTCGTTTGTCACGGCCGAACGCAAAATAATTCCTCCCGGGTATCTTTTGACACAGTATTCCTCATATTTTTCCGAACAATTTGATACCATGTTTATCTCCTTACGACCATTATTAAGGGAATGAGCGTCCGTTCAAGATAAATGTCCGTGTGCGTGAACTCTTGTAATACATAGCATATATGGGCAACAACACGCCTATATAAAACCCTTATGGCTCTTTGGGATGCACGGGAACCCTCGATTTGTGTTCATATTCGGATAGAGTATGAGTGGGAGATGTGATTTCATGTCTCATTTGGCCATTAGGTATATCGTGTCATCATCATATTGACCTTGGAACTCAAAATACGAATTTGCATATTATGACGTCAGCATATTTATGGAAAAATTGATTGTATCTCTGTAAATATTAATTGAATCTCTTCCTAATGTTGATATCTTGTAGTTGAGGCGATTGTCTACATGATCACTGCACATTAGTTTTCATTTTGATGACGTCATCATAGTGAAAATTGCGATTAAAGCTAACTGGACAGATTTTCTTAATTTGCGTGTTAAGCCTATGGGAGGTGCCAATTTCGTTCAAATCATGGATCTACATGACATCAATCTTTGAGCCCTATCTAGCTCATTTGTGCTCTATGTTCTCCCAAATTTTGGTATGTTATAGCTGAGACTACGGGCTATAAAAGTTGTGCCTTTTGTTTTTTAATCAGATGGTGGGATCATGTCAAAATTTTCAATTGAAAGTTGAAATTGCAAATTTCTGTGGAACTTTGCGTAGTTAGTAATACGTGGATTACGTCACGATTTCTCTTTATCAGGTGGGCTGTATATAATACAGAACACCTTATGTTTTCGTTAGAATATTTTTCTTAATTCTCGCCACTTTTTTGTTAGCAGGATAACTTGAAAATGGCTCAATCAATTGCCTTGAAATTTGGCACACATATTTATTGGCATGAGGAAAGAGCACAATAAGGTTTTCAACCTTGACCTTGACTGATAACGTCATCTAGGCGCCATTTTGTGAAAATCAACATATGATCATATCTTCATAACGGAAAGTTTTTTCTCATTCATATTTATCATGATCAAGGTGAATATCAGTCCGGTCAATTTCAGGTCCAAAAACGCGCGCGTACGCCATTATTAGCAATGGCATTTTATAAAGAGTCGCGCGCACGCGCATGCGCGCGCGTTTTCGTTTGTCACGGCCGAACGCAAAATAATTCCTCCCGGGTATCTTTTGACACAGTATTCCTCATATTTTTCCGAACAATTTGATACCATGTTTATCTCCTTACGACCATTATTAAGGGAATGAGCGTCCGTTCAAGATAAATGTCCGTGTGCGTGAACTCTTGTAATACATAGCATATATGGGCAACAACACGCCTATATAAAACCCTTATGGCTCTTTGGGATGCACGGGAACCCTCGATTTGTGTTCATATTCGGATAGAGTATGAGTGGGAGATGTGATTTCATGTCTCATTTGGCCATTAGGTATATCGTGTCATCATCATATTGACCTTGGAACTCAAAATACGAATTTGCATATTATGACGTCAGCATATTTATGGAAAAATTGATTGTATCTCTGTAAATATTAATTGAATCTCTTCCTAATGTTGATATCTTGTAGTTGAGGCGATTGTCTACATGATCACTGCACATTAGTTTTCATTTTGATGACGTCATCATAGTGAAAATTGCGATTAAAGCTAACTGGACAGATTTTCTTAATTTGCGTGTTAAGCCTATGGGAGGTGCCAATTTCGTTCAAATCATGGATCTACATGACATCAATCTTTGAGCCCTATCTAGCTCATTTGTGCTCTATGTTCTCCCAAATTTTGGTATGTTATAGCTGAGACTACGGGCTATAAAAGTTGTGCCTTTTGTTTTTTAATCAGATGGTGGGATCATGTCAAAATTTTCAATTGAAAGTTGAAATTGCAAATTTCTGTGGAACTTTGCGTAGTTAGTAATACGTGGATTACGTCACGATTTCTCTTTATCAGGTGGGCTGTATATAATACAGAACACCTTATGTTTTCGTTAGAATATTTTTCTTAATTCTCGCCACTTTTTTGTTAGCAGGATAACTTGAAAATGGCTCAATCAATTGCCTTGAAATTTGGCACACATATTTATTGGCATGAGGAAAGAGCACAATAAGGTTTTCAACCTTGACCTTGACTGATAACGTCATCTAGGCGCCATTTTGTGAAAATCAACATATGATCATATCTTCATAACGGAAAGTTTTTTCTCATTCATATTTATCATGATCAAGGTGAATATCAGTCCGGTCAATTTCAGGTCCAAAAACGCGCGCGTACGCCATTATTAGCAATGGCATTTTATAAAGAGTCGCGCGCACGCGCATGCGCGCGCGTTTTCGTTTGTCACGGCCGAACGCAAAATAATTCCTCCCGGGTATCTTTTGACACAGTATTCCTCATATTTTTCCGAACAATTTGATACCATGTTTATCTCCTTACGACCATTATTAAGGGAATGAGCGTCCGTTCAAGATAAATGTCCGTGTGCGTGAACTCTTGTAATACATAGCATATATGGGCAACAACACGCCTATATAAAACCCTTATGGCTCTTTGGGATGCACGGGAACCCTCGATTTGTGTTCATATTCGGATAGAGTATGAGTGGGAGATGTGATTTCATGTCTCATTTGGCCATTAGGTATATCGTGTCATCATCATATTGACCTTGGAACTCAAAATACGAATTTGCATATTATGACGTCAGCATATTTATGGAAAAATTGATTGTATCTCTGTAAATATTAATTGAATCTCTTCCTAATGTTGATATCTTGTAGTTGAGGCGATTGTCTACATGATCACTGCACATTAGTTTTCATTTTGATGACGTCATCATAGTGAAAATTGCGATTAAAGCTAACTGGACAGATTTTCTTAATTTGCGTGTTAAGCCTATGGGAGGTGCCAATTTCGTTCAAATCATGGATCTACATGACATCAATCTTTGAGCCCTATCTAGCTCATTTGTGCTCTATGTTCTCCCAAATTTTGGTATGTTATAGCTGAGACTACGGGCTATAAAAGTTGTGCCTTTTGTTTTTTAATCAGATGGTGGGATCATGTCAAAATTTTCAATTGAAAGTTGAAATTGCAAATTTCTGTGGAACTTTGCGTAGTTAGTAATACGTGGATTACGTCACGATTTCTCTTTATCAGGTGGGCTGTATATAATACAGAACACCTTATGTTTTCGTTAGAATATTTTTCTTAATTCTCGCCACTTTTTTGTTAGCAGGATAACTTGAAAATGGCTCAATCAATTGCCTTGAAATTTGGCACACATATTTATTGGCATGAGGAAAGAGCACAATAAGGTTTTCAACCTTGACCTTGACTGATAACGTCATCTAGGCGCCATTTTGTGAAAATCAACATATGATCATATCTTCATAACGGAAAGTTTTTTCTCATTCATATTTATCATGATCAAGGTGAATATCAGTCCGGTCAATTTCAGGTCCAAAAACGCGCGCGTACGCCATTATTAGCAATGGCATTTTATAAAGAGTCGCGCGCACGCGCATGCGCGCGCGTTTTCGTTTGTCACGGCCGAACGCAAAATAATTCCTCCCGGGTATCTTTTGACACAGTATTCCTCATATTTTTCCGAACAATTTGATACCATGTTTATCTCCTTACGACCATTATTAAGGGAATGAGCGTCCGTTCAAGATAAATGTCCGTGTGCGTGAACTCTTGTAATACATAGCATATATGGGCAACAACACGCCTATATAAAACCCTTATGGCTCTTTGGGATGCACGGGAACCCTCGATTTGTGTTCATATTCGGATAGAGTATGAGTGGGAGATGTGATTTCATGTCTCATTTGGCCATTAGGTATATCGTGTCATCATCATATTGACCTTGGAACTCAAAATACGAATTTGCATATTATGACGTCAGCATATTTATGGAAAAATTGATTGTATCTCTGTAAATATTAATTGAATCTCTTCCTAATGTTGATATCTTGTAGTTGAGGCGATTGTCTACATGATCACTGCACATTAGTTTTCATTTTGATGACGTCATCATAGTGAAAATTGCGATTAAAGCTAACTGGACAGATTTTCTTAATTTGCGTGTTAAGCCTATGGGAGGTGCCAATTTCGTTCAAATCATGGATCTACATGACATCAATCTTTGAGCCCTATCTAGCTCATTTGTGCTCTATGTTCTCCCAAATTTTGGTATGTTATAGCTGAGACTACGGGCTATAAAAGTTGTGCCTTTTGTTTTTTAATCAGATGGTGGGATCATGTCAAAATTTTCAATTGAAAGTTGAAATTGCAAATTTCTGTGGAACTTTGCGTAGTTAGTAATACGTGGATTACGTCACGATTTCTCTTTATCAGGTGGGCTGTATATAATACAGAACACCTTATGTTTTCGTTAGAATATTTTTCTTAATTCTCGCCACTTTTTTGTTAGCAGGATAACTTGAAAATGGCTCAATCAATTGCCTTGAAATTTGGCACACATATTTATTGGCATGAGGAAAGAGCACAATAAGGTTTTCAACCTTGACCTTGACTGATAACGTCATCTAGGCGCCATTTTGTGAAAATCAACATATGATCATATCTTCATAACGGAAAGTTTTTTCTCATTCATATTTATCATGATCAAGGTGAATATCAGTCCGGTCAATTTCAGGTCCAAAAACGCGCGCGTACGCCATTATTAGCAATGGCATTTTATAAAGAGTCGCGCGCACGCGCATGCGCGCGCGTTTTCGTTTGTCACGGCCGAACGCAAAATAATTCCTCCCGGGTATCTTTTGACACAGTATTCCTCATATTTTTCCGAACAATTTGATACCATGTTTATCTCCTTACGACCATTATTAAGGGAATGAGCGTCCGTTCAAGATAAATGTCCGTGTGCGTGAACTCTTGTAATACATAGCATATATGGGCAACAACACGCCTATATAAAACCCTTATGGCTCTTTGGGATGCACGGGAACCCTCGATTTGTGTTCATATTCGGATAGAGTATGAGTGGGAGATGTGATTTCATGTCTCATTTGGCCATTAGGTATATCGTGTCATCATCATATTGACCTTGGAACTCAAAATACGAATTTGCATATTATGACGTCAGCATATTTATGGAAAAATTGATTGTATCTCTGTAAATATTAATTGAATCTCTTCCTAATGTTGATATCTTGTAGTTGAGGCGATTGTCTACATGATCACTGCACATTAGTTTTCATTTTGATGACGTCATCATAGTGAAAATTGCGATTAAAGCTAACTGGACAGATTTTCTTAATTTGCGTGTTAAGCCTATGGGAGGTGCCAATTTCGTTCAAATCATGGATCTACATGACATCAATCTTTGAGCCCTATCTAGCTCATTTGTGCTCTATGTTCTCCCAAATTTTGGTATGTTATAGCTGAGACTACGGGCTATAAAAGTTGTGCCTTTTGTTTTTTAATCAGATGGTGGGATCATGTCAAAATTTTCAATTGAAAGTTGAAATTGCAAATTTCTGTGGAACTTTGCGTAGTTAGTAATACGTGGATTACGTCACGATTTCTCTTTATCAGGTGGGCTGTATATAATACAGAACACCTTATGTTTTCGTTAGAATATTTTTCTTAATTCTCGCCACTTTTTTGTTAGCAGGATAACTTGAAAATGGCTCAATCAATTGCCTTGAAATTTGGCACACATATTTATTGGCATGAGGAAAGAGCACAATAAGGTTTTCAACCTTGACCTTGACTGATAACGTCATCTAGGCGCCATTTTGTGAAAATCAACATATGATCATATCTTCATAACGGAAAGTTTTTTCTCATTCATATTTATCATGATCAAGGTGAATATCAGTCCGGTCAATTTCAGGTCCAAAAACGCGCGCGTACGCCATTATTAGCAATGGCATTTTATAAAGAGTCGCGCGCACGCGCATGCGCGCGCGTTTTCGTTTGTCACGGCCGAACGCAAAATAATTCCTCCCGGGTATCTTTTGACACAGTATTCCTCATATTTTTCCGAACAATTTGATACCATGTTTATCTCCTTACGACCATTATTAAGGGAATGAGCGTCCGTTCAAGATAAATGTCCGTGTGCGTGAACTCTTGTAATACATAGCATATATGGGCAACAACACGCCTATATAAAACCCTTATGGCTCTTTGGGATGCACGGGAACCCTCGATTTGTGTTCATATTCGGATAGAGTATGAGTGGGAGATGTGATTTCATGTCTCATTTGGCCATTAGGTATATCGTGTCATCATCATATTGACCTTGGAACTCAAAATACGAATTTGCATATTATGACGTCAGCATATTTATGGAAAAATTGATTGTATCTCTGTAAATATTAATTGAATCTCTTCCTAATGTTGATATCTTGTAGTTGAGGCGATTGTCTACATGATCACTGCACATTAGTTTTCATTTTGATGACGTCATCATAGTGAAAATTGCGATTAAAGCTAACTGGACAGATTTTCTTAATTTGCGTGTTAAGCCTATGGGAGGTGCCAATTTCGTTCAAATCATGGATCTACATGACATCAATCTTTGAGCCCTATCTAGCTCATTTGTGCTCTATGTTCTCCCAAATTTTGGTATGTTATAGCTGAGACTACGGGCTATAAAAGTTGTGCCTTTTGTTTTTTAATCAGATGGTGGGATCATGTCAAAATTTTCAATTGAAAGTTGAAATTGCAAATTTCTGTGGAACTTTGCGTAGTTAGTAATACGTGGATTACGTCACGATTTCTCTTTATCAGGTGGGCTGTATATAATACAGAACACCTTATGTTTTCGTTAGAATATTTTTCTTAATTCTCGCCACTTTTTTGTTAGCAGGATAACTTGAAAATGGCTCAATCAATTGCCTTGAAATTTGGCACACATATTTATTGGCATGAGGAAAGAGCACAATAAGGTTTTCAACCTTGACCTTGACTGATAACGTCATCTAGGCGCCATTTTGTGAAAATCAACATATGATCATATCTTCATAACGGAAAGTTTTTTCTCATTCATATTTATCATGATCAAGGTGAATATCAGTCCGGTCAATTTCAGGTCCAAAAACGCGCGCGTACGCCATTATTAGCAATGGCATTTTATAAAGAGTCGCGCGCACGCGCATGCGCGCGCGTTTTCGTTTGTCACGGCCGAACGCAAAATAATTCCTCCCGGGTATCTTTTGACACAGTATTCCTCATATTTTTCCGAACAATTTGATACCATGTTTATCTCCTTACGACCATTATTAAGGGAATGAGCGTCCGTTCAAGATAAATGTCCGTGTGCGTGAACTCTTGTAATACATAGCATATATGGGCAACAACACGCCTATATAAAACCCTTATGGCTCTTTGGGATGCACGGGAACCCTCGATTTGTGTTCATATTCGGATAGAGTATGAGTGGGAGATGTGATTTCATGTCTCATTTGGCCATTAGGTATATCGTGTCATCATCATATTGACCTTGGAACTCAAAATACGAATTTGCATATTATGACGTCAGCATATTTATGGAAAAATTGATTGTATCTCTGTAAATATTAATTGAATCTCTTCCTAATGTTGATATCTTGTAGTTGAGGCGATTGTCTACATGATCACTGCACATTAGTTTTCATTTTGATGACGTCATCATAGTGAAAATTGCGATTAAAGCTAACTGGACAGATTTTCTTAATTTGCGTGTTAAGCCTATGGGAGGTGCCAATTTCGTTCAAATCATGGATCTACATGACATCAATCTTTGAGCCCTATCTAGCTCATTTGTGCTCTATGTTCTCCCAAATTTTGGTATGTTATAGCTGAGACTACGGGCTATAAAAGTTGTGCTTTTAGATTTTTGATCAGATGGTGGGATCTTGTTGAAATTTTTAATTGAATGTTAAATTCGCAAAATTCTGTAAAACATTGCTAGAATTATGCATATGTCACGTATGTCCTATTTGTGAAAATTAAACGTTAGCAGTTTCCTAGTATTCAAATCAAACAAGGAAACCCCCTTTACTTTCTAGACTTTACTGTCAGACACTATTGAGTGACTGACCGACTTTTTTCCTCTGCTAATGAAATACATAAAATGAGCTTAAAGGGTACATGAGCATTTGTCCACATCAATAACCCACTTCTTGTAATGGCCCAAAATAAACTGATTGAATCTATGCGCAGCACAATATAGGTAAAACATGACGGGTGGAGCATTTCATGGAAGAAGATGAAATTGTGAAAAATGCATTCTTCATTATGTCAATTAGGGTCGAAGGTGTATCTGCTTAGTGTATGAGGTCAATGGTCATAGATTGTCTCAATCTATCTTCTATAGATCCATAATGGTCAATATACTACACAGTTGAAACTTTTCATATGGATAGACCTTAATATGGAGAGCATTTTAGAAGATAATATAAAATCGCGAAAATACATTCTTCATTATTTAAAACATTAGCATACGTATCACCTAAATTGTCAAAGTGACACTTTCAAGTTATTATTATTCCCATTTATTATTCTGCCATTAATTTGTTCGCAGGATATCTCAAGAATGAATAAAGCCATTATCATGGAACTTGCACTGATGATTGATATTAGTATAACTTAGAATTGTGTTACTTTTCAGTAACTCAAGATCATCGTGACGTCATTCAGGCGCTATTTTGTGAAAATCAACTTATAATCATATCTTCATAACGAGTCATCAAAACTGAACCATATTTAAAACACATGAACTTCAGATCAAGTTTCGAAATAACATCTCATCAAAATCCGCGCGCGTCTGAATGTTAAAATGCTCAAAATCAATTTTTAATCAAAACAGAGTATATGTCCTAGGCCATTTAAAGCATTTCGAAAATTATGCACGCGCGTTTTTGCGTGTAACGCCATTACACAACATAGAAACGCTATTTTTTTTCTTTCATGATATTTCATAACGGAATGAGCGTCCGTTTAAGATAATTTATGGAAAATTGATTGTATCTCTGTAAATATTGATCGATTGTCTTCCAAATTTCGATATGTGTTTGCTAAGAAATTTCTCTACAAGCTCAGTCATAACCATTTTTCTTTTTGAAGACGTCATCATAGTGAAAATTTTGATTAAAGGGCACATATCAGAAATTTCATATAATGCGTGTTATGCCCATAGAAGATGAATTTCGTTCACGTCATAAATCTACATGATATTCTTTTATAAGAATTTTTAAGCAGTATCTCGCTTATTTTCTCTCTATTTTGTCTCAAATTTTAGTTGACCAGCCCACCTATACTTGTTCCAAACAAGTATTACATGTCTAGTTATTTATCAGGTGGGCTGTATATCGTACAGACCACCTTATAATTTCGTTAGAATTGCCTTTATTATTTATTTATCAGGTGGGCTGTATCTAATACAGACCACCTTATATTTTTGTTAAAATTGCCTTTATTTATTTATTTATTATTTATTATTTATTTATTTTTCTTAATTCTTGCCACTTTTTTGTTAGCAAGATAACTTTGAAATGGTTCAATCAAATGCTTTGATATTTGACACACATATGTATAGGCATATGGACAAGACACGGTAAGGTTTTCAACCTTGACCTTGACTGATGACGTCATCTAGGCGCCATTTTGTGAAATTTTCTGAAAATCATCTCATGATCATATCTTCAAAACCAAAAGGTATTTCTCATTCATATTTATTATGATCAAGGTCAATATCAGTCCAGTCAATTTCAGGTCAAAAAACGCGCGTGTGCGCGTACGTCCGCGCGTCAATGCGCGCGCAAAATTTTTAAATGCTCAAAATCGTCTCAAATTTATTTTGCATACGTTTCAGGTCATTTTAAGCATTTTATAAAAAATCGCGCGTATGAGCATGCGCGCGCGTTTTCGCGCGTAACACCATTACAAAACATAGAATCGCCATTTTTTTTTCTTTCATGATATTTCTCATATTTTTTCAAGGAATTTGATACCATGTTTATCTCTTTATGACCATTATGAACAAGATGAGCGTAAATTCAAGATAAATGTCAGTGCGCGAGAGCTCTTTTAATACATAGCATATATGGGCAAAAACATGCCTATACAAAATCCGTTATAGCTCTTTGAAATGTACCGGGATCCTCAAATTTTTTTCATATTTAGATAGAGTATGAGTCGGAAATATGATTTCATGTCTCATTTGGCCATTAAGTGTATCGTGACATCATCACAATGACCTTGGAACTCAAAATACGAATTTGCATATTATGACGTCAGCATATTTATGTAAAATTGATTGTATCTCTGTAAATATTGATCATTTTTCTTCAAAATTTCGATATGTTGTAGCTAAGACAATTCTCTACAAGCGCAGTAATAACCATTTTTCTTTTTGATGACGTCATCATAGTGAAAATTTTGATTAAAGGCCTCATGTCAAAAACTTCATAATTTGCGTGTTATGCCTATAGAAGGTGAATTTAGTTCACGTTATGAATCTACATGATATTGTTTTTTAAGAATTTGTAAGCAGTATGTCGCTTATTTTTGCTCTATTTTGTCTCAAATGTTAGTTGACCAGCCCACCTATACTTGTTCCAAACAAGTATTATATGTCTAGTTTATTTATTTATTATTTATTATTTATTTATTTTTCTTAATTCTTGCCACTTTTTTGTTAGCAAGATAACTTTGAAATGGTTCAATCAAATGCTTTGATATTTGACACACATATGTATAGGCATATGGACAAGACACGGTAAGGTTTTCAACCTTGACCTTGACTGATGACGTCATCTAGGCGCCATTTTGTGAAATTTTCTGAAAATCAACTCATGATCATATCTTCATAACCAAAAGGTATTTCTCATTCATATTTATCATGATTAAGGTTAATATCAGTCCGGTTAATTTCAGGTCAAAAACGCACACGTGCGCGTACGTCCGCGCGTCAATGCGCGCGCAAAAATTTTAAATGCTCAAAATCGTCTCAAATTTATTTTGCATACGTTTCAGGTCATTTTAAGCATTTTATAAAAAATCGCGCGTACGAGCATGCGCGCGCGTTTTCGCGCGTAACACCATTAAAAAACATAGAATCGCCATTTTTTTTTCTTTCATGATATTTCTCATATTTTTTCAAGGAATTTGATTCCATGTTTATCTCTTTATGACCATTATTAACAAGATGAGCGTAAATTCAAGATAAATGTCAGTGCGCGCAAGGTCTTTTAATACATAGCATATATGGGCAAAAACATGCCTATACAAAATCCGTTATAGCTCTTTGGAATGCACCGGGATCCTCAATTTTTTTTCATATTAAGATAGAGTATGAGTCGGAAATATGATTCCATGTCTCATTTGGCCATTAAGTGTATCGTGACATCATCACAATGGCCTTGGAACTCAAAATACGAATTTGCATATTATGACGTCAGCATATTTATGTAAAATTTATTGTATCTCTGTAAATATTGATCAATTTTATTCAAAATTTCGATATGTTGTAGCTAAGACAATTCTCTACAAGCGCAGTGATAACTATTTTTCATTTTGATGACGTCATCATAGTGAAAATTTTGATTAAAGGCCTCATGTCAAAAACTTCATAATTTGCGTGTTATGCCTATAGAAGGTGAATTTAGTTCACGTTATGAATCTACATGATATTGTTTTTTAAGAATTTGTAAGCAGTATGTCGCTTATTTTTGCTCTATTTTGTCTCAAATGTTAGTTGACCAGCCCACCTATACTTGTTCCAAACAAGTATTATATGTCTAGTTATTAAATATTTTTCTTATTTCTAACCACTTTTTTGTTAGCAAGATAACTTAAAAATGCCTCGATCAAATGCCTTGAAATTTGGCACACATATGTAAAGGCATATGTACAAGGCACAATAACGTTTTCAACATTGTCCTTCACTGATGACGTCATCTAGGCGCCATTTTGTAAAATTTTACGAAAATCAACTCATGATCATATCTTCATAACCAAAAGCTATTTCTCATTCATATTTATCATGAACGAGGTCAATATACGTCCGGTCAATTTCAGGTCAAATAACGCGCGCGTGCGCGTACGTCCGCGCGTCGATGCGCGCGCAAAATTTGAAAATGCTCAAAATCGTCTTAAAATCATTTTGCATACGTTTTAGGCCATTCTAAGCATTTTATAAAAAATCGCGCACGAGCGCATGCGCGCGCGTTTTGCGCGCGCGTTTTCGCGCGTAAAACAATTACACAACATGGAATCGCCATTTTTCTTTTCTTTCATAATATTCCACATATTTTTTACAAACTAATTGATACCATGTATGCCTCTTTATTACTATTATTAAGGGAATGATTGACCGTTTAACAAAAATTTCCGTGCGTGCGAGCTCTTGTAATACATAGCATATATGGGCAAAAACATGCCTATACAAAATCCATTGTAGCTCTTTGGGATGCACCAGCTGGACCCCCATTTTTTTTCATCATATTTAGATAGTTTATGAGTCGGAGATATGATTTTATGTCTCATTTGGCCATTACAAATATTCTGACGTCATCACAATGTCCTTCAAACTCAAAATACGAATTTGCATATTAAGACGTCATCATATTTATGAAATCATAATGGTCTTTAGATCGAACTCAAAATACGAATAAGCATTTATGCAGTCAGCATATTTATGAAAAAAGGATTGTATCTCTGTAAATATTCATTACGAAAAGCTCTCGTTAAAACTATACCCTATCACTATAACACAAAAATCAATGTAATCTGGTGGGGTACGAACCAAAACCCCAATTTCGTTTCTCTCGAACTTTGAGAGAGCTACTAATATAGTACAGGCACCTATGTATCTCTGATGGGAGTTTCACCATGTATCACTACCCCAATTTCGTTTCTCTCGTTAAAAACTTAGACAGTGCCTTGAGGCTCTGCGTGAGAGATTTTGATATTGGATTGCAGCTGGACCCTTCATCATTTTACGTAATACTAGTGTAAACAAACTCTTACTGGGGCTCTGCCTAAAAGGAAATGAGAAGTAGGAAATATATACTTTATTTGTTTTAAGATATTTTCGTGTCCAAAAGTCACTTATAATTTAGATGAAGACCATAATGAAAGTTCAAACGAAGCAAAATAACCCATGATTGGAGATATAACAACAATTTTAATTGTAAAAAAATAGCACTCTTTCTCCCTTATCTCTCACCCTCTATCATGCTTATCTCTCTCTCCCTCTCTCACCTCGCCAAGGTCTCGGCAGGGGGATTACATTGTCTAGCGCCAGTGTTTACTTTAGGCTTAGCTCTAGGAGTAGTGAAAGTCAAATGGGGGTTACAATTGTAAACGTCGAATTTTTGTCTTGGAAAATAATGCAATCGTCATCAGCAGCCAGGGTGCAATAATTAAGCAAAATGAATAAAATAACCATATTCCATATTTAGGAAATTTCTATCGGGCATAATACCCATTTAAAGCTGACACCTCTAATTAGAAAAAACAAAAACCGTTTCTGATCCACGATATATCCGCGATTAATAACAGATTGGGTTCCATCATAATATTAATTTAATGCACTCGTCATCAGCTGCCAGGGTGCAATAACTAAGGGAAATGAATATATCAACCCTATTCCTTATTTAGGCAATTTCTATCGGGCATAATACCAATTTAAAGCTGACACCTCCAAGTAGGAAAAAACAATATTCCGTTTCTGAACCAGATACACAATGCATGTCTGGTCCTGGCTGTACGGATTTTTTTTTTTTTTTTTTTAAATCCTATGCACTCGTCATCAGCAGCCAGGGTGCAATAATTAAGGAAAATGAATAAAACAACCCTATTCCTTATTTAGGCAATTTCTATCGGGCATTATACCCATTTAAAGCTGACACCTCCAAGTAGAAAAAAACATTATTCCGTTTCTGAACCAGAAACACAATGCATGTATGGTCCTGGCTGTACGGATTTTTTTTTTTTTTTTTAAATCCTATGCACTCGTCATCAGCAGCCAGGGTGCAATAATTAAGGAAAATGAATAAAACAACCCTATTCCTTATTTAGGCAATTTCTATCGGGCATAATACCCATTTAAAGCTGACACCACCAATTAGAAAAAAACAATATTCCGTTTCTGAACCAGATACACAATGCATGTCTGGTCCTGGCTGTACGGATTTTATTTATTTAAAAAAAAAATCCTATTTCAAAATATTTTTATCCACGATATATCCGCGATAAATTACAGATTGGGTTCCAGCATAACATTAATTTAATGTACTCGTCGTCAGCAGCCAGGTGTACAATATATATGGGAAATTAATAAAAACAACCATTTTCCTTTTATAGCCAATTACTATCGGTTCAAACTGACACCTCTAATTAGAAGAAACAAAATCGGTTTCTGAATCAGATGCACAATGCATGTCTGGTTCTGGCTGTACGGATTTTTTTTTTTTAAACATATTTTTATCCACGATATATCCGCAAAAAAATACAGATTGGGTTCCATCATTGGTAAACTGAATAAATGAACACATATATCCTCACATTACATTTACAATGTAATCCTAATAGCTTCGTGATAACTGTAATAGATAGGTATCACGTCTGAGTCTAATATATCTAATCCTTTGCTGTAAACATGATCGATTAATGTTCCATTCTCTGTCGTGGGTTTTGAAACATACTGTTTGTAACCATTACCACACATTACTCTGTTTACCTGCGAATTGTGTTTCATTAAATCTTCGTTAAAATCACCCATCACTATGCATCTTGTACTTATTTTGTGCAATTCATTGAGATAATTGAGTAAACATTCACAAAACTGTTTTATGCTGTATGATGGTGGTCGATATATAACTGAAATAACGAAAGAGACGGGATTGGTTATGATAATTGCCATAGATTCCAGGTTTTCGACAGCTATGTCCAATCTACTTGAAAACTTGTTTTTAATGTACATTGCAACACCCCCATGGGACTGCTCTCTAAGTTGACTGGTAGCACAATATGAAAGATACCTCGGCTGATGATAGAATTTAAAGTCATCTAAAAGTGTATCAATTATGTCATCTTCGTTATTAAGCCATGTTTCTGTCAAACATATCACATCTGCATTGGAGAAGTCAGTATTGCATTTCAAATCCCTATAATGCTGTTTTAATCCTTGTATATTGTGGAGAATTATAGAAATGGTGTGATGACTAACATCAGAAGCTATAGGTGCTTGTATGAATGAATGCATATTTTCAAGGCTTGCTTTTATTTCAGGGTTACAGTATATACGATCTTCATGAAAGTCTTGAACAACGAGTCCCGATAATGATGTAACACGACTTAGACCGACATAAGCTTGGCCATATTCAAACATGTTTTTCAACGAGACAACAGCTTTGTCTAATGACATACCTTGTACTTTGTGAATTGTGCATGCATATGCAAGTTTCAGAGGGAATTGATGCCTAACATGTTTTTTATCCGATTCTTGATGCTTTTCAATAGAATAAATACCAATATCAGATTTGTCAAATTCCACTTTGATACACACTGGTTTAGAGTTTGTGCTGTCCATCACTATCTCGACCACATCTCCAAAACATCCGTTGGTTAAGCCTTTTTCAACGTCAATGTTCTTCGTCAACATTACCCTTGCTTTAACTGCAATCCATAAGTAAGGTGCTAATGAACTTTTTAATGTTGCTAATGGCTTGTCACGTACTATAGACCTATCCTTTGACGTATTTAGGGTGTCTTCAGCCAAAATACAAACGATACCTGTGCATTTTGTATGTAACACCTGTTTGTTCCAGTCTTGTACTTGTTTGTTAGTGGAATAGATATGGAGAACATCTTCACAAACTTCGCCTGTTTCACGGGATTGAAGTGTTTTTTTATCTTCATCACACAGTTTATCCTCTTTGGATTTTACACGTAATTTATTTAAAAGGAGTGCAAATTTTGAATCATCTTTTTGCCTCATTATATCGTCAAGCACAACTTTTTTGAAATTATCTATCCATATTGCACCTTCAAGAGTGTCTTTATATAAGGGCGTACCAAAAACAGGAGGTAGTTGATAAAAGTCGCCAACAGCTATAACAGAGATACCACCAAAAGGCATTTGATTTCGTGATTGTTTGATTTGTCTTAGGCGGCCATGGATATAACACATTAACTTTTGATGTACCATTGATATTTCGTCTATGATTATAACTTGTATGTGCGCCAGTTTTTTTCGAAGCGCGCTTATTTTCTCTTCACTTAAAGGCTGGTAAGGTAATTGTATATTAATTGGAATAGAGAGTGCACTGTGTATGGTAAAACCGTTAATGTTGAATGCAGCTACACCAGTTGGCGCAATCTTAAGTATCGGTATATCATCTGGGTTATGCAACATTCGGCCTAGAATTCGTGTTCCTTCATAATAGATACATTTTACTAAATGACTCTTTCCAGTCCCCGCACCACCAGTAACTAAGATATGAAATGGTTCACTCTTTTCTCCATTTACTTTGTTAAGACACCATTGTCTTATGTTGTAAAAAACCATTTTTTGCTTTTCATTCAAGGTTCTGATCAAAGAATGTCCTTTATGTTTAGAAATTTTTGAAGATCGAAGTTCAACACTATGGTCATCTTTTGTTTTGGTAGATTTTAAATCAGGAATATCACGATCGGCCTCAAAATCTTCAATGTCTACATCTTCTTTGGGATATTCAAGTCTTTCCGCTTCAGTTTCAGGACATAAAAGAGCCCAAGCATTTTCTTGTGGTCCAATTTTGCCCAAAAACTCTTTTGCTTCGTCAATGGCATCGGCATTCTTTTCAAATTTGTCACGGTTTTTACCTACAATCGAGCTCACTTTTTCCAGTTTTTCCCCAGATATGTTTACATAACCTCTTTGGATGAAATGTTCATAGGTCTCGAAACCTGGAGGCTTTAATTGCTCTTGTGTGCGATACGGCAGGAACAGTTGCAATAGGCTTAAATTGTAATTTTCAGGCGATATTTTAGGATTAAACCGGGGATATCGTACAACTGCATCACCCGACCGTGTTCTTTTCTGAATGTATCCTAGATTTTCTTTTAATTCAAATACATTTATGTTTTTTTTACAACGTGATGCGTCCATTTGAGAAGTTGTTAAAATTCTGTATTCAGAACAAAAGGAAGCAAGACACAAATTGTCAAATTTGGAACCATCTGGTCGAGCTTTGTATCTGTCAACCTTGCTTGTCATCCAAATATTCTCCTCGTCATCATCTGTTCGGTTTTGTATTATTTTAAGAGGTAAAGAAATTCGGATAGGGTTAGGTCCAGCAGGTATATATTCAACTTTCCTTGAACATTCCTTTAGTTTCAGAGTGCAAACACGATAGACACTTTCCTGTGCTGATACCTCACGGTTATGCATATACGCCTGACCAAGTTTTTTCATGCTTTGCTTTGCATCATTATTCCCTTCTTTTATTTCTGATAGTGTATGACTCAACAGCATTCCCACCTCTCTTTCAGCTTTTGACATGTAAGATACAACATAAGAAACACAGGCAAATACATTTGAAACATATTGCAAATCCATGTTAGCATTCCAGCATCTAAGTAAGTGTGGATTAAATTGATTTATCCAGACATCTTGTGGTTTTCTTTTGAGGATTATACTTTCTTGGGATGCTAATTCAGCATATGCATTCTCAAATTGTTTTTGGGTAATACCAAGTTTTCCAAAAAGGGCAGTTGTACTTTTATAGTTTGTTTCGTTTGCTAATTCGATTTTTACAGATTCCAACAATTCTTTGGCATTCTTTTGATCGGTTTCAATATCTTTATCTTCATTACCCTCGGCTGGTTTCGAGATAAACGTTCTTTTGGATATTGGTTTTGGAAAATTAAATCTGCACGTCGTTCCTTTCTTTTTGCATGATTTAGAATGTTTCTTACTGTGGCTCTGGACGTGTGAAACAATTTCATGTAGTTCTGGATCTTCCTTTTCTGTAGGCTTCTCGCATGAAATATACTTATCAATGAACTGTACAACATACTCATCTTTATCAACTCCTAATATCGGTGCATTCTCAATCCATATCAAAATATGAACATGAGGTGATCCCCTTTGTTGAAATTCGATACGATAAAAGTAATCTATGACGTTACCAATGGGTTTGGATGGTGATAAAATGACTTTCTTCAAAAAAGTTTGAAATCGATAATCAAACATTCTAGCAACAGTAACTGGATTTGATTTTAAAAGATTGCATTTGTCTGCCCAGTCTAAATCGTCTATCTTTCTTGCATCGCCCGATTGTCTGAGTAGTGTATTCATTATTTCAGGCCATCTCATATCAGCTGAAGAAAATGACCCAAACCAGGTGGGTTTACCAAGTTGTCGAACCATTCCTAGAACATCTTTCTGTGCATTTTGCCAGTACGGGGGTGTACCGCGAATTTGTTTCAAGAATCTGTAACCCTTGTCCGCTTTTAATATATCATAAACTTTATCCGCATTTTTTAAATCGGATGCAGTGATAAGAGTAGAATCATCCTTTCTGTTTGAACTCTGTCTTAATGCAATAGAAACCTGTGACAAAACTTGCTGCATTTCATAGATATATTGGGCATAAAAAATGTAATCAGTGTTTTGAGCAAATCTGCTATCCACATGCATCAATCTATTGTGCAAATAACGGCCCAGAGTTATTTTTACACTTCTACCATCATGGAATGTTGGCTGACCCTTTGGAAATAATGACGGAAAGCATTTTGCTTCATTGCTTTCATCTTTCAGTATTGATACAGGACTGTTTCCTTCACACGGAGCACAACAAAGTATTTCATCAAAGCATTGATCTAAAATATCCTGTCCAATATTTGCTGGTTGTAAACATGTATTTAACTGAATCCCACAGAGCCGCTCTTCTGAATCATCTTCAACATCGCCTTTGAGCACTGGTTGCCCATGTAAACTGTCGATAGGATTGTTTTCTTCAGGGTTTGGGACTTTTGGCAAGATGTGATCCAATACTTCAGATGTTTTTTCCGAGGAAGTAGGGCAACTTTTTTCATCAATTGCTGAGTCTTCAACTTCATCATCGTCTTCGTGACTGTCAACATTTTGGCCATGTAAACTGTCGATAGGATTGTTTTCTTCAGGGTTTGGGACTTTTGGCAAGGTGTGATCCAATACTTCAGATGTCTTTTCCGAGGAAGTAGGGCAACTTTTTTCATCAATTGCTGAGTCTTCAACTTCATCATCGTCTTCGTGACTGTCAACATTTTGTGAAAAGGAATTTTCCCAATCGTTATCAATGGTGACATCAACATACCACTTATTGTTATCTTTCAAGTACTGTAATGCATTCAACACTTTAGATTTATTTACATACTTGTATTTGTAATAGCTTTTGTATGACAATTTCCTTTTCAATTTAACACGAATCGTTTGGTCTTCGGTCTCAGGTCTAGGCAACATGTCCACTGTTCCATATGTGTTTGAAGGTACGCACACAACTGGACCATGCACTCCGTTTTGAGCACCTTTCGGCAACGCCATTAATTTCATGAAAGGGATATGCAATCCAATTAAATGCTGTTCTAAATTGTTTAACTGAGCAATTTCTTCCGGAATATCATGAAGCTGTAGATTGTTTATATTTGCTTCTGCAGGTACTTTCCCAGCACGTAATTTGCTGTCGCAGGTGAAACATATCCATAAAAACGATCTAGCAGATTTTGCTATCTCACATATTAAAGTGCACTGGGGATTACAGACATGCAAATACTTGTCACTGATACATGAAGTGTCCATATATTTGCTCTTAATGCATTTTATTACCTGGCTTTCAAAAAGAAGTTTTAAACACACAGAGCACACATATTCTGGACCACCGGAAGTAATTTGACGGAAGCGCTTTAAAACATTATGGAAAGCGGACATTTCCAATTTCTTAAGTTCAGTTCTTTTCAAGTTACGTTTGAGTACATTTAGCCTGTACTTATCGATTCTTAGGTATTTCATTTTTAAGGACATTGATCTCTTTTGTTTGAATTCTGTATTGCTATAGTTCTTTTTCGACACACACTTCATTAATGCCTTGTGCTGATGTCTGAAATTTGGATTTGCATATCTTTTGCTGATGGATGCCTTGTGCTGTTGTCTGAAATGTGGATTGGCATATCTCCTTTTCATGACATTTCCCATTGCTGCCTTGTGCTGTTGTCTAAAATGTGGATTGGCATATCTCCTTCTCATGACTTTTCCCATTGCTGCCTTGTGCTGTTGTCTGAAATGTGGATTGGCATATCTTTTTTTAATGGTTGCTTTGTGCTGTTGTCTGAAATGTGGATTGGCATATCTTTTTTTAATGGATGCTTTGTGCTGTTCTCTGAAATAGGGATTGGCATATCTCTTTTTATTATATTTGTTCATGTTTGCTTTAATTTCATCTTTAAATTGTGGATTTTTGTAACGAATTCTTGATGTTGATTTAACTTTGTCCCTGAACTTAACATTTGCCAAATATTTATCTTTAACGATTTTGATTTTTCTGGTTTTATACATTAAGTCAGAGTGGTATTTTTCTTTCATGGCATGAAGACGCATGTCCCTAAAAGATTCACCACATCTATGAGGTTTATTTTGTCTAAGTTTTCCATTGGTGTCTTTGTTTATTTCAACGAAATGTCCCTCATGATACTTTTGGTGTTGTGCAACTTTTGCTCTCAGATTTTGTTGTGTTTTGTATGCTATATCATTAGCATATCTAACCCTCATTGCATTCGCTCTCCTTGTTTTGCGAGCTATTGTATCTTCTAAACGTTTTTCTGTCTTTTTGATATTTTTGATACTAGTGTCTTCGTTTGCTGTAGCTCGTTTTTGTCTCATGATCTCTCTGCTCTGTTTGTTCCTTTGAACATAACTCGTTTTTTTCTTTCGTTTCTTTTTTGTTCCTTCAGGATTCATGTTAGGCTCTTTTTCTTGTTTATTCTTGTATATTCTGTGAGGAATATTAGACTGAGATGTTTGTACTGACAAAACAACATCGTAATGTATTCTTTGCGTATGTCTCAAATAAATTCCTTTGTCAGAAGTAACCTTTCCAAGCTGAACATCCTTGCCCGAAAATATACTCCATTTAAAGCTTTGCTCATCGTATATGTATATATCAGTTTCAATCAAATTCGCCAAAACCATAAGCTCCATTTCGGTAGCCCAGGTACCACTTTGAAAAACTTTGCTCTTTGTCACGTAATCTGGAACGTGGGCAAAACCATTTCTCAAACGTGTCTCAAATTTGTTCTTGTTTTTTAAAAGATGGACAACAATAGCTTTTCTCACAAGTAAGTGATTATTTTCGTTTCCTGATAAGCAAAATGAAATAGCACGAAAGAAGCAATTTCCATCACCCATGATATGTTTGATTGTACATGGATGTTCTATAGGTGTGCATCTTTCAGCACCATTGTTAGAAGATGGTGTAATATCGAGAATGTTTAACTTCGTGCACGATTCGTTCTTTTTCATTTTATTCAGTGGTGCAAAGTACAAGACCGTTTGCTGTATTTCTTCTAATACTATCAAATCATCAGAGTCTATATTATATAACACTGTATTAATTTTGATTACATCCTTTTCTATTTTAGCACTGCCTCTTGCGGTGACCTTTGGTTCATTCAATTTTGAATCAGGCATTTCCTGAATGGATTCTGCTTGGTAAATATGTTTTCTAGAAATGTTCCTTTGTGACGTTCGTTTGAGTTTCTTACGGTCAGAGCTAAATTGTGCTCCATTTTCAAGCTTATCCCATTTTCGTTTTGTATTCGATTTCTTGGAAACGCTTTCAAATGATTTGGCTTTTGCATCGTCTTCCACACTGGTGATCTTTCCCTTTGTTTTTCCATCTTCCATTTGAGAGTGTTTTATATTTTCATCTACAGAGCTGTCTATTGACACAGTCCCTTCCGTTTTATTGGCAAAACAATGGTCCCCAAATTTCGTTTCTTGTAATTTTCTCAATTTAACCCTTACATTCTTTAATGACAATAGTTGACCATTGTAAACATGTACATCGAGAAGTTTAGGATTTGGATTACTAGTTTTGTGAACAACATCAGACGAATCTTGAGTAAGCTCAATTATGTGATCCTTTTTGGGGTTTCTATTATGTATAAGACTTGGTGCTTCATATTGTCGTTTCTTTTCAAATGATTTGGCTTTTGCATCTTCTTCCACACTGGTGATCTTTTTTTTGGTTTTTTCATCTTCCATTTGAGAGTGTTTTAAATTTTCATCTACAAAGCTGTCTATTGACACAGTCTCTTCCGTTTTAATGGCAAAACAATGGTCTCCGAATTCCGCTTCTTGTAATTTTTCCAATACAACCCTTACATTCTTTAATGCAAATAGTTGACCATTGTAGTCATGTACATCGAGAAGTTCAGGTTTAGGTTTCGTTTGGTGCAAATCAACAGTGGTTTCTTGAGAAAGCTCAATTATGTGATCCTTTTTGGGGTTTCTATTGTGATTAAGACTTGGCGCTTCATATTGCCGTTTCTTTTCATTAGAATGCGATGAGCATTGAGACGTTGTGCTATACTGCGTAGATGAGGACGTAGGGATGCCTTGTAATATAGGAAAACCGGTTAATGTCTCATTCTTACCGGATACTGCTTGTACTGATACCCCAGTTACTTCAAAATAATGGTTCATTTGACAACCCAATGTCTTTGCTAATGTCATACAATGTTTGTAAACCCCTTGCCAGCTTGGTGTATGAAGTAAAATGCTATACCCATTTTCACTTATAAAGCCTCGATTGCTTCTTGAATGCGAATCAAATATGTAATACCCCTCATGTCCTGTTATGACTACAAATGTGTTGTTGGCGAAGGTCACAAAATGGGCATCACAATTCTTACAGAGTTGTTGTTCGAATGCATGTTCTAATGTCACAAAACCAAGTTCTTTATTATGCAATTGAACATCATATAACTGTCCTAAAATTGTTTCGTGATATACAATCGTAAAATAGTCATTCCAGTCATCGTATCCATCCAATTCCGTAGGTAATTGATTCATTGCTAAGTAATCCGTTGTGACGGAAGTGCTTCTTCTTATATTGGTATACAAATTATCACCAATTGTCAAAATTCGATCTAGATCACAACTCTTCCATTGGTTGGCTTTCTTGGACTTGCTGTTTAACACTGCAATTAAAGAATTACAAACACATTGCTTCCCGCTTGAACTGCCAAATCTTGGATGGCCCTGATTGAACGTGCCCTGAGCAATAATCTTTTTTTGTAAGTTTACCTTCGTACCCGTTGTGTTTTGATCGATTGTCTGAATTCTTTCCGAGGAACTGCCATTCTCATAGGAGATAGGCGGAATGTGGTATTCTGCGCGTATTTCTTTCTGAAACTGGGATGAGTCATTTATTGTACAGCTTTCATGACACTTTTGCTTATATGCTTTCTCCACCTTGTTTGTTTTACTCGTTTGTTTCCTGCCTATTCTTTCATAAGTCTCACCTTCATTTAATGTATTTTGTGCAATTAGCATAGATACTTCTGAAGCAACAGACGATCCAGTTTTCTTTTCACTTTCATCGGTCACTGATACTACATAAATGCTTTTTGTAGGAGTCTGACCTGTTTCCGAATCATTGGCGGGGGTGCTTACATTGTCACCATCATTTTTTGATGCCATTTTGGATAACTCTTTGGGACATTGTGGTGTGCTTGTTGCGCATTTCTCTTGGTATTGTGGAGCATCAAATGCAAGTGTGTTTTCCTTTTCAGTTCCATTGTGCTGTTCATTGGGATTATTGGGCTGAAATGATTGTACCGATGACAAAACAACATCGTAATGTATTCCTTGCGTATGTCTCAAATAAATTCCATTGTCAGAGGTAACCTTTCCAAGTTGTACATCCTTGCCCGAAAATATACTCCATTTAAAGCTTTGCTCATCATATATGTATATATCAGTTTCAATTAAATTCGCCAAAACTATAATCTCCATTTCGGTAGCCCAAGTTCCGTTTTGAAACACTTTGCTCTTTGTCACGTAATTTGAAACGTTGACATAACCATCTCTCAAACGATTCTCAAATGTGTTCTTGTTTTTTAGAAGATGGACAACAATAGCTTTTCTCACAAGTAAGTGGTTGTTCTCGTTTCCTGATACGCAAAATGATATGGCACGAAAGAAGCAATTTCCATCACCCGTTATATGTTTGATTGCACATGGATGTCCAATAGGTTGACATGTTTGAGTTTCTATATTAGAAGTGGGTGTAATTTCATGAATGTTTAACTTTGAGCAGTAGTCTTTCTTCTTCATTTCATTCACAGGTGAAAAGTGCAAGACAGACTGTTGTATTTCTCCTAGTATTATCAAGTCATCAGAGTCTTCGTGAAATATACCGGTAGCCATTCTTGTAACATCATTTTCTTTCTTAGTAGTGCTTATTTCTGTCACGTTTGGTTCATCCAATGTCAAATCAAGCGATAACACCTGAGAGGATTCTGCTTTATTACGAGATCCAGAAATGCATTTATGTGATGTTTGTGTGATTTTCATGCTGTCTGAAATCAAATCGGTCTCATTCTCAAGGATATTCCATTTCTGTCTTTCATTCGATCTGTTAAAAGTGCTTTCAAATGCTGTGTCGTCTGATTGTTTTTTGAAAGTATTGATTACACTCTTTCCTTTTCCCTCTTTCCGTTGTGGGTGATTTGACTTGTCATCTGCAATTACATGTTCTTCATCGTTGCTTTCAGTGGTGATATTAATCATAGGAGAATCACTGGTGGATTTTTCTTCATTTTTATTTGAAGTCTCTGAGGATAAATGTTTGGGACATTTTGGTGCGATGTTGCAGGCCTTGCCTTCTTCTTCAATTACCTTACTTTTTGATGCATGTGTGTTCTTTTGTACAGTTTCAGTGACGACATCTTTGTTTGTGTCTTTCGGACATTGTGATATACTGTTCTGATGAGGGTCATGTACTTTCACTTGGATGAGTTTGTATGGTTCACTAGTTGGAAGATTCGTTATATGTGCCAATTGTAAACAAAATGCGTAAGCACCTGTCCATGTGATCGTGTGCATCAACATGTGTCGTCCACCTATTTCTTTTTGTGCATGTGTGTCAAAGATATAATATCCAGTGGTATGAGGCATTATAACAAAAGTATGTTCGTTGAATTCGACGAGGCATCCATCTGACTTTCGATGTGTATCTAGGGCATCTTCTAGAGCATTGATCAACGGAACTTTACCAGAGGGTACATTCGTTTCAGTGTGTTCTTGTATAAGAGGACCGGTGTGGGATTCACAAATTTCTAACTCAAAACATTTGTCAAAGGCATGAATTATTTTTCCACTACGATTGTTGGTCGATTCACGTGGATCACCCGGTATATCAGCGTCTTTAGCACATGTCACGATAGTATCAAGATCTGAGGAGGTCCATTTGCTCATGTCGTTGATCTTAGAAAAAAGTGTAGCCATCACACCAATTTGATAACAATGGTCGGAAGTTATTTGACTTTGTTGTTCATTCTCTTTTACAGGAGTGCTCAAACTTTTTACAAAAACTCTATTACTATTGTTTTCTTCGTTCTCTTTGGTGGAGTGTTTTCCTGATTTGACGTTGTCAAGGTCGTTCTCATTGGTGGTGATGTTCTTTTCTGTTTTGTCGTTGATAAGGTCTTTATTACATCCATTTTGAGATTGCTTTAAATGAGATTTTACTTTTTTTCTTGATGATTTTGTGTACAAGTATGCCATCGCTTTCCCAATGTACGTGACACCTTTTTCTCGACCTTTGACTTTGTCCGTGCTAGAATATGTGTCAATATTCGCATTCGTTGCTTTACGGCACACATTTTTATCATTAAGCGGCTTAGGTCTCCTTGTTTTTACCGTTCCCCAAATTTCGGCACTATCATCAGCAGTTCCATCAGTTCGATCATTGGTTGCCTCCCTAAAGATATTCTTTGTGAATGTCGTTTTAATGTCACTTGTACACGAATGGCAATCATTATCACCGATTCTATTACTATTCTGGCATTCACCAGATTTCCTTTTCTTTGTGGTTGATTGGTTTGGCGAAAGTAGTCTTTTCTTGCCCCGAGGAATATGCCTTTTCCCACTTGATGAAGATTTGTTTCTCTTGTCTCGACCACGAGTTGGCTGTGCTGCGTGGTCATTATCCTTAATGTCTTTCGTTAGATCATCCATGGTTAGATTTTCGTACATGTTTTCGTCAATAGGGATTCCAAATTGGTCATATAAGCGCTTAGACAAATTGTTGTTACCACAGTAGCAACATATCCATACTACTTGAGCATTAGTCAACTCCTTTGCAGAAGGTAATCCCATACATGGCACATGGTAATGGTACAAGCATGTTTCACAGGTTGTTTTGTTTTCATTATCTTGGATATCTAGGCCACAGACGCAACAATCCACATTGCCTTTCATGATGCACGTGTTGCCATCCGGCACAAGTGATGTGTCTTTTTCCAACATGGTTTTAATGATTAGCCGTACAAATTGATACGATTTGGCTCAACCTTCACGTTTCCAATTTTGACGAACAAAATGCAGTCTCTTAATTTATGTCTATATGGTATATAGTTCTTCAATATAAAATGTGTTTTCTTTATGTTTTAATGATTATAACATAGCTTACACACAATTGTGCATAAACTCGAAACTTTAGTAATCAGGTTTATTTCACCGACACTCTTGTTTATATTAACTTTGCTTATATAGTTACGTTCTGACAAAACCTTGGGTTTTATTCGATTACAAACAAATGATATGCTACTCTTAATTTCACGTTCATGAAATTGCTTTGCTTAATAAACAACCACACTGTGCCTCTTCTATCATACAACTGTGCTAAATTATTTACGTTCCTGTAGGTTATACAAATACTATTTTGCCGTTATTTAACAAATAAAACTCGCACCTTTTTTTAGACTCTCTTACAATCTCGAATATACCACTACCGTTTCACTTCTCCACGGGTCTCTTAAAACTTATGTCTATATGATATATAGCTCTTTAATATAAAATGTGTTTTTGTTTTGTTTTAATGATTATAACATAGGCTTACACACGTTTGAGCATATACTCTGAACTTTAGTAATCTGGTTTATTTCACCGACACTCTTGTTTATATTAACTTGGCACACTTTGCTTATATTGATAGTTACGATCTGTCAAAACCTTTGTTTTATTCGATTACAAATGATATGCCACTCTTTATTTCACGTTCATGAAATTGCTTTGCTTAATAAACAATCACACTGTGCCTCTTCTATCATACCACTGTGCTAAATTATCTAAATTATTTACGTTCCTGTAGGTTATACAAATACTATTACGCCGTTATTCAACAAATAAAACTCGCACCTTTATTTAGACTCTCTAACAATCTCGAATATACCACTACCGTTTCACTATTTCGCTTCACCACGGGTCTCTTATAAAATAACAAGTTTTCATGTAATATTTGTGTCGGCTTTATAACATTCTGCATACACACAACCTTGCCACCAATCTTTCACAATTTTACCAGTTATAATTCAAACGTAAGTCGTGCAATTCACCACAGCAAATTTTTATTTTTTTAGAACTTTCTTTCACACACTCCAATCTTTATCATCAATTCATTTACATTCAACCAAAGAGACAGTATGCGTATCAACTCATATACCAATCAATATATCATCTGCTTTTACACCAAGAATAAATTTAAAATGCACAGAGCCTTTTTAAAGAATTATACTTGTTTATTTAATATTCTTTTTGTTTCACAGATTCTTGATAAGTTTGTTTTCAGTTTGTTTTTCAGATTTGACTTGAGCTTTTACTTGGATGAATCGTTCGTATTGAAATGAGGTGAAATGGTTGAAATGTGTGATAACTTCTTCTGAAATATGAACATGTAATGTTTCACTTTGCTTTAGGGAATGAGGTTTTCGTAGGGAGAGGTGAAATGGGTGAAGGTGAAATGGAAAATTTCAGGCCAAAAAGGCCATGATGATGAAAGGAGTGGAATATAACAACACAATACAAACAACACAAAACATATAGTGTAGTCCCAATACCTGCAGAAAGACAAAAAGAAACAAGATGTGCATGTAAGATAAAAACAGAGGTGTACATAAGAAAACTATAGAGGGCGATATTACGCATCAACGCTGTGCCAATAAGACGCACTGGATGACATGACCATTCAGGGCAATAATGGGACCCCAGGCATATAACCTAATAGGCGAATGAACATGTGTGTACATCAAATTCAGGACTTTTGCAAACCACGTCATCACTTACACTGACAATGACTTTTAATTTTTATAATGACCCCTTGTGGGGCATGTAAGAAATACAGATGAATAGATCAAGTATAATGATCATCTATGCTAAAATCTGAAACACAGAAACATACACTAATTTGAGGATATTACATATGCTTTAAAAAAAAAAACACATACAAACATGTACGATGTCTATGTTTTAGTAAATGCCCAGAGACCCATACATTCACTGAATGGCCATGGCAATCGCACTTATATCTGGCACAATAGTATGTGAGAGTCCGCCCTGCCATATACAGCACTATGGCTATAAAACAAGTTATAACTGAACGCTATTTGAACTTTTCATATAATTTGCATGTATTTTAAAAACACACAAATGAAGTATATCTATGAGATCGTGCTTTCATGATGGGGGGGGGGGGGGGGTACAAAAGTATGACATCGTTCTATCTGATCATTCTAATTTAATGAATGATAATTATATAGGGCCAAAATTTTAAATCGAAGCAGAAACTACAACAGGGGCTAACATGACATGAGAACATAAAGACATAAGAGTAAATACATCTTATAATACAAACACATGCATACCAGTACAGCCATAAAAAAGGTGAAGACATAGAACTATAAAGAGGCTGTGAATGGACAATCAAACTTGGCTGGGATTGGAGAGGTAACACACAAAAACAAGATGTGGAATACCATAGGATAAGGGAGAGGGTAGAGAAAATGTAAATCAGAATAGGGTAGGACTGTTGAAAGCAGACCACGAATGGCAGGCATTTAAATGGGGGAAGAGAGGGAGGCAAAAAAACTGAAGGGTCAGAGAGCTATATAAGGAAGGCCAAATTGAGAAGGGGGGGGGGGGGGGGGGGTAAACAATGGGAAGCTTACGTGAATAATGGAGACGTTCGAGAGTGTGGTGATTACCATGTAGGATGGATCAGGCAGACACAATAGGCGAGGATGGTTGCGATAAAAAGCAGTCACAAGAGGTAATCTGTAAGTGGGAGTCTGGTTTGGAGACTTCTGATTCAGGACCTCATATACGAGGAGAATGTAGGATGGAACAGAGGCGAGGTTGGATGCGATGAAAGCAGTCACAAGAGGTAAACTGTCAGTGGTAGTCTGGTTGGAGAAACACGTTTCAGGACCTTAGATCTGAGGAATGAGCAAACACCCTGAATGGCTTCTGAGACTGTCCAAATTCTAAATTAAAAAAGAAAAAAAATTTGCAATTGTAAAAAAAAATACTACCGGTAGATGGATCTCTGACTGTGTATGCCTCTGCCATTGCACAATTTATAAAAAAAAGCACCAATTAACTTGCACTAAACAAATATGACAACTCAATTTTGATAGTAATCTGCCAACATCATCTGATATCACAATTTTGAGCTATTCATGCATACATCCCCCCCCCCCACCACCCCCCCCCCCCCCCCCCCCCCCCCACTCCATGAACGGAGAGATACCATGCGTGTTCCCAAAATCTCCGGCTCCTAACAAAAGAAAAAGGTCTGCCCGTACTGACTTTACACACTGGACTTTTGCTGAAAAAGGCTTGTATAACAAAAGAAAAAAAGGCTACCTGTATTGACTTTACACACAGGACTTTGGCCCAAAAGTTATGCTGGGAACACGCATATACGTAGCCTAAATAACACTGAATGGAGGGGCTGGGGCATACAAACAACTGAGATCTTGACCTTTTCCCTAAATACCGCCAAAACAGGAACGGTGGGAACCTGTCAATTGGATCATGAGATAACATGATCACAAGCTATTTTTGCATCAATATTGAGCCATGTTACATGTACCTTTGTCAGCCTGTACATACTGAGAACATAACGCCCCTGGCAACTTTAGAGGCATAACAAAAACCTTCCCCCTCTTAACTTACTGGATGAATGAGGGACGGCCGTGCAGCTGTTTCCTGGCTGTTTGTAATCTGCATGGAACTAAGGCGTCAGCTGGAATTACAAACTTGATTGCACGTTGTCAGAGCAGGGGAAGTTCTGAAAACAAACAGGAGAAACAAGAATATGTATTAAACCAAATCACCTTTAATGACAGCTTTCCCACACACAAACAAATTACATCAAGCTTTTAGTATGCTCAAGTGCTAAGCTTAAAAATAAACGTGTTTAACCAAACAGTTGGTCTACAAAGAAAATAGAGCTAGATCCAGAGAATGATGAGGATGAACTTAATCACTGCCTTCTTGAATGGGGAGCCCACAGGAGTGAATTGGGGACAACGTTTTATCCAGTATTTCACCCTGCTTGCAACGTAGCAAATCAATACTCTAGGACCTATACAATTATGACAGAGATCGGTTGGGGAAATTATAATGATGGCCAATTGTAGTGTCGCGCATGAATGTGCTGACGGTAGATCTGTGTCCATAAAAGCGTCTCATGAGAGCGGTCTTGGTTTTGCCTACATAATAAATGCTGCACACTCTGCAAGAGATCAGGGCCCCTTTTTTTTTTCTACAAAATGGCCGCTCAAAATGGGGGCTCGGTACATTTTCTGCGACAGTCAGGCTATTTTTCAAAATGGCGGCCAGATTTTTAAAATAAAAATCAGATAGTGATCTATTTTAGCAGTGTTTTTCATGTTTACTTTCTGTAAAAATTAAATGACCAAAAAAATGACCAAAAAAAGAGGAGGTGGCCCCCAAAAAGAAAGCAGGCAAGGACGTTAAACATATACCGGGTATATATTTTTTAATAGCCTAAATGACCTCTACTGATTCACAACAGATCAAACACCACTGTACAAAACTCGACTGAGTTCACTCGAAAGTGCAAAACTGGGCCTTTAGTGACAATTGATGTCACCAACTAAATAGCAGGTAAAGACAATCTTTTCAAATTACCAAATACCCATGTTAAAAAATATTCTTTACAAATACAAAACATGAGTCTGCCAAACAAGCCAGTCACCATTCTGATATATTGTGGTCGCCACGCGTGCGCACAAGCACACTAAATCGTCATGTAAAATAGTTAACACAAATCCGACAAAAATGCGTGACTAGACAGAATGGAAGAAACCCAGCGGCAGTATCTACAGTATATTTACATGGTTTGGAGCTGTGAATCAGCACAAAATTATAAGACTGAAATATTTCAGGCATGCTGTAGGTTAAATGCATGATTATGAGGCACCACATTCAATAGATAGTATGATTCAACATTATTTTTTCCCATGTGTTTTGTAACGTATGCAGTGATCGATGCCTCTACAAATCAAAACGCAGAGAGCCTGGAGGGCATACAAGATACAAGACAACTATAAAAGAGCTGACAGGGCTGTCAACCCTCACGCATTTGGAGAGAGTCTCACACCACCACCCCAAAAGCTCTTAGCGGGAGACTCTCGCCACCACACCTTCCTCCCGCTCTTCCGCCAACGATGTAAAATTTTATGAAAATATTAAAAAAACACCAGCCAAACCTTACCAGCCAATCGGGGCCCATAACTGTAAACTGGTGTATACTTAATAAACGCCATTAAACTAATACCAACAACAACAACAAAATACTTATCTGTTATAACACATCAGAGTTATAGGCCTAATTGCAGAGTACCCTACCATATTGTAGTCTTCATTAGCCGTAGATATAGATTGTGATTTTATTGTTTGCGATAACGATACGTGATACAGGTATTAAAGATTGTATAATGCAAGGGTTTGTAATCATTTGGTGGATACAAATTTGAATTATACGCCGTTTTGTGCGTCACTGCACGCTGAATGTGGTGTGTTCTTTGAAAATTTGTAACAAATTTAGATGACTTTCCTGATATATCATGCCAAATTCCTGTTATATTGTTAAGCACTGATTCTTGTACTTACCCTTGACTTATTTCTGGTCTGTATGGACATTTAGTAGATGAATTACATGAATTCTGAGCACATTTCAGTAACGCAAAAAGACAAGCACGTGTATAGTCACACACGTATCTGTAAGTACTTTGTGCCCGCTATACTTTAATAGCTCTTTCACTGCTTAGACTTTGTCAAAGACCCTATTAGATATTTTAATCAACAAGTGCTGTCACGTTCTAAAAATACCCAGTACAAAGGAAAAAAATAGTTTTGTGCTTTTCTAATCAACAAGGGATGTCTCGTTCTAAAAATACAAAAAAAAAAAAAAGTGGTGTGCTTATAATAGTGGAATATCTTCGCTAAATATTCAAAAACCTAGATGAAACTTCGACTGCACTTCGACTGCACGCAGTCGAAAATGATGCCTCCGCCAAAGAGCGATTTCAGAAACTAAATACAAGTTTAATAGTAATCCATCAAAATAACGTGATTACAAACTATCTTTTAGGCCATTTAAAAAAATATACATGTATAGCGTCCCCGCCCGCTCCCTTTATGGAGGCCGCCTCCTATTTTTTTTTTTTTTTTATAATTTTTTTTTACAATTTTTTTTTTTAAAGAAAAAAAAACATGAAAAACACTGAAAAAATGGATCTATTTCTGATTTAAAAAAAAAAAAAAAATGTCGGCGGCCATCTTGAAAAATAGCCCGACTGTCGGCGAAAATGTACCGAGCGGCCATTTTGAAATTAAAAAAAAAAAAAAAAAAAAAAAAAAAGGGCCCCCACCTTCCTATTTTTCGAAAAAACAGGACGCTAAACATGTTTTTTTTTTATTGGGCTTTATATACCCCGTAAATGTAAGACAATCTAATCTTTGACTTCATGAATCAAAAATCTAATCAGAACATTGGCTTTGCAAGAGACACACGTCATGAGTTTGATGGTAATTCATCCATCGGTTCTAATGATAATGTAATCACAGGCTATTTTTGCGTATATAATGAGCCCCATGACCTTTGACCTCATGACCTCCCAAATTTAATCAAATCATTGGCTCTGCAAGATACATATATGACCCAAGTTTGGCAGGAATCCAACAATCGGCTCTTGAGATAACGCGATCACGAGACGGAACGTACATACGTATAAAAACGGACGAACAACCCGAAAACATAATGCCAACAGCTACTTCGTAACGGAGGCATAAAACTAGACTGCTATTGGTCGTGGTCGTAAGTAGTTGGCTTCTAATTTTCTATTTCTAATATTTGACAAACTGTGGGTTCAAATTCTGTGCCCCTGTAAAACCGTGGTAAGGTATTCAGCATTTGATAAGACTATTAAGAGTTATAATATTATAAGGTGTTTGACGTCTTATTAGGCCTTGTATCACAGCAAATACCCAAATAATTACATTCTATAAAAATGCACCGTTTTAAGCATATTTCTAAAATGTTTCATCTTTTACCATACATTGCACACTTTCAGTTACATAACCAGGTTTTGAAGAAGTACACAAACTGTAGTCTATGTAGTCACCACACATACAACCTAGAATCCGAGCAAAATCGGCCCAAAGACAACTCGGCCCACAGCAGCATACAGTAGCTGCAAAAAACGGCCAATTTCTGACATTAAACCCTAGCCATAACCAAACGCTAACTCTAACCCAGAACTTGCAAAATTGACAGTTTTTGCAGCTGAGACGAGTACCTTTGAGCCGAGTAAGCACGACAACACCGTAGACCATAATTTATATAGCCTAGAGGACGTTTCGTGTTTTATAGTACCCGGTCATACCTCGTACACCATACAACATATAGACTTTATACATGCCAGTCTTCACATACACCAACATCATATCGAAAACGTTAGTATTAACGAAGTAACATAACAGGCTTCGGACAGTGGCGCTTCCAATAAAAATAAATGTTACAAAATATAAACTTACCAGATATATGATATAGATCTAACACCACTGACTGTAAGGTATCGGTTAACAGCAAATCGAGAGCTTATCGACACGGCTTCGCTGTAGATTTCTAATTTCCAAAGACCTGTTGAACACGTGTAAGAGAAGTCATGAGCTAGCTATATGACCAAAAAGACAAAGGGAGTATGGCAGGCCAAATGTTCTCTGGCCTTTGGCCTCCCTGGGAGCGGACATGTGCCGGATGTGATGGACGTTGAACTTGTTATTTTGGAAATAGTTTAATGGCGTTCATTCAGTATTGTATTATACGGCATAGCTTCAGTTGTATAAACAAATAAGTTATTAACCAATAAAATACTGCAAATAAAAATGTGTAATGATATAATTAATTAATCAATAATGCAATTTATAGGGATCGTTGGTGCCCTTTCTTAAATTACACTGGGAGCTCGCATGCACAACAAGCCTAGCTTTTCTGAGATTCCCTTTTTACCTCTCTCTGTTATAACGAACAAGCTTACATGTACCCTGTAAACTTATTCTGTTACGAACACACGTGCCAGTGTTTTGATACTTTAAAAATACATTTGATTTATTATATAATGAAATATGGTATGGTTTGTGACATTTATCTTGTGGATATTTGAGCAAAAAAAAAAAAAAAAAACAAAACAATGTAGGCCAACTTATAGTTTCACACCAACAATTTTGACACGCCACATGCAAACACACACACGAAGATATATAAGAAGAAAACGAATGTTTCTAAAATTAAAATCGTGAAAATGCATATTGAATTATGCCATTTAGATTTCAGGATAAAAAACTGTACATGGTTTCTCTCTAAGAAAAAAAATAACAAAAATCATGCATGGTATAGCCATAAAAGAAGACATACTAATGGACCTGAACTTTTTATTCTCAAGAAATAAGGACTGCAGGGCATGGCAATGATATCTTAACTGCAAAGTTTGAAAATTAGAGACAAAGGACAAACATGTCACCGATCCTCACTAACCATGTGTGGTAAACACTTGGAACAGCCCATCGAAAACAGACATTTTTATAAAACCAAACGGCAACTACAATCCAACCCTAACCTTTAACCAAACCTTGCAGTGACCATTTATGCAGCAGGGTTAGAATTAATCAGACACCCTATCTAATGGGCTTAAACATGGTGGGCCTATATTTGGAAATTAAGAGCAACAATCCCGTCCTTTGAAGTCACGCCCTACAACTATATAACATCTAAACCTTTCACCATCATTCAATCATTTACACCAAAAAGAAAAACCACATTAATGAACTCTTCCAACATCTTTACCGCATTTAAACCAAAGCATTATAGCACACTCACAAGCATTATAGCACACGCACCAACATGACCGCACCACTCGCATGTATCTTTAAACACTGAAAAAAGCCCGCTCTTTCAATTGCATACACTGTGCTAACACACACCCCAATATGTATTAAAAGATATTTCTTTTCCCAAAACAAAGATAAATTAAACAACATATACTGGTAGAATATCTTACAATAATAAACAGATACGCACAAAACAACAACTGTGGAAACGCAAATAAAAAACAATATCAGAGTTTATAAAACAGTATAAAATGAGGAAATGCACAAATACCCTCCATAATACAAAAAATATAAATATCTTAAGTACATATCTACAACACACATAGCAAAACCTCGCTACATTGCATAGTTCAACCTATCAAAACTTATCTACACAAAAACAACAATTTGCACAGTCCAGCAGTATTAAACATGATCAATTAAACAAACTAAAACACTACCATAATACAAACAAATTGTACATATCTACAATAACCATCGCCACATTGCATATATCAACCATTTAAAAACTGATGTACACAAAACCAGCAGCAACAATTTGCAGTTCGGCAGTATTAAATATATCCAATTAATCACACTAAACCACTATCACTAATACAGATAACGTGCATAAACCAACACAACGTCCTGAAAACCTGATGGCAAGAGCATATAAACATACAAAATCGAGACCATAACACCTACATCGAATATCAAAATGGCAAGAGCATATGAACATACAAAATCGAGACCATATCACCTACATCAAATATCAAAATGGCAAGAGCATATGAACAAAAGAGACCATAACACCAACATAAAAAACAGCATGCCACTACACCTAAATAGCTAAATTAAAAAAACATAGAATCTACAACTTAAAACAGTATACCATCAAATCTCTACACCAAGCACAATAACCCCTAAAAAAAAAAAATCTACAAACACATCACAAATCTACATCGATGCTGCCGAATCAGACAAGCCATTAAAATACAAATAAGTTCCACCAAGATATTATGCAGACCATTCCCAAAACAATAAGCACAAATGACCAAGGCAATTTAAAGACTATGCCCAAACCATTGTCCCAGATATAATCATGATCAACCCTTTCTTTGATGAACCCATGTGATTTCAAGATACACGCAGTTACATAATATAACCCATAATCTACAATATTAAACAAGCTGATGCAATTTTCTTTCTTTCCAAAAATTAAACACAGATTTACATGAATGTAGTGCAGCAGGCAAAATATTTTTTGAAATATCATATATATCTATTGCACATACAAATTGGTATAAACCATATTAAATCACTTTGCCGTCTTTACATCAAGCACCAAAAAAAAATAAAAAAAATAAACATGTACATTAAACCCAATAAAAATATGACTCCCACTCCAAAAACCCCAGATATAAGATATATAAAATGGGAAAGCACTTAAACTGGTATCTAATGTAGAAACACATCTGTGTGAAATATATATCACATATTTCAAAAGATGTCTAATGCCCTGTAACAAGACTCTATTAAAACTGCCCCTGCCTCTCTCCCCCCGCCCCCACCCCCCAACAGTGTATCCTAAAAAGCAAAACTGCAGAGTATTGGAAAAATGTTACACACATCAACTAAATTATAATTTAAAAAAAACATAATTGAGAGCAATTTCATTTGAAGCAACGCAAGTGAAACATATATCACGATGTGTGGCTAAAAATGATATAAAGAAACTGTAACAAAGGCATTTGCCAAGCGGTGTCTGGATTACAAATGAAAATAACATATTTCTAAACAGGATATTTTATGCCCACACATATGACACCACTATCATAAAAAAGAGCAAAAAACACAAAAGTTAGGTTTGTTTAGAGTAATGCAGGCACTTCCATAATTTAAACAAACAATTCGTAAACACTGGGTGTCTGCTGTAGCACCAAACACAGATGACAAAAGTCTTTATAAAATTTGGTTTTTGGCAATCAACCATGCCCAAAAAAGACAGAAACCATGATGCGTTGCTAAACAACAACAAACAGAATTATGGCTTTAATCAACTCCTATTTCCGGCTACAGCATGAAGCCAGTGAAAAAAATAAATTAATAATACTATGAAAATATAAGCACTACTTTAATCAAACAAAACATGTTTTACCTGCCCACTTTTCCCAGAACGAGGGGACATACTAACGTGAGGAAATGAACTTTCTGGAAATGTGATTTAAATTTCGTAATTGAGATACGGACTGCCATATGACATTTTAGTACCACACTTTATATAGATTGTAATCACACAGCGTTAAATACTGGTAGACCTTTCATGCGTGCATAAAATGAAAAGGAATAGCTAAGCTTAAAAAATATGTGATATGTAATAATTAAACTTTTTAAATAATTTTGTTTAGATCCATATGAAGACATCTGACCCAACTAAAAAGAATGATATCAAGCCCCCAACTGCATTTTGAAAAACTATCTTGCACTTGACACACATATTCCATGAAACAAAATACCATAATTAACACAAATCAACACATGAAAAATGGGATAATATAGACCTTGGATAAAAATATTGAAACACATCTAAAAAACCACTACCAGTATATAGATGAAAACTAGGCATAATTTCCATTACATACAAAATCAACATGGGATTAATATGTTTTTTTTCTTCTAATACTACCGACAAAAAGAAAGAAACTCATGCATCCAAACATACAATAAAAACTAATGAACATATTTACAAAACAATAAAAAAATAATTTAAAAAATCACTCGTCGGCCACAATAGACATCTCAACCACCACACCCCCCGACACACGATAGTCTACGCGGGCTGGGAGTACCACTGAGCCTATCACGTCGCACACGCCCTCAGGACATTGAAGGACATCGCCAGAGTCCAAAACCACATCCATCGGAAATCTGCAATAAAACAACACAACCAGAAAAAATAGAATCAGATACAAACGCCAAATGACAAGAAATGATTAACCAACAAACATAAAATACACTTTAGATATTGCCGCCAATAAGCAGTATATACCAACTTTCATATAAATGTAACGAAAATATTAAGCAACTGAAAAAAATGTAAATGTTGATTCAACTATACAATGCAAAACAGATATACAATAATTTTTAAAGTATTTTGGGCCACCACAAAATACAAAAACAACCTATGAACTCTTACCACTCTGCATCAAACAAGCTACCACACAATCTAATGGCTATCCACAAATTCCCAAATGTAATTTAAGGGGTTACCTAATGAACCAAAGGCCTTTGTAATAAAGGAAAAAGCACACACCAACCCCATGTATACTCTAAATTGCAAATATCAAATACATCAAATACAAGGTAGCCACATAATTAAAAACGTTTAACACCATGACACAAATGAGCATGCCAATGCTTTGAAAAGGTAAGGGCAAATCACAGAACCATATTGAAAAGTCTAAATAAAAGACCCCCAAAACTCATTAAACACTATCAACAAAAATATGGCAAAAAAGTAACACTCACCCATCAACCAAAGCAGATGTCCCAATAACAAGCCCATCACTGGAAACAGCCTCCTCCACCTATAAATAAACAAATAGAGACATAAAATAATTAAACCACCATCAAATAAAAACACATCACACAACACAAAACACAAAGCCTACTGCAACAATCTGTGCACTAAAAATTCACGTTTAAATCTAAAACACTATGGTCCTTTACAAACAAAAATTACAAAAACATATTATATAGATTTTTGCATGAATTATGAATATGTGATGTATGTCCTATCTTTGACATTTTAACACTGCCCTAAAAAACATATTGTGCAGGGAAACACATTAACCTTTCACCTTTTGTGTAAGAATAAACCGTTTTAAAATATGGATGTAAACAAATGAAAATACAAAGCAGAGTTTATTAATATAGTGTGAACCATCAAAAAAAAAACATACACACAACATGTACAACTACATGTACATGTACCTGTCCTCCAAACATAAAAAAAAAATACATCCAAAAACTATTTAAAACAAAAACAACCTAAGCTCTGAATCATGAAGGGCATTGCCTCATCTCTATGATTAACACCCACGCCGGGAACATCTATAACCTATCAGCACTAGTTTCGCCATGGGGGATAAAACCACACAGCAAGGTCAGAGACAGGTGTCTATGCAATCAGCACAGCACTCTAATAACATTCTTTTTAAAGAGTAACATAGGGTACCAACTGGCACTGATTGGGAAGTTTTCTATAGAGTGATAATAAAAAACTACAAATAGTTCTGTAGGACTTTTAAAATCCAGTCCTTCACACAGTCTCAAAAATATTTCGCCCTAACCTGTTCCAACATTATATGATGTCTGACTGTGGACTCATTAAATTTTAAAAAACTAAAGCAATGTCTTGAAAATATGGTATGAACTAAGAACATGATCAAACAAAGCCCCTGGGACTCCTGTTTTCTATAACAAAATGAGCAATCCTGCCATAATAAAACATCACAGAAAACAAACAGAAAATAAAAAATGCCCATATATTCCATCGAAACAAAAACCACAGAAAACAACAACATACCTCAATGCAGGTTTGCTGTGTCGAGCACAGGGCCTGGTCCCGGACCAACACTGTCGTGATGACAACAGTGTCGTTTACAACAACATTAACATTGTCAGCCGCTGAGCCCCACAGAGTGAGGCCCAGCGACCCTTCCATATCGGCATCCTTCAACATAAGTCGACGCCTCTTGAACGTCGGCGTTGATACCAAAGTCCCAATCTACAAAAATAATACAAAACATGAAACAAAGCATTAAAAACAAATAACATGTAAAACAAAAGAAAACAGCAACAAATTAAATAACCAATAAGAACAAAATAACATGAACAAAATATGTGGCATACACAATGAGCCCACATCAACTATCCGAAGACACAAAGACTGATATAGAGAACAAAATACCAATGAAAAAAGTGGCATAGATTTAACATTCTGTAACTCACCTCCAACATCTACATTGTTTACCACCCATTGAGAGAAATAACCAACACAATGGCACAACTCAGCAATGTTAAATATGCAAAAAGCAACCACGTAAAAACATAACAAAAGAAAACCACATTGGCATAACACCAAGAACCACTCTGTACCTCTAAACCTAATACCAGCTTTCTACACTATAATAAATAACTTCTGGAGCACCTCTAAAATGTTTATATATTTTTAACTCTAACATAAAAAACAATGTATCCCGCCACCAAGAAGGACAAAATCCTGAACCAAACCCTTAAAAGTATACAAAGGATCTGACCTGTACGCCAAACTGATAGTGTAACAATACAGTAACCAAATAATTACCTCTGCAACTGTCCCACGGACAGACAGACGCTTGTTGTTGGGGCTGGTGGCAGCCACGCCAAGGCTCACCACTGCGGGCCTGATGATGAGGTCCACCTTGTCATCGTCGATCTCGAAATTAGAAGTCCGAGTGATAACCTACAAAAAAAAATATGAAACAAAAAAAATCGCCAATAAATATAAAATCATCAACACCACACAAACATTAAGCAATATTAACCAAGCACGCACCCGGAAGAACCAATGGGAATATGAAACCATAGACGTAATAGATACTTTAACACCACACCAAGCAGTGCAAAAAAAAAAAAAAAATGACAAGAAACATACCTCTAACACTATTTCCAACAATGACCACACCATTTGATGCAACATAACAAAATAAAAAAAACAAATAATTATAAAACCAGTGGCAAAACACAAACATACTTTTAGCTCGTGCACAGATTTTCCTGCATGAAGGAATGAGATTTTGATGAGGACATGCCAGCGAAGGTTAAAACAAAGCATGCAAGATTTTTAACATACTGGAAGATGACGATTTTGACCCATAATTTTCTGAAAATGGACCATATAACGGCCCCGAGATCTCCTCGGCGATGATAGTTTGTACCATTACCCTCGTAGTCGATTAATATTTGCTTGCTGTATCCCACACATACTACAACATGCCAGAGTAAAAAAAAAAAAAACATTTGCAATGAAAAATATATCCCTAAATATCACATTTTAGGGATGCAATCGGCAGTTCCGCTAACCGAATCTGAAAAAATCGAGTATCTACGCGTGTTTGAAAAGAATATGGGTACCATAAAATGAGCTATAATACAAGTATTTTTCAGATTTAGAGCCCGACTTTGTGTGAGTCGCAAGCTCAAAAGTAGCTCAACACATCTTTTTAATCAATGCAGCGGGGTACCGCAGCGCACACACGATATCTCTGACTAATTCAGATTCCAACTTCTGATCACCGCAGAGGTGGTGTTCGGCACGGACAGCTCCGGCGTGGGGTACTTGCTCCGGCCGCTTGTGTTTGATTGGCGGGTAAACGCACGGCGCGTTTGCTTGCTTGCTATTGACTTTGAACATGCGGCCCAAAACTGCCACGAATGGACTAAACATCCTCCGAAACAGTGAAAATGGAAATAAATATTGTCATGGCAATACAAGATTATAATCTGGGTTTCTTTCCTGATAAAATAATAAACGTAGATGTATTTGTTTCATGATTTAAAAAACAAGTGATAATAAATAGGAAGAAAAGAGTCCAAAAAATAGGATTTTGACATTAAGAAGCAGAAAAGCCCACTCCTTACAACAACGTCTTTCAAACAAACAAAAACACCAAAAATTACACGAAAAAAAACACAAAACAGGTACCGGTAATACACATAGGGCCTAAAGAATTTTAACTCATAATCTAGACCTTTTTTTGGACATTTGATAAATGTTTACTACATTTGGGGTAGACTCCTAATCCTATGTTTTAGTAGGGTGTCTGCATTGATATAAAACATGCGATGGAATACTTTTGAGCTTGCGACTCACACAAAAACTGGCTCTAAATCTGAAAAATACTTGAAATACAGCTCAAATTATGGTACCCATATACCTTACAAACACGCGTAAACCACTCGATTTCTCAGATTCGGGTAGCGGGACCGTCGATTACATCGCTAAAATGTGATATTTAAGGATATATTTTCCATTGCAAATGTGGTTCTTCAGTGGCTCTGGCATATGTTAATTTGGGGATATGGTATGCATCCAAAGTACCGTCCGAAACCAACAGCTAAATATAGACCCCAACAATCACACACAAAACAAAAAAACATTTAAAAAAATAACAAACAAAAAACTCAAAATAGATCTAAATACCTTCGATTCATTCGTAAGGGATAGGTTACGGCCCTTCATAGTGCCCTTGGCGAGCATCACCTTCTTTCTGAGCGGTAACGCCAAGAGATCCTTGGCCACCTGATCTTCGGGGAAGTGGCAGTATACACCTACTGGCTCTGACTGACCAGACTCCAGCACGAGCCCAAACACATGCGGCTCCTTGCCTCGAGGCCTTCTAACTTCAAACTGTTCTACCACACAAACCTTGAAAACACCAGGCATGATGGCTAGAAACAGAGGGCACTCGGCTTAAAAATAAATAACTCTAAAATGACAGAAAACGGAAATAACGACTAAAAACAACTGAGCACGGGCATAAAGCTTCAGACACAATAAAACGCAATCGAAAAGCTACCGCACTAAGGGTATGGAACGCTGAAAAAACTTCTAATATATCACACCTCCGATCCAAAAAAGTAAAAAACACAAACACAATGGTGTAAACAATTTGGTTACATTAACAATAACATTGTTTAAAAATACAAACACAACCAAAACAAAAGTATACAAAGATAACCAACAGAACGTTTGTTAAAAATACAGTATACATTTTGTAAAAATCATTTTTTACCCACCATAAATACCACACCGAGAATTTTGACAAACACCGACTATAAAACGCCGAAACAGCAACATTTTAAACTAACAAAAAGCACTGAAAATGTGATGACATAAAATATAATGTGCCATGACAATATGACAATGACAAATTATTCGCATGACGTACACCCACATTGGGGTATTGGAGAAGTTTACAAACAGTTTACATTTGTCAATTTAACACAGAAAAATAAATAACACAAATAAAAATTAAGGTTAATCAATACAAAATAACGCTATCGGCAAAATAGTGAGAAAAATTATGATGATAATGAAAAAAACAATATTGATAACGGTAATAACAATAATCAAACACTAAACGTTAATATTAATTAAAACGATAATTAATGACAAAATTAAGGAGCAATTGAAAAATAAATTTACTGGCACCAGTAAATTGAGATCTCGATTATTAATGAACCACTGAGAATATTCATGATACCAATTTAATAAATTGAAATAAGACAACAACAAAAACATAAAGGCATTGATCACATAACAACATGATTTTTGCACAAGCTTAAAATAATGAAAACGAAGCATTATTTTGCGTCACAATTTTACTAAGTTAAAACGTGTTTGTAGTTTTGTACATTATTGGAGATGGAAAAAGCTGAACCATTTTCAGAGTATTTGGATTTTCAAAATATATTTGTAGATGAACAATTTTCTGTCGGAACGAAAGGTAGGGCATACAAACAAGTAATGAAACACATGAAACACGATTGCAAATTGGACAGAGTACATAACCTCATTTCCCTTGGTGTATTTGAATATCTAGCAGCTACAATCGGCAGGTAATGATTGCCACAGCGAAAACGACTTAACATTGTCCGATCTCTTTTAATGAGAACGAATAGGTATCTTTCTAAACATAAAGAATGTTTGAAGATTCGATAGTGAACACAATGCAAAATATCGTACATACAAGAAGACCAATACTGGGCATGCGAATCTTTCATTCCACAGTATGTTTGACCCGCTCACAGCTAGTATTTTCACAAATTTCCCATAATTAGACATCCACATAATGCCCAGAGACAGCTGGATTTTTTGTAAAACCAAGTTGCTTGATAAATATTCTTCAAAAAGAGTAATTTAAAAAAAATACACACCGTACCATAAAATTTATCTTGCAACTAGGTACAATCCTACACCAAAAGTTTATCATTCTACTTTCGATGTATAGCTCAAATTTAAGCCTCCCAAATTGACCAAGTACCATACAAATTGCAGATGTTTTGATGACAGAAAAAGTTTTGCTTACAAAACTTCATGTGTAAAATTTCAATAACATATACCACTTCAAATCCCCATAACACACTTCCATAGACAGAATAGGCAACACAAATTGATCAAATAAATCCAAGAGGTGTCAATAGGTAATTGCAATTGGTAAGATTTAGATAATAGACTATACACTATTACACTACACGTCTATCATGATTAAGGTGCTTAATTTGAAGTTGTGAGACATGAAATGTGGCTGTTAGTTGGTAAAGATATACAAATATTCAAAAAAGGACGCAAAACACAACATCACCACATCCCTATTTTAAACAAAAAATGCAAATAAACTGACATGGTTTCCCAAAACCATAAAGAGTATAAACATATAACTTCGCACCCGAAACATAGGAAGAAACAAACATAAAAGATTAAAAACAGATTATGTAAATGGTAAATCAACTACTACGTCATCACAACTGCCTATAAACTCAAATTACAAATTTGCATAATAGGAGGCATGACAATTTGGCACATTTTGCGTGTATTCTCTATGGGACATAATTATTTCTCATAAAATGGATTCTACATTCGCGACTTTCGCGAGCAATATCTCCGACGTTTTAGATTCGTTTACGCTGAACTTCGAGTATGTTGTAGCTGAAACAATAAGCTATCTCAAATGAACCCTTTATTTTGACTTAAAATTTAGTTGGACCAGCCCACCTATACTTGTACTAAACAAGTATAACAGATCTAGTTTATTTTTCTTATTTCGACCCACTTTTTTGTTAGCAAGATAACTTTGAAATGGTTCAATCAAATGCTTTGAAATTTGGCATACATATGTATAGGCATATAGAAAAATCAAAATAAGGTTTTCAACCTTGACCTTGACTGATGACGTCATCTAGGCGCCATTTTGTGAAAAATAACTCATGATCATATCTTCATAACCAAAATTCATTTCTCATTCATATTTATCATGATCAAGGTCAATATCCGTCCGGTCAATTTTCGGTCAAAAAACCCGCGCGTGCGCGTACGTCCGCGCGTCAGTGCGCGCACAAAATTTTATAATGCTCAAAATCGTCTCAAATTTTTTTTGCATACGTTTTAGGTCATTTTAAGCATTTTATAAAAAATCGCGCGTACGAGCATGCGCGCGCGTTTTCGCGCGTAACACCATTAAAAAACATAGAATCGCCATTTTTTTTTCTTTCATGATATTTCTCATATTTTTTCAAGGAATTTGATTCCATGTTTATCTCTTTATGACCATTATTAACAAGATGAGCGTAAATTCAAAATAAATGTCAGTGCGCGCGAGGTCTTTTAATACATAGCATATATGGGCAAAAACATGCCTATACAAAATCCGTTATAGCTCTTTGGAATGCACCGGGATCCTCAATTTTTTTTCATATTAAGATAGAGTATGAGTCGGAAATATGATTCCATGTCTCATTTGGCCATTAAGTGTATCGTGACATCATCACAATGGCCTTGGAACTCAAAATACGAATTTGCATATTATGACGTCAGCATATTTATGTAAAATTGATTTTATCTCTGTAAATATTGATCAATTTTCTTCAAAATGTCGATATGTTGTAGCTAAGACAATTCTCTACAAGCGCAGTAATAACCATTTTTCATTTTGATGACGTCATCATAGTGAAAATTTTGATTAAAGGCCTCATGTCAAAAACTTCATAATTTGCGTGTTATGCCTATAGAAGGTGAATTTAGTTCACGTTATGAATCTACATGATATTGTCTTTTAAGAATTTGTAAGCAGTATGTCGCTTATTTTTGCTCTATTTTGTCTCAAATGTTAGTTGACCAGCCCACCTATACTTGTTCCAAACAAGTATTATATGTCTAGTTATTTATTTATTTTTCTTAATTCTCGCCACTTTTTTGTTAGCAAGATAACTTGAAAATGGTTGAATGAAATACCTTGAAATTTTGCACACATATGTATAGGCATATGGAAAAAACACAGTAAGGTTTTCAACCTTGACCTTGACTGATGACGTCATCTAGGCGCCATTTTGTGAAATTTTCTGAAAATAAACTCATGATCATATCTTCCTAACCAAAAGGTATTTCTCATTCATATTTATTATGATCAAGGTCAATATCAGTCCAGTCAATTTCAGGTCAAAAAACGCGCGCGTGCGCGTACGTCCGCGCGTCAATGCGCGCGCAAAATTTTTAAATGCTCAAAATCGTCTCAAATTTATTTTGCATACGTTTCAGGTCATTTTAAGCATTTTATAAAAAATCGCGCGTAAGAGCATGCGCGCGCGTTTTCGCGCGTAACACCATTAAAAAACATAGAATCGCCATTTTTTTTTCTTTCATGATATTTCTCATATTTTTCCAAGGAATTTGATTCCATGTTTATCTCTTTATGACCATTATTAACAAGATGAGCGTAAATTCAAGATAAATGTCAGTGCGCGCGAGGTCTTTTAATACATAGCATATATGGGCAAAAACATGCCTATACAAAATCCGTTATAGCTCTTTGGAATGCACCGGGATCCTCAATTTTTTTTCATATTAAGATAGAGTATGAGTCGGAAATATGATTCCATGTCTCATTTGGCCATTAAGTGTATCGTGACATCATCACAATGGCCTTGGAACTCAAAATACGAATTTGCATATTATGACGTCAGCATATTTATGTAAAATTTATTGTATCTCTGTAAATATTGATCAATTTTCTTTAAAATTTCGATATGTTGTAGCTAAGACAATTCTCTACAAGCGCAGTAATAACCTCTTTTCATTTTGATGACGTCATCATAGTGAAAATTTTGATTAAAGGCCTCATGTCAAAAACTTCATAATTTGCGTGTTATGCCTATAGAAGTTGAATTTAGTTCACGTTATGAATCTACATGATATTGTTTTTTAAGAATTTGTAAGCAGTATGTCGCTTATTTTTGCTCTATTTTAGGCCTGAGTCATGTCGGGATTTTCATAAACCGGGTCCCGACGGCCTTGCACCGATCGGGACCCGGTGTCCCGAAATCAGCTCGCAGGATTTGTCACTTGCCTCTATAAAAAGCGCATATCATCAGTATGTCCCTTAAAAGTGACCTTTTTATCAATCAAATAAATCAACACATGCATACCTCGCCTCAGATCGGTATATTTTTCCACTTGACATTTTTTCATCCATGATTGGCGATTTTTAGTGCCATTATCGTGCCTCTAAAAGTAAAAAAACTGGGGCAAAAATGGAAAGACAACATTCGAGCAGCCATTTTGATTCATGCAGGTTGAATAAATCGGGTCAAAAAATATGAATGTTAGAATAATAAAACGGCTTTCTAAAAAATTCTTCTTGACAATATACCGATCAAATAATTTTCTAAAGACAAAATAAATATTTATCTCTTATTTTAAACATCGCATGCTTTTTTTTTAAAAGCTGAAAATTACTTGGTAATCACAAGAAGTTTCGATACGGATAACTGTTGCAAGGGAAGTTCAGACTAGTCTCGGAAAAATGCGCACTGCACCTCGTTAGCTGTATAATGCGTGCCCAAACGAAACCAAGCAATGACGTGATCGTAACGAGACAAAAATCATTACAAACTACGAGAGCACAATTGGAAAGACAACTACTCAAAATTATCGTAAGCAGATACATAACTTGGAGGAAGAAAACAATAGTTGTCCAAGAAAAGCCACAGAAATAGTGATATTTAAGGAGTTACTATAGGTACAATCATTATCTGAATGGGCCTCCTGCAAATACTCGAACTACACGTGTTTAAATTGAACACGAGGCTAGAAACCAAATACCGCCCTCTACGGTAAAAAGCAGTATAACAAAGGATTCGAGTATTTGCAGCAGGCCCCTTGTGATAAAAATGTACCCAGTTTCTCCTCGATTATCACTATTTCTGTGGCTTTTCCTGGACAACTATTGTATTCTTCCTCCAAGTTATGTATCTGCTTACGATAATTTTGAGTAGTTGTCTTTCCAATTGTGCTCTCGTAGTTTGTAATGATTTTTTTCTCGTTACGATCACGTCATTGTTTGGTTTCGTTTGGGCACGCATTACAGTTAACGAGGTGCACTGCGCATTTTTCCGAGACTAGTCTGAACTTGCCTTGCAACAACTATCCGTATCGAAACTTCTTGTGATTACCAAGTAATTTTCAGTTTTTAAAAGAAGCATGCGGTGTTTAAAATCAAAGAAAAAATATCTATTTTGTCTTTTAAAAATTGTTCGATCGGTATGTTGTAAAGAAGTATTTTTAGAAAGCCGTTTTATTATTCAAACATTAATGTTTCTTTCAACCTGATTTATTAATCCTGCCGAGAGACCCGGCCAGTACAGTAGCTAGCTAGCAGCTGGCAACAACAACCCCATGGGGCGAACTGCTTTGCAACCCATATTTATATCAGCAGTTCGGATTGATTCAGGATGAGCTAGAATATGATTGGTAACAATTAAATACTTAAGTTTTAAGGTGGATTGATTTTAGTGGTGTGCAAAACTGCAATTTCTTACATATTTCATTATTTTTTTCGGAGCGTCGGTTCTCAAAAAACGAAACCGGGACCCGACGGCAACGGTCGGGTCCCGGTGTGATCGACCGTACCGACTCAGGCCTACTCTATTTTGTCTCAAATTTTAGTTGACCAGCCCACCTATACTTGTTCCAAACAAGTATTATATGTCTAGTTGTTATTGGTGTTGTTGTTGTTCTTTTGTTCTTCAATTACCCCCTGGGCAATCATCCCCACGGAAAACTACCCCCCCCCCCCCGAGGATAAATACAACCAGAACATTTATTACCCCCTCCCCCGAGAACTACCCCAAGGATAATAACCCCCTAAAAAATCAGGCTGAACTTCCCATTTAACGAATAGGGGGTGATTTTCGGGGGAGGGAGGTAATTTTTCGCAGGGGTTGCTGTCCTTGGTCTTCCTCGGGGCGGGGGTAATTTTCCTAGGGGGGGGGGGGGGTATTTTTCAGTGGTGGTGGTAATTGTCATCGGGGATAATTCTCCGGGGGAAATTTTCCGGGGGGTTATTGTCCTTGGGGGTAATTTTTCCGGGGGGTATTGTCCTTGGGGCGTGTTTCCGGGGGGTAATTTTCCAGAGGTTGTTTGCCCAGGGGGTAGTTGTCCTGATACACATCGTGACAATTGCGAGGTGGTTGGCACTACGGCCCAGACATTGCATGTAATGACGTCATCGTTGTCGCTTTCAGCATCATCATAATGATCATCGTCATAACCATCATCGTCATCATACTCACAATCTGTTATTTTCTACTCCGATTATAGGCGGTACAACAGAACGATTTGAACATGGTTGGCCTTACGAACTTGACAGTGACCGTCATGAACGTCGAAGAATGTCCAAGTTTCATCTCGCAGAGCTACTCCGGACAACTGACCGAGGATGACCCCTTTGTGATCACCGATGGCGGCAGCGAAAGGTTGATCATGGGCATGACCGACGAGGATTCGGTAATACGTAAATCCTTTCATATTAGATCCATAAAGAATTGTAATCCATAATTGTAGAAAATGTAAAAAGTGTTACCCCCCCCCCCCCCAAAAAAAAAAAAAAAGAAAAAAGAAAAAAAAAGAAAAAGAGAATGTACATTTAGGCCTACTGACTATGAATTTACCCCTGTAACAGAAACAGTTACAGTTGACTTCATCTCATGCATATATATTGTTTCTCCCTCAGTTAATCGTTGTTTACAATCAATTTCATGGTACAGAAAGATTTATTCCATGATAAAATCAGTTTTAAAAAAGGGATGTATACTAGATTTTTGTCATTGATTGTAATTCGATTTTTATGTTACAAGGCTATTGACTGTTTTAAAATTGTGTTTAAAATCAAATGCATAGTGTTTTACAATCAATACGGCCTTATGATTTAAATGAGGTGCGTCGAAAGAGTTATGTTGCAGGTAAAAAGTTGTGAATCGATTTATTTAATCAATAAAGAGACGAAAGTAATTTAATAAATGAATTGATAATAAGTAAGTAAGATAAGATGAAGATAAGTCGGCAACCCTAGTAAAAAGTACAACAAACTCTATTACCACCATTGAAAATGATTTATTCTAATACATTCACGTTTCCCTTCCCCCCTTTTTTTTTCTTTAAAGTTCCTAGAGTATAATTTATACAATTGAATGGATGCACACGAAACACTACACGGGTCTGTGCCTTGATGAATTTTAAATTGTACATATTTGATTGAATATTAAACTCATGGGCCCGAATTCGCAATGAGGTTTGTCGACAAACCTTGGTTCTCGTACGTCATATGACCCGTTTTTACGCGTTTTTTTACAAACCTGGTTTGTAAAAACGCGTCGAAACGCGTCATATGACGCACGAAAACCAAGGTTTGACGACAAACCTCCTTTGTGAATTCGGGCCATGGTGTTCCTTTTCTTTTGTAGGTATTCGATGGGCCGAGTTATATTGAACCTGATGATATCATTGAGCTGGTAGAGATGAACATGCCAGAAGGAATTCTGACTCGATTCTTTTTAATCAAATTCTTGGATCCGGCATCAATCGAGAGCGATACCAAAATACAGGTAGGAGATTTGTTTGGCTTTTAATATTATTTATCGATGCTCTTTCAATTCTGTCAGTAAACAAGATCGCAACTTTTTTTGAAAAATCAACTCAGGGAAGAATTTCAAGACCCTATTGTAGATCCGATAAAATTCATGTTTGAATTACATTACGTAATACCCCATTCTCATGCTTGCATGCCCAATGCTATTGAAATTGCCGTACGTTGATTTTTCAAAAGTATTTGCGATTGTGTTAGTAGTGAATAATTTTTTTGGACATAAACCATTCACAATCTTTTCACTCTATCCGTGTTTCCTAGGTGAATTATGAACGGCATAATAAGTACTTTTTCAGACTCCTCAGCGCCTTTGATTAGGCAACTATACATATTGACGCTCTTCAGATTCCCGGATTGGATTGAATTGGAAATCTTAAAACATAAGAAAATATCATACATATCTACTTAGAGCATCTCTGCAGTAAACACGGTGTATCAGTAATCTACATAAAAGACCACGTTCTATTTGTAAAATTAGTCCTTTCATTGAACTCGAATTAATGGAGATTCGGATATTAATTAGGAAAAGAAAGAATCTACTCCTCTTACCCGCTTATCGTACTAAACTCTTACACCTTGTAATTATGTTAAAAAAAAGACACACAGCTGAAATTGAAATTATTTCGTTCCTTTTTCGTACATGAAAAGAACAACTAGACAAAAATAACGTAACACCAAAACACACACACGCACACCACGTACACACGCCAACATCTCACACACGCACACACACACACATACACACGCACACGCGCGCGCACACACACCACACACACACACACACGCACTCTCTCTCTCTCTCTCTCTCTCTCTCTCTCTCTCGCTCTTTCACTCATACACCAGAGGCAATGAAAATAGCTATTCGAACAATATGAACACACAGTAATGCAAAAAGTCGTTTTGTTTATCGTTGCTTTATGGCCCTACATCGTATCAAAACAATCTATAAGATTAGTTTATGAGAGCACTAATCCTGTAACCCTACTTCTTATGACATTTTTTCGATTTGTTTCCCAGATATTTCTGAGCAATGACACAGCAGATATGGAGTGTGATAGTACTATTACAAACGTAACCGTGCGGCTTATGCCTGATGGTTTGGCGCCTAACTTTACTCAGAGTTTTTACCTTGGAAACGTATCAGAAAATGCACCTCAGGGTACTGACATTATTCAGGTACTGTATCGTTAATCTTCTCATTGCATTTTAATCGATTTCTATTCTTTTACAGAGAATAAAATATGACTTGAAAGTTTTTGCAGAAATGTAAACCATGATGGCCTGTATTCTAGTAAAATTGATACTCGACGGCCGACGCTGGATTTAACTCAAAATTGAGTTTAACAAATGACGTTAAATTGAGATCTTTAAGTTTTCCTTTGTGAAACCTGTTGTTAGACACAGAGTCGATCTGGCTTAGTAGAATACAATATAATCTATTCTCCTATTTGATCGGCAAGCAACAACTCTTATGAACAAAATAGAAATATTAGCCTCTTACAATAATAGACTAAATATTAATAATTAATATAACAAAAATATTACCCTTCTTGTACAAAGCTGTCTTACATTAAGTAAAGTTATTGAATCATGATCAACACAACGCGACGTATTCGCTGTTCGGGGAATTCTCTTGCGACAATTTCGCGACATGAGCCTCAGAAGTTCATGTCGCGAAATTGTCTAGTTTTACAGCAATCGTTCTTAATCACTATTTTAAAATTCTCTTTTCTCGAATTAAGGTGGAAGCGTTCAATTCGGATATGACATCAGAAGGCATCGTCTATCGTCTCCAAATGGCGTCGGACGGCGGAGAGGATGTCTTCAGCGTCGATGCCGAGAGCGGTGTCGTTTCCGTAGAGGACGGCTTAGATGCGGAGAAGGTTAAACAGTACACGCTCGTCGTCGAAGCGGTGGATGAAAGAGGGACCTACTACAGGTACTGCGTGATGACGTCGTTCACACATGATGAATACCCCCCTTCCAAAAACTGGGACAACATTAATTGACATATTAATAAAAATGATAACATTTATATAGCGCTGTATGTATTACCCTGGCATTAGCCGAGCTACCCTGATATTTACCTCCGGCAGTCGGGGAATTTCTTTCCACTGGGTACCCATTTACATCACATGGGTTGAAAGTGCCAATATAGATAAAATTGTCTTTATTTAATGTAAATTAAACGCGTGGCCAATTCAGATTACCTGGTTTTCAATTGGGCCCTCTACATGAACACAAATATTTTACAAAAGCATATCAATACAATGAAACATAGATATGCATATATTTCAATTAAAACAGATGGGTTAAATTGGGGGGGGGGAGCAACCAAGAACATTACAAGAAAGGAACGTAAATGAAGAGAGAGACAAGAGAAGGAGTTGGAATACAAGTGAAAGATACAGAAGAACGATGAGCGGACGAGAAGGGAAAAAGAGGGAGATAAAGGTGTTCGGGGGGGAAGGGAAATATGGAGAAAGTTATATAAATTGACAAATATGTACAAATAAACATTAAATTAAAATGTTACAAAACTATGGAAAAGCAATAATAATACAAGTATACAAAGTATAACAAAAACATATATAAATATGAATATTAATTTACAAAAGCATATCGTCATATAGTACTCTTCAATCCCCTATTCTTGGACCATTATTATGTTGATTAAGCCTTGGTATCCTCTCATCCATTTTTCGATTTCTGTTTTGAAAATATTAATGTCATCTAGAAATTGAAGGTTTTCAAGAAGTCTTTTTAAATTTGAATGGCCAGGAACAGTAAAAGATTTTTGTTTAAAAATGTTTTCCTACATCGTGGAATTCTTACCAACATTTTACTTCTGGTTGTTCGACTCGAAACGTCTTCAATATATATACAACTATCAGTCAGCACGCTCTGGTCAACTTTGTATATAATATACATTTGTCCATCATACAGCAACATGTTTTGATAAATAATTGTTCTAACTTTGGCCAAGATTTTTTCTCAAAGGCTTGTTTAGAGGAGACCTCCCATGAACAACGTAAAATAATATAAGCGGTCCGCCGGTCCTCTTCTCCCGAACATGGACCGGTTAACTCTCTTTTATTTTTTTTAAATCAAAATGATCATCTAGGTCCAGTATAACGTCCGTGATCATTGACGTGACCGATGTCAACGAGCACGATCCGACGTTCGCCGAAGGTGTGGTTGAAGTCGACATCGAGGAGGAAGTACCAACGGATTCCTCGGTTTACACTTTTCAGGTATTCATTTCAATGATTCCGGTGCCCCTGAATTCATGTGAACTTTGTCGTTTTGGAAAGGTCGAAGTTCATTATTAGGAATACTGTATTTTAGTTAAATTTCCATGATTATACCCTTCGGTTTAAAGCCCGTCTGCACTAATGTGGCCAGAAGGGATTTTACCACCCAATGTGGTCACTGACGGGTTTTACATGTATCTCATCAAATCAGCTCTCAGTTAACATTAGAAAAAGGGGAGCATGGGGGACCAACGGGCATCGCTTAGGTATTGTTTTCTTTACAGAGGTCGCAAGTAACTACAAGTAGTGCAGTCCCGCTTTAAAGAACGACTTATCTCCTCCTGTCTTAAGTGATTGAGTTATTGCGCTATCGTCCTGCGGTGCTGTTCATCTTCCAGACAGTCAAACCTGGTCCACAGGTCCATTAAAACTATCCAAAACTGTAAAGGTTAGTAACAGTATAGATAATGATCCGCCCAAAGGGGTTGTTGAGGGTATACATTGTCCGGCATGGATGCTCTTTTGAAAGGTAATTGTCCTACTATATCGGAGATAATTTTTCCCCAGGAAGTCTATAGATTTTAGGGCTAATATAATTATGGCTACTGGGGCCGACAGCTTTACATGCTTGCTTTCATGTAGGTCCCATCATATTTCTCTCAGCTAAATTGACCACTTTTCTTTATGGTATTTATTATGAATTATTGATTGTTATTTTATCACCAAAAAAAAAGTACTTTATTTTGAAAGGTATATGTTACATGAGAAATATGAAAATAAATGAAATGAAAAAATGAAATGAAAATCTAGGAACAAGAATATTGACATTTCTCACTGTGAAAAAAAGCTAAAAATATATAATTGTCATAAGTTGTACTAAGGTCGCTTGGCTGCTCGAGTATGAGTGGCGGATGGTAAAGTGTGAGGTGATGCCATTGATTGTAAAGTATTTATATGAAAGATGATTATGTGAAATAAAACACCACGGTAAGAGGACAAGACAAAAAATGATTGTAAAGTATAACACACGGGGGACCCTGCAGTTAGTAATGAAGATCTGTCACTTTCTTTATTTCATCTGCTCTGTACAGGCCAACGATTTAGATGTGGATGCTATTCTTGAGTACTCTATCAGTGAGACTGATGTTCCTTTCAAAATAGATCCAGAAACGTAAGCTTTTATTTTGCAATGCACTTTATACGAGCATACGAGCCATGATTCATCTAGCTGGAAAGGTCTAACACACGACCAGGATTCGTCCTATGGGCCATTGGTTCCAAGCTCACATTATCATGATAGTAATAATGATAGTGAAAGCGATAGCCATAATGATACAATTATAATAGTATTATGAATAATAATGATAACAGCAATGATAATAATAATTACAATAATAGTAATGATGATAATAATGATAATAATAATGACGATAATAATAATAATAATACAAATAATGGTAATAATATCAGTAATAACAATTATAATAATGTTGATAATAATGGTAATAATAGTAATACTCATAATGGTAATAATAACAATAGCAATGATAACAATTTTGATAATAAGGATGATGATGATGATTATGATAAGGAATAAAAGAAGAAAAAGGAGAAGAATGATAATAATAAAAATGATAATTGTAATGATGATAATAATCATAACAAATAAGATTACAATAATATTATAAATAATGATAATTTGTAATAACATCAATAATAATGATAACAATACAAATACAAATAATATCAATGACAATGATAAAAATACAAATAATAATAATAATAATAATTACAAAAATGATACAAATATACACAATGATAATGATGATAGTAATAATAAAGTAAAGGAGAACGGCGTATTTATACCTTTATTTATACGACTTCGAAGATGACGTGTTGAAATGATTACAAGAACTGGTGACCCTCGATTTTAGAATCAGAGTCCAGTTTCTCTTTATTTACCAACGTAACATTAGGTTGTGGACAAACTGATAATAAAATTAATAATAATACTTATGATGCTTATAATATCATTTCATAAAGCGGACAAATTTGTCTAATATTAAGTCAGTTGAGAAAACAAATAACGACGTGTCATTTTTTATATTTTTTTCCCCATCATTTATTAATTGAATAATAATAATAAGTACACCAGAGACAAAAATTATCTCGATTACAAAGAGAAACACATGAATTATACTTACATCACAAAAAGAGTTATACTTTATTGTTTAACATAGTCAACATTTCTTTTCAGAGATAATGCTTTTCAACATTTGCCCTCCATAATATTTCCTTTAAATAAATGTCGAATATGTTTGTAAAATTACCTTTTCTTGTTTGCGTATATAAAACATAAGAAGCTAAATTATTGAATAGATTTTTAAAAAACTACATATTTTGAATATATATAATCACATTGCTTGCCTACAATTATATCACTGTATTCAATTTGTTTTCATTATAAAACAATACTTCTGTTTTTTGAGAATTTTTTCCCTCATTTTTCTATCCTTCTCAGAGGGGAAATTTCACTGCATTCAATTTTTTTCATTATCAAACAATACTTCTGTTTTTTGAGAATTTTTTTACCTCATTTTTTTATCCTTCTCAGTGGGGAAATTTCGACGAATGGGCGCCTGGATCGTGATGAAGGGACTACCGCCTATAACATTACCGTGGTTGTCACGGATGGACCCAATGTAAGCTATAGATTTATAATCAACTATTTTGTTTTAACGATTGTGTATCTTGCGATGTTACGAACAGATAACATGATCGCAAATTAATTGCTGCAATCCCATATTAAATCAGCTTGGGGGAAAAACCATGTATATTTTCTTAACCTGTAACCTCGCCAATAATCTACGCTTCTTTACATACCAGACTATATTTTTATAGTCGCTTTACAGGGGAAAGATTGCATTGATCGGACCTGGTATAGATCAAGTTCAAGGTTTATTTCTACATCTCTTTAGAATTAATTTTTAAAAATTAGCATCAATGCTATTTAGAATTGTTAAATGATAACAGTTATAATTGACTCTACTTATAGTTGTATACCCCTATGTACAGAGGATGTAAGGATGTTAAAAAAAGAATTTCACTGATGGTTTCAACATGTTTTAGGCTGAATACCACTGTACTTCGAGCTCATCTTTAATTCAACATGCAATTTACGTGCCGATTCATGAGTTGGTAGCATTATTATCGTTTCGTTTATGATATATCGATTCTTGGTATTCTAAAACGTAGAATGTGGGGGGGGGGGGAGGATTTTAAGAAGGTTAGAAAAACTATTTCCAAAGCAATTGATTATACCGTCATTCTAGTGTATCTTAATCAGTGATTGCTTTTCCTCTTTCTCTCCACCCCTGCATTTTCTCTTTCTCTCCCTCTCTTTCTCTCTCTCTATCTCTCTCTCTCTCTCCTCTTTCTCTCTCTCTCTCTCTCTCTCTCTCTCTCTCTCTCTCTCCTCTCTCTTTTTCTCTCTGTTTCCTCCACACCGCTCTCACTCTCTCTCATCTTCTCCTTCTCATTATAGGAAGACGTTTGCCTAGTGACTATTACTCTGATTGACATCAATGACAACGCCCCCATATTCACAGGAGGATCTCAAGAGATGTCTGTGTCTGAAAACACAACTGATACAGAAATGTTACAAGTAAATCACCCCTTTTATTTCTTATAATTGTTATGAGGGTTTTCAGGCGTGTTTAAAATTCTAATCGAATCAAATCATTTATCGTTTAATCAGTTGGAAATAATCATAGATTAAAGAAGTTAAATAAATTCAGGGATAGATGGAATGGCTCGGTTGTTTTCAGTTTTCAAATCGTCGTGTGAAATCCATTTAGAAAATATTCTCGATGTTCTTTTTTTAAATACACAGCGGATTGGAGGTAAATGATTACATCTGTATTTTGTCATTTTTAATGGTAATTTTTAAGGTATGAACTTTTTCTGTGTGAATAAATTGTGTGTATATTATCGTTTCTATTAGTTATCTAATACTTCAGAGAAGTGTATTTAAATTCTTACAAACAAAAATCAGAAAATGTGCACTTTAATGTGGCGAAGAGTAGTTTAATTGAGTGACCGGAGAAATTAGGATAATAATAATAGCGCTTTGGTCAGTCAATGGTAAAGCACTTTGTAAGTAACGGTTATAATCATTAATGTTACCATTACTATTACTTTTAATATTACTTTTATTCTTATTATGATAATTGCTTTCATTATCTTCATTTTGTTTTTAATTTGTATTATCTTTTCATTTTCATCTTTGATGTAGGTGATTGAGGCCACTGACATCGATGAGGGCGTAAATGCCGAGATCGTCTACGTGCTAGAGTCTCTCGACGACGGCCTCTTCTCCGTCGACAATGAGACGGTAACTTTTTTTTAAAAATTATACCCTTCATACTTTTTACAATATCTGACATGAAATATACAACATAATATATACAGTCATACAGAATTTACGATTACATCAATACAAGAAAGTATACCCAACTTTGGTAGCTTATATATATTTAAAATGTAATAATCAATGTGACTTCAAATTTATTTCGTGGTAATGAACAAGTTATTTTCTGTTTAATAATACCCTTTTCATAATTGTTCTGCGTTGGATGACCGACTGCGAGCACCAGTGTTTTTAATAATGGGATGTCTAAATCCTCTTGTACCAAGTTTGAGCTGATACACCAATCCTTTGAAAATTAAGTTCAGCTCAATTGATGAAGGAATATGTCTCTGCGTATTGTGAGGGGGGGGGGGGCTATATAATCATTATAATACATCTAGTGCATAGTACAACAAAGTATTTTTTGGACAAAATGATTTTCTAAGTAGTTTACTACAGAAAGAATGGAGCGTTGTCTCCATGGGAATTAGTAGAGTTACCAAGGTGTGTTGTATGGATCACAAATAATAAATATAGTACATCTAGTGCATAGAACAACAAAGTATTTTTGGAGAAAATGATTTGTCTAAGTATTTTACTACAGAAAGAATGGAGCGTTGTCCCCAAGGGAAATAGTATAGTTACCAATGTGTATTTAAGGATCACAAATTTAACACTTCATATCTTTCTCATTCTCTATCAGATCTTCTTCTTTTTATCTCCTTTTCAATCTTCTTGACAGCAGGATTGACCTCTTCTTATAAATTCTTATAAATAATAAGCATATTGATGAAAATGTTGGGGGAAATCTTCATTTTTTTCTTCAAATCAGAATGTTTATGTATCATTATTTTTAAAATTCATTCACAGGGAATGTTGTACGCAAATGGACCATTCGATTATGAAGACGTGAAAGAATATACAATCGTGATCAGTGCTTCTGATTCAAAGTTTTCAACCTTTACAACGGTAAGATGTTTAAATACAATTGTATTATATCATTTTTTTTATAAATTTAATTAATTAATTTAATTTATTTATTCATGTTTATTTATTTATTTATTCTTTTTTGTTTTTTGGTGGGGGGGGGGGGGTTCATCGCTGCCATCCCCATTAGGTATCCACACACAAATTCACCCATTGATACTACCCCCTCCCCACCCCCCCCCCCCCAAAAAAAAAAAAAAAATATATGAATCTAGACGTTTACAAGCATCCCCCCCCCCCCCCCACCCCTGACGAAACCAAAACCTAAACCTAATGGTAATTTCAGGAAGACTCCATATTTCCTTTCATATGTTTTCTCATAAAATATGTTTGGTCCGGCAAGTGATCCGGTTCAGCTTTTTGAACACTATATCGAAAATGTTCTATCTCCTATTCTCCTCTCCGTTCAAAAGGTCACAGTAACAATCACCGATGTCAATGACAACGCTCCCGTGTTCATCTCATTTTGTTCGAATATCGAAGTACTCGAAGACGTAGGTGTCAATGAATGGATCTGTACAGTAGTAGCCGTGGACGACGACGGTGACGGGAAAGACACAGTCACGTACTCGTTAGACCCATCCAGCGGTAGGTTTTTTTCAAATAAACAAATTTACGATTTCATTATGATTTCATCGCAGCCAAAATTACTGGAGTGCAAAACAATCTACCAAAACAAACAATGAATGTCATTATTATACAGTGCGGAGAATGATTACCTTAAGTATGAGTGTAACTCAAACCCATAGTTTTAAATCTCACATAAATTCATAGTACTTTTCCTCTATTCTTAGCATGCCTCCTAGAAGATGTGGTAATATTGGCATGTGTTTATGAAAATGATAAGTGGTCGGAAGATAGGACGGAAAGGAGAAGAGATGGGGGAAGAAGAGGCATGAGAGAGACAGACAGAGAGGCAAAGAGGGATTAAGATATTTTTGTGTACAATGGTCGGAACTTAAAATCCTAAAACCTTTACACACACTGTGTATAATTGTCTCTCGCGTGAATTTTTTTTTTTATATGTCATATGCACATGTTTCTTCTTGAAATGTACCCAATTTCTTTTTTATTTTATTTTTTGCTGTTCACTTATCTCCCTAGAAGATAGCATAATACAAAAATCAAGATAGTATGATAAATCATAAAACGGGTCCAAGAATGTAGCCAATGAGAAGCGTCGAAATAGATCACATGTGCGTGCATTACTTTTTTACCACATGCACTCATTTCGGTGATAACAACTGTTAATTGCTCGACTTTGTCTCGTACTGTAGACCCATCTTATAAAATAAATAATATATGCTTTAGCTCGTGTATTAGTGATATGCACTGCACTTGATTAAGTCACAATGAGACGGACAATGAACTCGACAAGTCTCGTTCAATATCCTACTGCGACTTAACCTGCGTGCAGTGCATATTCAGTAATGCACTCGCAAACTGTATTATTTGTACATTATTGAATACAAAATCAAATGAAGTCCTATACGGTTGATTTTTTGTTCTCCCATAGATACCTTTCCGTTCAGCGTTGACCCATTAACCGGAGATATCAGAACGAATGGGTCGTTGGACCGAGAAACAGAAGACAATTACATCATCACTGTCATCGTAGGTTCTTTCTTATATAGGAAATAAAAAATTGCTCTTCGCGAAAATGAATTCTGTGTTCGACAACACATGCATATACTTTCCTGACGAATCATTGTTGTAAACGGTGCATGCACACAATTAGGAGATATAAACGCTTGTAATAATAATATAATCATTATTTGGATTTATATCGTGCTTAATACAGAATACCGAATACCGACAACACATGCATATACTTTCCTGACACAGCATTGTTGTAAACGGTGTATTCACACAACTGGGAAAATATAAACGCTTGTAATAATAATAATATACTCATACATTGCGAGAGAAACGAATATCACTAGTGATATTATTTTCAATATAATCATTATTTGGATTTATTTCGCGCTTAATACAGAAAACCGTCTCTAAGAGCTTTACGGATATTATATATTACCCCAGTGATCGGATCATTCACGCACAATTTGCACCATTTCCACTCCCTAGGGAGTATTCCCACCATATGGTCACCGTTAGGGTATAGGCAATTACTAATACAAATGTATCTGTCTTGGGTATTGGGTCTTAATAGTAATGGTCTACTGACCATGTGGTAACAAGTAACTGCTTCCGGGGGAGGGGTATACAAACTTGAAAAAGGGGAAGTTTAAACAAATGGAAAATGAGTCATGTAGGTGGAATTTTGACGAAAAACCGATTAAAAATGAGAAAGTTATGATTTTTTGAAGATGTAATCAATCGAACACAATCATTAGCAATTCTATGACGTAATTTATGAACACCGTGTGACATTTGCTTTATGCTGAAAATATCAATAACTTTCCATTGCTTTTGACGTTGGTGAAGCAAAAGATCTAGTCCATACTGCGGTTGTGTAAAACATTTTGTGCAATAATGCTCCGAGGATGCTTGTAAAACGATCACGAAAAACTTTCGAAAAATCTTTCGAAAATATCAACTAGAAGGAAATTTCACTACCTTCCAATATCTCATATAGTAATCATGTTTGGATAATACGTTATACGTCTTTTTAATGATTGCACATTTCACTTGGGCGATGGTCAAGGCTACTGAATTTGACAAAGTCGTTGCTATCGTGTTATGTAAAATCATATTTCTTAAATGCTAAATATATTACTCAGTGCGAATATAGTATCGAAAATTATATATCGCTAGTGATATGTGTTTGTCTCTCAATGTATGGCCACAAGGGATCTCAGAGTTCACGACGTTTCGTGCGCCGCTGCAACACCTCGTCAGGTGATAACATATTATGACCAAGCGTCTTTTATACTATTTCTTTCTTTGGAGAAAATAGAAAATTATTGATTTTTACCCCTTCCCTTTAAAAAAAATTCTCAGGCCGAGGACAGTGGGGAGCCGCCTCTCTCAAGTAACACCACAATCACCGTGATCGTACTGGATGTCAATGACAACGAACCCGTGTTCGTGGGGACATCGCCCCCAGTGCGTCTACAAAAGGACGACCTCGCTGATCCACCTGTGAGTATAGTGACCTTCTTTATTCGTCATAATTTTGATGGCAATTAGTGACATTTGACTGTTTTTGTCAATGACTTGACGGTTTTATTTTTTCTTCTCCTCTTTCTCTCTCTTTCTCTCTCCTCTCTTAATTGATATGATTTATATACCATCTATGCCGGGAAAGGGAAATCTTCTTCTTCTTCTTCCCCTTTTCCTTCTTCTTCTTTTTCTTCTTCTTCTTTTTTTTTTTTTTTTACTTGTTTCACCTTCTGTCGCTCCCCATTCTCTTCTTCTTCTTTCACTACACTACTTTTTTTCTCTTCCAACTTTTCCATCTTGTATCGCTTTCCATTTTTCACTTCGCTTTGTTTGATTATTATTTTGTTATCATTCCTTTTATTCCTCTCTTTGTTCTTTATTCGTTTCAGGCGAGGTTTTGTCATTGTTAACCAATTCTACAAATTATTAATGCGCTCTATAAGCGCTATCAATTATTATCATTATTCATCTTCTTCAGTGATTAATGTAGCTATGCGATTCACCCCGTGTCCACACACAAACAAAAATCATTGAACAGCTATCCCGAAACGGTATAACTAGGCCTATACCGTTTTGGGATAGCCATACGAAGAAATTGTGTGTGCGTATACTAACGATACGTCGTATAAAGAAACGTCGTATAACGAAACGCGGGCCTGGGCATCGTTTCATACTCGAACTCGATAAAGAATCACGCAATGTTTTGTGCGTGGACGCATAGTCGAACTAGAACGGTATAACTGGGCGGGGCTTAACGTGACCGCACACTCATGATTGGCCAGCTGTCATGTCAACCGATCTCGTCAAAATCAGTTTCTTTATACATTTCTTATACGATGTTTCATACCTTGTGTGTGTTGACGCCCTGTTCGCTATACGGTGATTAGAGTTTTGGGATAATTTTGTGTGTGTGGACACGCTGATAGTGTTGTTGTTATATCAATCTATTCTACTCTCCATCAGGTTCTTCTTTCAAGTGTGAAAGCGACTGATGACGATCTTGCTCCATGGAACATAATTCAGTGCGAAAAGAAAAGCGGAGAAGATTCCTTCGTCGTTCTTACTGGTCAAGGTGATTTATATATTGGATTTGTGGAAATTAAAATTATGGAAAGTCCCCCCCCCCCCGTATTATGTTTTTAATGTATTTTATACATTGTGTGACTCCGACGATATGTCCATTTAATTCGCTTTGTGATGGTGGGTTTGTGCACGTATAGGCCCATGGTTTTAGAAGAACAATGCAGACTTCTAGAGCTCCTTCTGTGGCAACAGAGACAGGTTCTGCGTGAGTTTAGACTAAGTATGTCCAAATGCAGAAAGCGACAAACATTTAAACAACATTTTGTTCCGTATTATTTGGCACCGGGGGGGGGGGGGGAGGGGGGGGGGGGGTGATGAAAGAGAGAGTATTTTTCATAACAGGCCGAAACTCCTGACGACTGGTGGAAGAACAACAGCTGATGGTCCCCCTGGGAGAGCATGAGACAACGACTACCATATTTTCTTGATTTCTTAAATATGGTGATAATAAAGATGAGGATATAGATTTTACTAGTGCGACGCAATTACACTTGTTCACCATGGACCTACTAAGACCTAAGACCTTCTTAGTAGTGCCATGCCATGATTAAATTAAATAATATTTTCTTAGTCTTAGTTCTTGGAAAATTCGAACACACTTCAACAATCATGGTTTCAAGTATGATTTCAACACAGTTTTATCTTTTACTCGTTATGTATACGTGTAGAGCTGTATATACAACAACTCTATGCTTTACCCTCATCTAGATGCTGAACAGGCGTTGATGAGTATCACCATAGAAGTACGTACATTTAAAAAAAGCAAAGCTTGAGTGGTACATGGATGTTTTCAAATGAGATGAAAACATGATGCAGTATCGGAGGTTATCATAATATGCAGAGGCGGCGGAGCGACTTCCAAAGTGGGGGGGGGGGGGGCACCAACAAAAAAGGGCACTTTCTGGAGAAAAAAGGGCACCTTTAAAGGGAAATCTCAAAGGGAAAATATACAATTTTTTAGACATTGGTATATACACCTATATTGTGATTACATTATCGGGGATGATTTCAATATTTGTTTTTATTTATACATCATATAAGATTTTGCGTATCATCTTTGCAGTTGAGTGTGATGGTCTACAAATTCATTTGCGAGTGAGCAAAGCGAGCGAGAATTTTTTTTAAAGATTTAGAGGTCGCAGTGCAAAAAAATACATCTTATAAAGAGGAATGACCCAATCCTGATGGGGTTATATAAGCACATTCTCATAACGGAAGACTGAAAAGATCTTTGATAGGTTACATAATTATAACATATATAACTACGAGCGAGCGTAGCTAGCGAGCCTTGGGGGAAATTGCATTAAGTCGCTTGAAATTAGGGGCACGTTTGAAGATGAGAGGAAAAGGGGACACTTATCGAAAGGGTTAAGACAGTTATTAGAAAAGAAAAGGAGTACGTGTCAGAGTACAAAGGCTAATTATCAGAGGTGAAAATGGGGCACTTCTTACACCTAAAAAAAGAGGCATGCACCAGGGATGAAAAGGAAATGGGCATTTGTCGATGGAAAAGAGGCGCCCATTAGATTTTGATAGGGGGCATTTATAAGAAGTGAAAAGGGGCATTTATGAAAAAGGGATAGGGTCTTTATTAGAAAAGAAATTGGGCACATATCATTGTTAAAAGGGTAATGAGAAGGGGAAGTGGCTCTTATTAAAAGGAAAAAGAGGCACATATTAGAGCATTTATTGGGAAGGAAAAGGGGGACGTGTCAAAATAAAAGGCATTTATAAGAGATGAAAAGAGCACTTATTAGGAGGGGAAGGGGTACTTGTCAAAGTGAAACGAGTATCTCTCAGAATTGAATAGGGTCATTTACAAGGGATGAAAAGGGGCACTTATGAGAATGAAAAGGAACTATTTTCATAGATGAAAAGAAAAAGGGGCATTTATGAGAAGGGAAAAGGGCTCTTCTTTAAATGGGGGCACTTATCATAAGCAAAATGGGCACTTATTAAAAGGGAAATGGGGCACATGTGAAAATATAAGGTGCGCTTATCCAAGTTAAAAAGGGGAAGGGGCACTTTTTACAAAGGAAAAGGGGCACTTGTCAAGGCAAAAAAAGGGAACCTCTCAAAAAGGGGCACTTTTAGGGTACTTGAAAAAGTGGGAGGGCACTGTGCCCCCCCTGCCCCCCCCCCCCCCCCGGGAGCGCCGCCTCTGATAATATGCCTGCCAAGCAAGTAATTTTAATAGTGTTGCCACAGTTATAAATAAATCCATCGCTCCACGCTATAATTTCAGTTATGCTTTCTCTCTGGCTTATCAACATAGATGGATCTTGTGAAATATATGCTTACGAAGAGCTCCCAATCGGCTCATATTCAGTCTCCTTCTACGCTTTTAATCCGGACAACCGAGATCGTCGCTCTGCAAACGTCACGTTGACGGTGGATATCCGAGATACCGTCTGCGACGTCACATTCGAGAATGAAGCAGATCATGACGTCATCGTCTTGGAGAGCGAATTGGATCCGGGCACGCCTGTTTTGACGTTGAATGTCACAAGCAACTGCAATAGCGATGATATTGTGTTTAATATATCAAGTCAAACATATCGGCCAGGTGATTCATAACTCTTTAATAGTTTACCTTCAGTGCAACCCCTTTACAGTGACGTAAAATTAGACTGAATCGGTCCAAACTTAGAGATGCAACAGTCGTATGAAAATAGCTTTTAGGGAAGATTGTTCTTAAAGAAATGCTCGAATCCACTAAAAAAAAATAAGATTCGTTTAAGTAATCTTTTTGAAAATAAATTTGAATTAATATCAACAAAATAATCAATCATATTTCTGAATCTAAGACACACACACCACAAAAGAAGATGCTATGATTTATGACACCGAAATTAAACGAAATAACTTTCAGTTAGTTTATTGATTTTCTGTGAAGATTCGTTTTTTTTTTCTTTTCATTCAAAAGTATCTATCTTGTTGTTGTTGTTGAATTTAATGGCGTTTTCCATCGTCGTTGGATGATTTTCTCTATGACCTTTGACCTCCTAATGTAGTTCCGGGTGCTCCTTCTTTGCCATCCATAAATTTCACTATCAATGACCAGACTGGTGAGATTTTTCCTACGGACATTGTCATGGAGGGCGAGTATATTCTAGAAGTGAGAGCATATAACCAGTCTGACCCCGAAGTGAGCGAACCGACAGAGGTAAGACAAGACAACATTTTGTCGGGTCTCGCGGAATTAAAAAAAGTGGAAGATTAGATATTTTCTTTAGCATACACTGTGCCAAGAAACTTTCTCTTTGAAAATAAAGTTTTATTAAACAACGATTTATTTTCTTATCTCTTACATTCTTAAATTTTCTACTGCTTAGCTATGGGGATCTACTATTGTTTTTATGGATGTTACAACTGTTTTTATATGCCTTTTCCAGTGTTAAGAGGAACTTCCCTATTATCTTGTTCTCCTTCCAACCCCCCCCCCCCGGAACTTATTGCTTCCCCATCTGTTGATTTAAGAATTGTTAAATACTTTACCGCGACCCCTTATTTCTTTTGTTGATTAAGTATGACACAATATCTTGAGGGGTTCAATGCTCTGTGACTTACTTTTAGGGAGAGAGGGGGGAGGGGTACAAAAAAAATACCTTGTTCCTCAACAAATTAAATAACAGGCCTAACAAGCGTTTCATAATCACACTTTTAGGATATTCATCAAAGAGGTTTTGAGTGTCTAATGTCAAATTTCCAACATGTTTCATAGAAAAATCCCACGTTAGAACTCTTGATGGATTCTTAACCTCTTACAGCATTTAGATCTCTTAGGAAAATTTTATTTTTATCGGCTCTTAACTTTTTCCCGTATTTAGAACCCCGTATGGTTCACTGTTGGAACCTTATTAACAAAGCTTTCATGGGAATTTAACATCAACTTACTTTAAATCAACACGTGACACAAAATAGCGAGAGAGATTAAAGTCACATTTATTCTGATAAGATCAATAAGAGATGAAGGATGAAGATGCCATTTCTGTCCTCATCCTTTTTACACGATGTATATCAATTTCATTTTTTAAATAGGAGCGTAACCATATTTTCTAAAGGGGTATACAACAATAATCATGTGTCGGTAATATTCTGCCACAGGTGACCATAGTTGTCACGGGGGAAAATACAGCACCAGAATTCGGGAAGACCAACTACACTGCCACTACCATCACCATGGATACCATGACCACGGTCATTGACCTCGGTCCGGAGGTCACAGATGTCGACACGCCCAGTTTTGCCAATGGGGAATTAAGATTCTCTAAAGTCAGCGAGACAGACGGTTCTGGAAGCAGTACTGGTACGTTGACGCGCCTAACGGGCGGAACATGTCATGAACATCCACCGAATGGCTGTAAAGTTTTAACCAATCAGGACACAGGAAACTATACGACTATACAACTATACGGCTGCGCATCCATCAAAGTACTCGTGAGCGGTTAATAGTCGTATAGTTTCCTGCGTTCTGATTGGTTAAAACTATACAGCCATTCGATGGATGTATAGTTGTTATGTTTATGGCACGTTCCGCCCGTTATAGTCGCGGGCAAATGTACACTTAATCGAGCCAAGAGAATGTGCTATTGTTTGTTTGTTGGTTTAGTATACTTATTTGTTCGTTGTTTGTTTATGTGCGTCCGTTTTTTTATTGGGGGAGATTGTTCATATTCCCTTATTAATATGACCCCTGTGTCATTAATTGTGTACTCCTGAAATGCGATTAACCTTTGTATTTGTTGTGTGTTTGTTGTTCTTTTAATTTGTTTTGCTAGTCACATACTATTGGAGTAAAATAGAATATGTTAGAACCGTCCTGCTACCCCCCCCCCCCCTCTCTTTTGCCAGTCTGAGACTTTTGACCCCCCCCCCCCCCTTGATCCCACTGGATTCATTTACTTTATCCCCTTTTCTCTTTTCAGATTACTTCGAAGTGAGCTCGAGTGGCATCGTGACAACAACAGAAGCAAACCTCAACCTAATCAAAGTCGGCACCTTCGAAGTTGTCGTCATGGTGATCGATGGGGCCATCGAACCTCTAAGTAACACCACTGTGGTGATCATCACTGTCGACATCGATGACCAGTCCAATCCTGTTGTAAGCCCACCGATGATTACCAAAGACTGCCCGGACCAAGTGGAAATCGAAGAGGTATGTGGTTGTATTTCAACATCTTGCGTTACCTTTCACTTCATTAAAACAAAATTAGTCAGACACAACTTTGGAATAACGAGAACAGGGGGGCGTTTCATGAAACAATTAGTCGGTGGTTTTCACCGACTAATATTATGTTCATCGACAATTCTTTTGTCACTGACTATTATCCAGGCCTGTGATTGGTCGAATTTAGTCAGCGCTGACTAAATTGTCGGTGAACATGATATTAGTCGGTGAAAACCACCGATTAATTGTTTCATGAAACGCCCCCAGGCAAGTTTTGTGAAGTTGGGGAATAACGCACAGTGAATATATAAGCCCTTGTCGATCAGTGCAAGGCAGTTTCCACAAAAAGGCACTGGGAAAGTCACCCTTCTGCTGATTTACACTTTTTTGAAAAATAACGCCGTGGCTCAACATTCTTCGAATCCATTAATGATTAGTCTTATATAAGTACCTTTCAAATTACCAACATTTGAAATAAATACATCCACAGCATTGATTAGTTACAATCGGCACAAAATAGCTTGGACTTGCCTCGAATATAAGCCTGACAAAAAGCAAGGGTAATGACGATAACAGTGATGCTCATCTGGCAGTAAGAGTAAGTAATGATAATTTATAGATAAACATCGAAATTCCTTTTTAACCTTCATTATTCGTTCTACTTTAAGGAGACGGACTTTCCTGTTCACATATGCAGAGTCTCCGGCTCCTCTACCTACGATGACCAAGTCGTCTTCGGGCTCGAATCGCCTTCCGAATATTTCGACATCGGAACTGAATCGGGCGAGATTACGACTACGAAAACTTTTGATTACGAAAAAGATGAGCACTCATACACGGTAAATTGTTTTCTTCTTTCTTTCTTGCCTGATGTTTAATATATTGTACCCTCTCCCCGTTGGTGTTTGTGTGTGTGATCCTAAATCTGACTAAGCTAGTAAAATAAGGAGGGCTGCACAGTATGTGAAGTAATTAGTGATTAATAATCATAATTATGCATAAATAAACGCACAGATTGCTGGAAAAAAAACAATTTCATCTTCTTAAAATCTTTTTTGAATCATGAAGCACTTCATCGTAATATTCGCCATTTTAATAAGACAGGTAGGCCTATATTGGGATTGCCTTCGGTTTGATTTTCTTTATATCCGAATTTGTTCAAATGTAGCAAGAATGAGTTGAATCGAATTGTGATAAATGGTTCCTCATGCCACATCTTCTCCAAATTATATAATAAGTTGTCGTTTGATGTTTCCTTTTAAACGATTTATAGCTGCTTGTTTATGCTGAAGGGACGACGTCCAAACTGCGCAACTATACTTCTTTCACCGTCATCGTAACTGATATCAACGACAACCCACCTGTTTTTCCTGAAGTAAGTAAACTTGTTAGGATTAATGCTAGACCTCTGGCGTGTTTTTTTTTTGTGTGAGTGCGTACAGTGATTTCTAAGTAAAAGAAATTAAATACATAGAGATCAATCACTTTTTGTGAGATGATCCCCTGGGAATTTCATTCCCACTATTGCATTGTGGGAGCAGGTGTGAAACGCACTACACTGTGTAATGAAATGTTTGTCCCGTATAGAGGGCCTCCTTTACATACGTCATGGCAACCCACATTTTGACAACTCTAAAAGCTATGACTTTTTTATATTTTTTCATATTTAATTTACTTCGGTGCTCTTATATTCGCAATAACTGTTTTTTAACAGGTTTGCTAATATTTCATTTTAGTCAGAAAATACGACAACGTAGGCCTACACGAAACCAAAATGACACTTTTTGTACAAAATTCATCTAAAATATTCCAAATTTATGTATGAATACTAAAATCCTAAATACTGATTTTGCTGTTTTTTTAATACTAATTCGAATATCTTTTTTTCTTCTCCAGATCCCGTATAGTTTCTCGATGGAAGAAAATGCGCGTGGTTCTGAGGAATGTCTCACATTCGTTGGTCTTATCCAGTCCACAGACGCCGACTCAGAAATTAACCAGTTTGTGACGTATACGACAGGTATTATGACGTAATAACTCAACAATTACTAAGATAAATAATTGACTGTTTAAAAGTGCGTTTGACATCTGATGTAGCCAATTGGGAAGGTAAACACAAAACCGTGGGTTTGTGTGTATGTGTGCGTGCGTGTGTTATGTGTGTGTGCGTGGATTAGTGATCTGATGTGATTTAGGAACAATTCGCAACAATTTAGCAACTTTGGATGATGAGCATGATTAGCAAAAATCCTGAATGTCCCCGGTAGCCAGATTAAATTTTGAACTGGTATATGTGATACAAAGTAAATATATGATACATTTTGTATGGTTCATGAGATGCAGAATGTATCATTAACATCATTTTAATGGGGATTATTGTCTTGCTAAAGGATGTTAGGTGCCGGGCTGTGATTCGAACCCTCAACCCTTGGATTTAGAGTCCAGTGAATGAACCACTGTACCACCACACCACTGTTGTTGCTTTTCGAAAGTCTTTGCGATCGTGTTGTTCTTTCCTTGTTTTCTAGATGATGACGACTTCGAAGTAAGGGGCAACGACCTAATGGCAGTTAACTGCATCAGTCGCAACAGTGTCAAATACGCCACCGGCGAGGTCGTGGTAACCATCACCGCTCTCAATAACGGAACCAACGCTACTCTAACCACCGATGTTGACGTCACCATCGAGGTCGTGGACATAAATGACCACGCCCCGGAATTCGAAAAAGACGATTTCAGTGTGATCCTGGAAGATTTATCCACAGATGGTGTTATTTTCCGGGGTGAAGTGAATGACATGGACGAGGTAATTTATTTGTATGTCTTTCTTTTTGCTTTCTTTTGCTTTTCTTTCATTATTTCTGTTTTTGTGTCCAGTGGCGTATTCAGACCTTGGTCCCAGGAGGTGCAATACATCTGAGCTGAAGACGGTCCATATCCGTCATCGTATATCAAAACAAAAAAAGTTTGATATACCTCTCTTTAGAAATCTAGCCATCTGATAGGTCGAAATTGGAGTCGTGATTTTAGCCATGCCCGCCTACAGGTCAATAGTCTTTTAAAACATGCCCGCATGCCCGCCTACCTGTCAATAGTCTTTCAAAAGATGCCCGCATGCCCCGTTTAACGGGCCGCAAAAATAAAAGTTGGTGAGATCCCCATTGGTTCACGTGTAAAAAGTTTATTTGTGTGAGCGCTGATACTAATTCTAATTTTATCTCGTGCGGTAACTATATCTGTATATTATGTCAACTATAAAAAGTGTACATATATATTATGGCGTTTGTTGTTTTATTTACTATTATTTTTGTCTATTTGCTTTAATAACTAAATATGGTTAACGATAATTTGTTGGTACACAATGTTTTCATTACTTTTTTGTTTTAGGTCTCAATCTGTTCATTATATATTTTTCTCAAATAAATGTAAACATTTGTCTTAACTTGAATAACTTTTTAAATATGAATAAACGAATATATATTTTTTAATGACAGGCGGGCCTATAACTTTAATAGCACACCACTTTCAGGGATAGTTGAGTTCTGTATTCAGATCGCAAAAGCCTTCAAAGTGCATTTTTATTGCTCTTATTCTTATCTATGACATTTCTAGTGACCTTTTAGGATCTAAAATTGGTATTAAGGTAATTTTAGACCCAAAATGTGTGAAATTTAGCCAAAACGATCATACCAATTCAGCTCCACTTTTAAAAAAATACGGTGACCGTTAATTAATTAATTAATTAATAATAACAATACATGGGCAGGCTGGTTGTGCGTAATATAACCAACACGGAAAAGCCAACAAAACAGCCAACATTGCCATTGGCTGAAATACAACGTAAAAGGCGCTATATTGTTTTCCAACGGCTTTCAACTGCTGGTTCAAATTATCTAATATTTTGTGGTGGTACACAAGTATTAGAAATCGTTATATTTATGGATATTTCAGCCGCGTCTGAACCGAATTTGATCAAACAAAGACGATTCTGTCATTTATACTGTATGCTCTTACAAATTTGACACTCAGTTTTTCATTATCTCACACACAAAAAAAAATTGTGTAGCGCCCTCTGCAACAGAACTCAACTATCCCTTTAACTTGTCAAACCTACAGGGTCCATTCAACAATGAGGTTGTTTTCAGCTTGGCTGATGGGCAGGATGATGTGATCTACTCTCTGTTTCAAATGTCATCTGATGGTGATTTGACAGTTCGAGATAACATCGTCATTAGCGACGAATATCTTATGGATATGTATGTTGTAAGTATTACCTTTTGTTTGTGGCATTTATCTACTAGGTCTATGTAATATTATGTTCTAAAAATTAATAATTTATGCATGTGCGATAGTATAGGAAGAGACTGGAAATGGTGATTATTGTACCCCATAAATGTTTCAGTCTGTAAGGCAGTGAATCTGACTCCTAGCCACCTGGTCCCATGCTCCTAGCTCCAGTCTCCTCGACTTTCAGTTCCTAGCTCTCGCTTCCATGCTCCTGGGACCTGTTTCACAAAGCTTTTTTTCGATGACAAATGACAAAAATCCGTGACAAATCTGCTGATAACCAATCAGAAGCAAGGATTTCAGTACCTTATAACAAAAACTGTCACTTGTCACTGATGACAAGTTTTGTGAAACACCCCCTGGTGCTCCTGACTTTAGGCCTCTATAGCTCCCAGTTCGTGGCTCGAGTCTTCCAACTCCAAATTGCTGGCACCTAACTCCTGTCTCCTAGCCCTAAAATTATACAGCTCCGGGCTAGCTTATTTATCTCATGGATTTAGGCTTCTAGCTCCCAGTTTCTGGCTCAAGTCTTCTAGCTCCTGGTTCCTGGCTCAACAATTCTAGCTAAAAGTTCCCGGCGCCTAACTCCTGGTTCCTAGATCCAGGTTATAGGCTTTCTGGAGGAACTTGGTTCTAGGCTCATGGTTAGATGTTCCTGGCTCAAGACTTCTAGCTCCAAGTTTCGGTTCCTAACCCCTGCCTCCTAGCTATAGCCCCTGTTTTCTAGGTCCACGCTCCCGGTTTATGGCGTCAGAATTCTTTGACTCAGGTTCATCGTCCGTGATTCGGCACTATCATGACTATCACGTGTTCATGACAAGCCCGTACATTTTCCAGCATATTGTTCAAATATAGACGATACTCTCAGAAGTTTTGAAAATATGGTTCCTAACGGTATAATGCTTTTAAGGTATTGAACATGTTGAATAAGTGATTTAGACAGTACCACCTGTGCACTTAGAAACACCTGTATAAAGCGCCCTATAAATGTAATTAATATTATTATTATAATGATAGGAAACGGATAGTCAACCTGTTCGAAAAGTCCCGCCATCCATCCTCTCCAAGCGCTATAGTTCTCCTTAGAACTATAAGCTAAGAAAGATAATCAACAGTCTTTTTCAAGACTACACCAACAGTCATTTTCAGGACTCCTCAATCCTCCCTCTCTCTCTCACATGGTGCATCCGCAAGCCTACTGTATAAAGAAATATAATGTTTGTTATTTTAAAAATAAATGCATTCAGTTGTTACTCTACAATGAAATGAACGTAAGCCTGATACATTTTTCTTTTATTATAAATTATGCAAAGTAAGTCATTTTAAAGCCATTTTCCTTGTCCAGGTAATCATCATGGCAACAGATATGGGACAACCCCCTCTTAATTCGTTGAGCACTGTAACCGTCTATATTGGCATTGTTGATGTGACCGAGCCCTATTTTCCGCCTAGTGAAAGAAACCAGCCGTAAGTAGCTCTGAGCCCTAACAAAAAAATCCGTAATTTTGCTTAGTACATAGTTTATATTATCAAGTTTTGGGGGCATTCATTCTTACTTTTTTTCCATTGGTATAATTTGTGTTCAATGTTTTCATTATCACCCTTTTCATCTTCTTGAAATGTCTACATCTCTTCGGAGCCTACGCCAACAATCCAAAAACTGTCTGTTCTTTCTTATCCTCAATTCCATTTAACATAGTCCTCGACCATTTTTATTATTATTGTCATCCTAAATATTCCTGATATTTACTTTATGTACGTTCTATTCCGCGAATCAATTAACTACAAGCAAACCAATTTAAATAATGTATTCAATGTACATTGTGTGCTTGAAATATACCTTTGCATTTTCAGAATTGTTTAAAACATTGGTAATTGTAAGAAAACTAAATGTGAAATGCGAAATTATGATAATCACAAGATGCTGTGATTTTCTTCTTTCTTTCTTTCTTTTTTTATGTTCTAATTATTTTTCTTCCTCTCCTCCTTCCTCTTCTTCTTCTCTTCCTCTTCCTGTAACCCTTCCTTCCCATGATGCCCTCGAATAGTCTCTTCTATTCTCTTGTTTCATGTGAAGTTGCTGAGTTTTCCACACCTCGATCAACTAGTGCTACCCTCGATGTGGCTTACTGAACCTATATTTCTTTTCACCACGTATCAACCCCAGTACCCCACATATATAAATCAGAATTTGCAGTGATGTAGCTACATGAGGCAACGGGTGCACGCCCCCACCCCCCTCCCCATTTAATAGTGGGGTAAACAAAAAAAGGAGAGAGTTAAGGAGAAAGCAGAAGGGGAAGTACCCAAAAAAAGACGTGTGGACCATCCTCAGCACCCTCCCTCCCGTTTCTCCCCTTCTAAAATAGCCTTGTAAATTCGCAATTCATTTTTCGAGGAGATTCAATGCCCTCACCATCAGAAGAGAATTGGTCCATGCAGTGCCAACATACTTATAAAGATGCAGGGCACGCCACAGAAAAAAAAATATGCACTCCCTTTTGCGATTATAAATGTTTTGGCGTTTTTGTTTTTGTTATTTCATACAGAATTGAGATCAAAGAGAACCTGGACGACTGTCACCACAACATTTCCTATCCCCTGACATGCAATGAAACCACCTGTTTAAATGTGAATTACACTCTCGTGGTTAGACCCGAATCAGGTGAGATTGTTTGTTTGTTTGTTTGTTTGTTTCTGCCTACCAACGAAAAGTTCGCGATTATCATGATACTAATCAAGCTGCACGATTAGTCATATATAAATTTAAAGGTCCGTGAAGTTAGTCGTCCGGGATGCGAAATTATCATTCCTACGATTACGAATTGTTCGTAGGAAAAATAATTTCGGGAGGAGCAAAGGCCATTGACCTGTCTAAGGCTTCTCAAGCGCGTAGCCAGGATTTCATTGTAGGGGGTACGTGGTAGTGAGCACGCGAATCACTTACAGAGCGTGCTCCCTAGGGGGTGGGTACAGGGAGGGGGGAGTTTTCCCCCTCCAGCGCGAAGCGCGGAAGCTCTGACGTTTCATTAGATTATCAATGAAAGAAAACGATTCGTTGTACCATTCTCAAACGACTCTTAATCCTTGTCTGAATTCAGTCCCCCCCCCCCCCCTCCCTCCCGCGCGAAGCGCGGAAGCTTTGACGTTTCATTAAATTATTAGAGAAAGAAGACAATTCGTTGTACCGTTCTCGACTCTTAATCCTTTTTCTTCCTACGTCCTCTTCCTTTCTTCTTTTGTTTTCTCTCTTTTTTTTGGGGGGGGGGGGGGGCCGGCGTTTTTGTTGGGGGCGGCCGCCCCCATCGCCCCCCCCCTGGCTACGCGCCTGAGGCTTCTCCCGTATTAACCTGACAAAATCTTTATGATATTAAAATCATGAGAAATTTAGAATTTAATATTATGATTTTATTTGTGATATCATCTTTTTTTCCTAACATCAGTTTGGTTATCATATGACACTACATTTCGTTGATGAGAGTTGACTGAGAGGGAGATGGGGTCACATCCCGGCCAAAATCCGGTTAATATTTCACCCCCCCCCCCCCCCCCACCCCCTGGCAAACTATAAGAATTATTTGTATTTTGAGTGATTTTGTTAAATCAAAATTGTGTCAATATCTCCTCCTCCTCCTCCTCCTCCTCCTTCTTTAACGACAAAACTCCGTTATTTCTATTTTCTTCCTCACAGGGCAAGATCTCTTTAGTATCATCGAGACGGAGAATGCACTGTCCTTGTGTTCGAAGGAATTAGACCGCGAAGTTAGTTCCTCATATACCGTAACGCTCACGGCTTGTTATGAGGACCGGGGCATGTGTAACTCGACCAACGTCACGACCAGCGACCTGACCAGGAAACGGAGGGATGTCCAAGGTAAACTAGCACTATTCATAAATTATTATCCCCTCGCCGACGAAGTCGGAGGGGATATAGAAACGCTACCGTCCGTCCTTCCGTGCGTGCGTCTGTCCGTGCGTGCGTCTGATTTTAATGAAATTTAATATGAAGGTACATGGTATCAAAATACATGTAAGGCCTAAGTTCGATTTCTGAGTATGCATGTCAGAGCTGAAAGATCATAGCTCATTAAATATGCAAAAACATATAATTATATATTGTGAAAATGTGGTTAACTTCCTTGCCTAGTAATATAATAGTATAGTCCACTGGAGGTAACTTGTTCTGACGTATATAGGCCATTTTTACCCTGCGAGGGGATGCTACGCTTTGTGTTGACTTGTTAAATAAAGGAATGAATAGGTAGAGAAATAAATAAATAATTTAATAACTATATGAATAAACAAGTAAACTAAGTGATAGATAAATAGATAAATAAATTAAGGCATAAATATACAAATAAAACGATGAATTTGAATGCATGAATAAGTTAAACCTCTAAAAAGAAGAAATATATAGATTGGAAATGGGAGGTGAAAACTAAAAACCAAAGGAAATAGACGATGTAAGAGTGAAAGAGGTGCAATCAAAGAAAATGTAAAAATATAATAATGATTATCAAAAATATTAAAGAAAAGAAGAAAAACGTAAATCATTAAAGCCCACCACACACCATCCGACCTGGCTTAATTCGATTCTATTTTTGGATAAACAGCAAGCGCATTTGATATAAACAATTCAACTTGTAAAAATCTTAGTGAACGGGGATCTGAATAGTCGTGATTCATTTTATCTAAATTTCAAGGAATTTTCAAGTTTCCTTGAGAAGAAAAAGCTTATCCGGCTCAGAATCGTAATGACGTCATACCATGAGTGCATTTGTCTACGATTTGAAGCCGATTCGGTTTTTATTCTGACTAGATGGGTTAAATGCAATAAAATGCCGATTGTTAGAATTCTTATCATTATTTAGAACCTAAATCAGGAAGATGAAGTTTATTATCATTTATTATCATTTCCTATCAAATGTAATTGCCATATTTTCGAAAATCGGATCGCAGCGGGAGGAGAGTATACTCTGCGGTGGGCTTAAAGAACAGGGACAATATAACAACAAAAAGACGAACAAAATCACAATCGAGAAAAACATAAACAAAAAAAAACGAGAAAGTGCTCAGAGCAGCGTGTCCACACACAAAACAATTTATCCCGAAACTCTATAACGATACGTCGTATAAAGAATCATCATATAAATTCCAGGATGTCCACACACAAGAAACGTCGTCACTAAAGAATCATCGTATAAATTCCAGGGTGTCCACACACACAAAAAAGTTATCCCGAAACTCTATAACGAAACGTCGTATAGGTGCGCAGTTTGCTACTGCGCAGTCGTAACCGAAACCGAAACACATGTGCAGCATTTGCATTGACTGTGCCACTGGAAAAATGCATGCAGTATATTTATGTATAATCAGCTGGCTGCGCAGCGGTCAGCTGGAAGCAGAAATGAGAGCTCATATCTCCTTTCGCTCGAGGTCACGTTAAGCCCCGCCCAGTTAGACTAGTTCCGTCCACACACAAAATGTCCGTGATTCTTTATCGAGTTTCAGTTCGAAACGATGCCCAAACCTGCGTTTCGTTAGACTAGTTTCGTTATACGACGTATCGTTAGTGAGCGTCCACACCTACAATTTTGGTCGTAAAACTATCGCGAAACGGTATCACTATCGCGAAACGGTATAGCTAATCATGACTAGTCACTGAAAATGTTGTGTGTGGACAGGGGGTACGATGAGAATAACATAAACCTTGCAGTACATCCCTTGGTTAATGTAAAATCAAGAAGAGGTATTACCATCCCACAAGGTGAGGAGGTAGGCCCACTCCTACTTTTTCTCTGGTTGCCACTCGCCCACGTGTGCTATATCGCAACGCAATCCATGAGACGTGCAGTTTTTGCTCCTGTATATTCATCAAATTTGATATCAATAAAGTATCCCATGACAAGGTTGCTGAAAGCCAGTCAAATGCAAGGATTAAAAAAAAAAAAGCCTATATCAATTATTTTACCTTGTTATTATATATACCAAGTTCTATGAAACAGAGCCATGGCATGCTTCCAGTCACATTTGATACTGCTAAAGAACTTGTGTCGCATTTTCATTCTCTCATTAAAACCCTGTAATAATCTAGTATAGATTAAAAAGGCTGACCCAACATCGTTGTTGTGTTTTCAGGTAATACTACTAGATTTAGTATTCCAGATAAAATTCGAATTCATTGACGAACCCCCACTGTCACGTGACCAAAATATCCACAAAAATCCATCGAGGTAGTAATTTTATCTGTAGCCTAAACTCATTGAATGTATAGATTATCTCTATCAATAATCTTTCTTTCTTTTTGTCCTTCTTTTTTCTCTCAGAAGTGCCAACCAACACTGTCATCGTTACCATAACAGTAACGGACGAGAACGACAGCCCTCCCTCTTTTCAGTTTCCAGGCAACACCAGTGGTACCGCCTACTATCTGGCCGCGATTGATAGTACGCAGTTTGGAAGTCCTGTGTACACTGTCATCGTAAGTCACGATTTGTCATGGGATACTTTATTGATATCAAATTTGGTGAATATACAAAAGCAAAATCTGCACATCTCATCGATTGCGTTGTGATATTGCACACGTGGGCGAGTGACAACCAGAGAAAAAGTAGGAGTGGGCCTACCTCCTCACCTTGTGGGATGGTAATACCTCTTCTTGATTTTACATTAACCAAGGGATGTACTGCAAGGTTTATGTGTTTTTTTTTATCGTAATCTCTGAGCACTTTCTGTTTTTTCTGTTTACGTTTTTCTCGGTTTATCAAAGCAAAAACAGTTGGTGATTGAGTTAAAAGAAACTGCGGAAAAACATTGAAAGTGCATACATAGATTTGGAAATAAAAATGTAGTTTTCTTAATAGCTGCAAAATAGCCAGGAAACAAGTAACGCTAACCCCAATCTAGACCCTTGGGCGTGACGCTCATTCTCTAATCTTCATTATTATATTAACCCTCATCCTAACCCTAACCCTAACCATAACCATAACCATATCCATAACCATAACCTAATCCTAAGCTTAACCCTAACTCCGACCCTAACCGTAACTTAACCCTAATTCTAACCTCAACCCAACAATAACTTAACCCTAACCCTAACCTCAACCCAACAACAACTTGACCCTAACCCTAAACTCATTCCAACCATAACTTAACCCTAACCCTAACCTCAAACCAACAGTAACTTAACCCTAACCCTAACCTCAACCCAACCATAACTTAACGCTAACCCTATATACCTTACCCTTAACTTAAGCGAACCCCAGCCCTAACTAGTAATACTTACCCACTATATGCATGCTGGGATGGTTTGCAGTTTCGCCCTTCTTTATGTAATACATCTATGCATTTATTCGAACACATAATCTTGAGAGATTAATCTTTTTTGTTTTGTAGGCAGAGGACGCAGACGCTAGCTGGGAGTTCAATTACATATTGACCAGTTTATCCGAAGACGGTGTCGAAGGCCCGAAGAACACCATCGTCATCGACCCCAGCGACGGCCGCATCACCACCAATAGCCTGCTCTATCCGTCGCTTAGCGACGCGTGGTCATGGGACTGGAAGGAAGAGAATTTCCCAGCGAGCCGAACACAGGACCCTTACGATGTGACGGTCTGTGATACCAGTCCCACCAGCTCCAACATATCACAATGTGATACGACACGGTTGACGGTAAGGGAATGGAAGGGGGTTTGTTCACGGATGACGCTCTTGTCTAGGTCCCCGGCCCCTCCACTCAGTGAACGGAGGGCTACCATGCGTGTTCCCAAAATGTCCGGTAAAGGGGTACTTATCACGCACCAAAGTCCGGCTCGTAGTACTAAAAAATCCGGCCCGTATTGACTTTACACACCGGACTTAGGGGAGGGGGGGGGGGGGGGGTTCAAAAGGAGGGAACATGCATATGCGTACCCTAAATAACACTGAGTGGGGGGGGGGCCTGGTTTAGGTCGTATCGTTTTATCTATATTATTTTGTTCACCTTTCCTTTCTCTTTCTCTCCTTTTTTCTCTTTCTATCATTTGATGTCTCCCTCCTCCATATAATGTCCCTTTCTATCTTTCTAAATGTATTAGCCTTATTTGTTTTTCTAAATGTGTTTCTCTTTCTCCCTCTTTTTCTCTGTCTCTGTCTTCATCTTTCCCGCTATCTCTTCCCTATCTCTCTCTCTCTCTCTCTCTCTTTCTCTATTTCTCAATTTGTTTCTCTCCCCGCGTTCTCCCTCTCATCTATGTGTTGCTCATTATCTTTCTGTATCTCATTTTTAATTATTTTTTATCTTCATTTCTCTTTCTCTATCTCTTTGTCACTCTTTTTGTCTTCAGCTTTCCTGTTAATCCGCTTGTGCTCACTCCTTATGTTATTCTTCTTAATATATAAGAGAATATTTCATTGAGTATAGATAAAGTGTATCAACAATTATTTTCACCATGATTTTTCTTTTAATTTTTAAATTTTGCTATCATCTTTTATTTTTTCTCAGTTCAAAATTCTGCTATCGTTTGAGCACATCATCATTCGATTTAACAAACCGGTTGCTACTATCATGCCCCGACAAAACGATATCATCAGGTAAATATTAATTACAAATGGTTATATACAATAGGGTTAAAATAAAATGTTAAAGAACATCTTATTTGGTGAGAAGTTAGCTTGTGACACTCAACCTGTTTTTATAATAGCAAACCGCTCATCAGGATGGAGGTCTCCTGAGTTTGTTGTACTTTATCTCTTTTCATTGAAGTTTGTGTGTGTTTGTAGGCATCTTATTTAAAGGTACTGTGTCCCATTTGCAGGCCCAAAAATGAAAAGGTTAAATTCAAACGGCATTGGAAAGATAATACTAATTTAGAACTTCCCTAAAAAAGAGAGGGGGGGCTTGAAAATGTCTATAAGTGGGAAAATAACGATTATTAGTTGTCGAATCGACTTAAGAGCTATAGAGCCGGTAAGTAATAGTCTGATTTTCACACCGTTGTACCGAATGGTCGTACGTTTTATGCTGCGCAAAGATTCAATTAGTTTAATTTTGGCAATTACAAAAAGTGGGTCATTGATATAGACAAATGCTCATGTACCCTTTACAGCTCATTATATGTATGTTACTACCAAAGAAGAAAATAGCCAGTCAGTCACTGAATAGTGTCTGACAGTGAAGTCTAGAAAATAAACGGGTTTCCTTGCATAATTTGAACACTAGGACACTGATAACGTTTAAATTTCACAGATAGGACATACATGACATAGTCATAATTCCTGCAAAGTTACATAGAATTTGAGTTGGCTGCGAAAGATATCTTTAATGTACTGAAAACGGAATTATGTATAATGAAAAAATGATTGTTAATTTATGTATATGATTATGTATTATTTTGAAAACGCAGAAATAAAAACGAACAAACAAATATAATCAGGTTATATAAATGGTTTTGTGAGTGGAAAATAATATGGTATTTGAATATATCTCGTCCCATATGTTATCATGTATTATGGAAAATGGATCATAATCAACATCCAGAGAATCGTTTTACATTATGTCAACTTTCAACCTAATTCCATCCGGGAACTTGTAGCGCGCCAATATCTAGTTGCATATCAAACATTATCAAAGGCGCTGATGAGACTGAAAAGTTACTGTATCCAAATGGGAAAGACTTGGAATATAGTGGCAGATTACATTTCATTTAAGTTAGTGTAAATTAAAACATATATGGAGAAATATGAACGTATTAACTTAGTTTCAACAAACTGGTTTGGGATCCAAGATAGTTTGATGCCTAATGAGCCCTGGTAATTAAGTACAAGCAAAATACATAAATTAGGGGGTTCCTTGGTATATTGTGGCTATCAACTTGATGCGATGTTCAGGTATACGAATCGACACTCTTGTGTGCAGTTGGTTACCTGTGGTATTTTGTCCGGCTGGATACCGAATACAGCATAGTGTACCGAAGCTGTGACATCATAAAAATTTATTTATGGAATTTCTCGATTTTTTTTTCTTCATTTTCCGAAAGAGCATCAAAATAATGTCCAAATGTTGAAAAACCAATTGAATATGTTAAGTTTTGGCTGAGATATGACCATCTGAATAAATATATTTCCTATAGGAGCTCAGTGTTATATTGCTCTGGTTCATATAACATTACGAGCCAGAGCAATAAAACACTGAGTTCCAATACTTATACTTAACATATACTTGACATTTGGACATTATTTTGTATGCTTTTTCAGAAAATGAAGAAAAAAATTGAGAAATTACAAAACTAGATTTTTTGATGACGTCACACTTCACCATTCTATGGAGCTAGTAACTCCATGAATACAGCAAGCAGGTTAGCAGCCGTCTATAAACACAGGTTTGTGAGGTATGTGCGGATTTGGGTATGGGTGTGGATAGAGGGTCCTGTTGGCAAAGTTTTGACGTTTTTTCTGGCAAATCGGAAAAAAGAAAGTCAAGGCGTAATGCCTTTGAGCCTTACTATGATTCACTAATTAAATCTTCCTCTTTTTCTTCTTCTTCTTGTTCTTTTTTTTTTTACTTCTTGTTATTATTTTACTTCTTCTTCTTCTTCATCTTTGTCAGTTGTATTGCGAGGAAGATGGACCCAACAAATATGCTTGAAATCAATCTTCAGTTTCTCTCGCCAGTAATGGAGAATGATCAAGACATGTGAGTATAGTGTAGAGATGACAGGAATCGTATACCGCTCGTCCGAGAGCAAACGATATGTACCACTCTGTTATGATTTTTCAGAACCAGAGAAAGAGACATTAATATAGGGAGAAAGAGAGAACTTAGAGAAATAAAAAGAAAACTACATAGAGACACGTAGAAGGAGAGAAGGTGGAGAAATAAAGAGAAAACTACATATAGACACATAGGAAGAGAGGGAGAGAGAGAAAGAAAGAGAGAGATAAAGAGAGAGAGAGAGAGAGAGAGAGAGAGAGAGAGAGGGAGAGAGAGTGAGAGAGAAGGAGGATGGTTGATTAAGAGGAGCACATAATATAATTGAAAGAATGAGAAAGCAAAACATAGATATGGAGACGTATATGACAGACAGATAAAAGAAGAGTCAAATATTAGGAAGGTAAATCATGAGAGAGGAGGAACGAAAGAAAATGAGGATAAGGAAAAAGAGTAAAATAGACAACAAAATCTGTCCGATGATTATGTTGCCCTTACATCAGTACGATTTTAACTAGTCACAATCGATCACTTTGCTGATTTTTGTAAATTGATGACCTTCATTTTTCTTACATGTTTATTTTTGTCATCATTATATCCTCTATATACAGGACCGACATGTGGTTGTACGCAGTCGACTTATCAAAGCTCCCGTCATCCCCTTATCTCAAATATGAAGATTTCGAGTAAGAAACGCCTTTTTATAATAAATAATAACAAATAGTGGGTTCTTGTATAGCGCTCATGTCTGTCAAACTTGACACTCCTGGCGCTCCAGAGTATTACCCTGGCTGTAGCATGGCTGCCATTAAGGCGTTCTAGCATTTCAAGGAATGAATTCCTGCAAGGTACCCATTTACATCACTTGGGTTGAGTGTGTCAAATGTAGATCAATGTCTTGCCAAAGGACATTAGTGCCGCGGTGGGACCTTGAGATCCACAGTCCGGTGACATGTCCACTCGACCACGATCGACACCTCTCATCTTGTTTCATACTGTTGTACATGCACCATACTCCCACGAAAAGGCTTGTTATGATTTGTGTAATGATGCTCAAAACAAAATACATTTCATGTTTAGATATAAACATAGAGATGTTATTTCATAACGTATTATGCGCTATACAAGAACTGAACTATTATTATTATTATTATTATTTCTACAGATTAGAAAGAAGAAAATGAGAATGTACTATAAAGATTATGATATTAGTAATGCAAAGTCAAACGTTGACGTCAATAATTCCTAGACTTAAACATTAAAAGAAAAGGTAGAAATTATATCTAATACAAATTGATAATAGACATACGTCAGTATTGCACATTTATTATTGACCAGTAAAATGAACTTAGGGTCAAAATAATGATCACAAGATTTAAACTTGGTGACAAAAGAGGTGATTTTTTAAGAAGTGTCTTTAACAGTTTAAATTTGGTTGAGATCCATATGAGATCAGTCGTTATACATTTTCTATCCTTGATATCAGGAGGGCATTTCACAAAGCCTTTTTCCAATGACTAATGACCAAAATCAGTGACAAATCTGCTGATAACCAATCAGACGCAAGGATTTCAGTAGCTTATAACAAAAACTGTCATTTGTCACTGATGAAAACTTTTGTGAATCGCCCCAGGTTAATGTGGGATGATAGTGTTACTGAGGGTATAAAGGAGAAATGCAACTATAGTGATGTAATGGAACCGAGACGCCTACAACTATCGAAAATACTTCCAGGGATGTCGACGACGTCGGCGATTGAAGCATGGGTGCCCATCGCCCTCGGCATCATCGTCTTCATCGGAAACCTCATCTGCATCATTCTCCTACTAGTATCATGGAAGACGTGAGTAAATCTCGTAACATTGAAGCTAAAATTGCATTGTGTATCTATTTGGAGGGAACACGCCCCCTCCCCCCATTCTCCCCCAAAGGCAAACAAGGGAGAGATAAAGAGAGAAAATAAGATAGGAAGGGAATGAAGACAACGTGGACAAAATATGAGGATCCCATCCCCCCCCCCGTCCCACAAGGGGCGGATCCAGGGGGCCCGAGCCCCTACCCTGGCCCCAAAAATAGGTTTAAAAAAAACAGATTGTAACGATAATTTTACCTTTAAAAAAAATATATATATTTCTCACGAATTGGGCTCGGCCCTCGCCGCCGGCTGGATCCGCCCCTGCCTCCCACAGACTACAGCAACTCTCTTGGCCTGTTTACATGTCACTCACAGAGTATTAAAATATCATTGCCCCCACCCCCTTTTTCTCATGAAATCCCTCATCATGAAATCTCGAAAATGCTTGATACACCAGTAGCTTAAAATTTCGATCTAATAGATTAAAATAATTTCGCCAATGTTAAAAAAGATTCTTAAATATTCGTTACCCTATATTTCAACGTGTGCATTGCCGTTATAGAAATAGGTGGGATACATGATCAAACCAATGACGATGAATCCATATAACCCATTTCTTGAAACCTGTTTTCGAACAAACGAACCCACAGATATATGACTTTGATTATGAACAATGAGACAATTTAAAGTACCCCGTTTCTCATTGGCGGATCCAAGATTCTCTCGAGGCACTTAAGGGCAAATTCTTTCTTCTTCTATTTTTCATTTGCTGAGGTGTTCAGGTACGCTAGATTGGCTTTTGACACCCCCCCCCCCCCCCCCGTCCCTTCAATCCGCCTACTGTGTTTTTTGTGTTTATTTTGTTCATGTTTTATTTTTACACACAGCATGCATTTGGAAAGCGGCCGGGAACTCTCCAGGCAGTTGACCGTTCATGACGAGGAGAAAGGCATTGCGAATCCTGTCTTCCAGTTCGACGATGAAGCCGACGATGATGTCGAAATCATGGCAACGGAAGCAGAGGAAGGCGCTGCAGGGTATGTTTACCCTCCTGCGGTCACACCGAAAAAAACGACTCCAGTCTGACTCCAAACCGACCGATTATTTTCTTTTCGGTGTATTGTAATTTTATACTCGGTCAGCTGTCGGTCTGATGTCGTTCTTATTTGGTGTGACTGATGGTATTAAGAAGTAGGAAAATAAAAAAAGACTGGAGATTCCCTATAAGAAAAACAGGCCCTATGGGAGGAGGGGCAACCGCGGTATGTCGGTGAACGGAAACCCCCCCCCCCCCCATTTTTATCAAAATGCTTCGTTTCATACGGGCCGAAACATGTTGACATCCTCTAGCAAGCATAATTATAAACCATATAATCTACAAAATTAACAGTGACAAATAAATACCATCAAACACGATGGAGAGAAACATGGCATTCTAGACTGGTTGCTGTGTTAATTATTTTGCAAGAAATCAGGTAATGTATAGGAGGCGCTCCTCACTAATAGGGGTCAAGTCATATGAGGGTAGCCTACACGATACGTCTTTCTGAGATCGTTGTAGACAAGGTGGTTGGCGGTCGGATATTTTGAAGAGTACAGCAATTGTCCTTACAAGACCATAATGATGAAAACAATGGATCCATGGAAGAAAACTACAGAAATATGTACAAGTCTAAAATGGGAGCACACCAATGTGCATTTCAAACAAAATGGAGCAAATATAAAAATTAAAAAGGAACGAATGACTATGATAAGGTCAAACTAAAATATTTCAAATTATCTCCTTCAGGTCTGAAGAACCATTGATAACGACGGTTTATCTTACCGATGGAAAGACCCAGTCTACTATAGCCATGACAGCGAATGATGAACCTACAGATGTAGAAAAGGCCGTTGGTAAGTGAACCATAGCATCTATGTCTGCCCAACTACGATCTTGTCTGCCCAACTACGATCTTATCTGCTCAACTACGATCTTATCTGTCCAACTACGATCTTGTCTGCCCAACTACGATCTTGTCTGCCCAACTACGATCTTGTCTGCCCAACTACGATCTTGTCTGTCCAACTACAATTTTGTCTGCCCAACTACGATCTTATCTGTCCAACTACGATCTTGTCTGCGAACGAAACGCGCTTTACTGTGCGATTCTGATGAAACGAAACGGAACCAACACCAACTATTCATCCGTATTATAGCGATAGATATACATGCAAATTTGAGTAAAATAAATGCTGGGAAAATTGTTTCAACAAATTTATTAACAAGCTTGAAATGTCCCATCTGATCATGAAACGAAATCGCTACATTATATGCCCTCCAGTCAACCGTCTAGAAATACGCCCTAGGGGTGGAGATGGTGCACACTGTGTGCGAGAATGGATCCGATGGTCGAGCTCCTTAATTTAATTGGCACACTTACCCTTGGGAATATGAAGAGTAACATAAGATTAAAGCAAGAGAATGAAAGAAAATCCTTCTTCAAGTTTAAGTCAGACTCAGATGAGCGGGCATGTGGCTCACCATCTTAATACTTTGGAGTATTATACTGTTGACTGGAGGTTATATTTCGCGATTCTCATTTCAAAATATTTGTTGAGTGTTTACAGACATTTGTAAAAACTAGTAATAAGTTGAGTTGGTTTTGGGTGTGACTAGCTTGAGGGTATAATATGCCAACTACGTAAATGTATTACTTCTGTATTCTCTTATAATCTACAATGTTTTAAATTTATTCCTTTCTTCCTGTCGTTAGGTACCGATGCAATTACGATCCCCGAAAGAGAATATGACTTTCAGGTAAGAACGAGATGTCTTTAAAATGGGTTTTATGAGCCACTTGTAGAAAATGCTACATATCAGTCACCAGCCAGATACACACCAATACAAACTAAAACAAAAGTGACCAATCATGCGACTGTGCGATGTTAAAGTCACTGAGTAGTCGGCTCTCATGGGGAATTCGACACCGTTCGGGTGTTTACCCAATAACAGGTGTTGTCAATCACCAGGGTTAGCCTTGAGTTTTATGACCATTGGACCTTATGTAATGCTTTGATTTGCCGAAGACTCTCGAGCTCTCCGAGAGATTAGGGGGTAATTCTTGACTGGACTATGGGTTTGCTGTGTGCAAATTTGTACCCCCATTCATGGTATTTCCACCAAGTCTGGTGTCAGCGAATTATGGCCTTCTGCACATGGAAACTGGCGATCCAATCCCTTTAATATGATTCGCGGCCGAACGGGGCTTTCCTCTGACTGGAAAACTCAGATCTTATTCACAAAAAAATTAGCTATTTATATGGCAATTCGGGCCTCAATTCAATAGAAGTCCCCTTTTTTTCTTCAAACTGGTTATTATGTGCTACAATATAATTGATTTATAGTTATTGTACAATTCTTCACATCTAATGTATATATTTTTTATGTGGAATATTATGTTTTCATGACTTTGCATCACCTGCCTACATTTTTTGATATTTGGCTGGAATAATATGCACGCGATTGCAGAGATTTTCAAATAACCAACCAAAAACAAATTCAACATCTTTGTCCATCACCTATATAAACATCCAAAAATTACAATGTCATACATGGGCCTGTGACGTTGTCAGAATAGAGGATATTAATATTGAGCTTGACTGGATTTTCAAACGTCTTTGTGACTGTGTTTCTAGTGATGCGGTATGATGATACTAGGGCAGACAGGTAGAGGGCAGAGCAGTTATTAGAAAATAGACAAACAGGAATACGGTGAATTTTAATCTAGGACTGGCTGGCTTTTGTTGTTTTCAATTCATTTTCTTCACGCGCTGGGCAAAGAGTTCTTGGTATATTAAGTGAAACGTGTAGCCATAGCCTATTCATCTATTTGAATAAATATCCTTTCTTGTACAGGAGAAGCAGATGGACTTTGAACATGAGTATGACGACATAAAAACTGGAAATGATTTCAGTGAAGCTGCAGCAACCACTGAATCGTCTTCAACAGATCCAACAATCCCGTTACCATTGGATGACAATGATAAGGACACAAAAGACAAAGATGGGGCGAAGGAAGAAAGTAAAAGTGAAGATCAGGAAGAGGAAAGTTTGCTCTCTAAGCCGAAACCACCCGCCATCCCACCTAAGCCCACTGATCACGCTAATAATGGGTCTGCAGCCGATCCGATGCTCCCAGATGTCGACTATGAGACCGAGACCAAAAACAGAGATCAGGTGGAGGATGAAGAAAAAGCTACCCCAGGAACACCCGACTCTGGCATGGAAACTGATCATGAAGCCTTTAAAGATTCCGACGTTCCACCACCACCACCTGTGCCTATAGTCCAAGAATCGCCTCTGGAAGATCAGGTCGAAGACCATCCGCTCCCTCCACCACCACCACCACTTCCTATAGTCCCACCTATCGATTATGCTGATGGGAAGACCGTGACCTTTGGTGGGGAGACCGTTGTCGGAGAAGGCGCGGGAGACGGAGGAAGTACCTGCACAGATCAAGACACGGCTAGCGAAGCGAGCTCTCGAAATGGAACTGCAGAGGATAAGCTTACGAGGAGAGGTCCATCCCTATCCTCTGAAATCGATCTGATCGCTGCCTCACTTGACGCTTCTAGCTCTGGGTACCAAAATGTCGGGTTGGTTGCATCTCCTCAATCTAACTGTGATTCGGAGGGCGAGAGTATTGGTTACCTTGACGACGAGTCTTTGATTAGTGTCAGTGAAATCGGGGTTACAAGTCTCTAGTTACAGATAGAGGCATTTAAGACCAGTTAAATGATTCCGACCAGTTTGCACATGCTCCGGCGATAAGTATATGGTCAACCTTCTATTACTAACTGAATTCCTAACTTCAATCATAGACCCAATACTATGCCCAACTTTATACCCAGATTGAACTTCATCCCTACTCCTAAGATTGACCTAAAACCCAGTCTCCACCTCAATCTCCATTCGAGTTGGCTCAGTCAGTAAAGTGTCTGCCTGTCGAACCAAAGATCGTGGGTTCAAATTCAGCCCCGGCAGACGACTAAAGCCTACGTTGTGTATTAAATGCCCCTCCCCTGTTTCACAGACACAGGCTTTGTAAAGTGAAAAAAGTCCGTCCCTTGGATAGGATGAAGGCCCCCGTGTAGAGGAGAGTCGTTTAGAAACCCCTGCACTATTCATAGGGGGAAACCCTGGTTTAATTTTCCATCTGCACATCCCTAATCAGTTATACAGGGCGGAGAAAACCAGAGCGTTAGAGTGATTCAGCTTGCTTTTAGCCTCTTAGGCACAGGTGACGCCAAATAGTTAATAGTAATAATTAAAATGGTCTTAACCATAGTCTCAGTTCTAAAAAATATAGCTCAGAGCAAATATTCTACAGTTATCTTTAAAAAATAACATGACTGCATTGATTATCTACCATTATATAACCGGATGTTTGCAACACATACACATGTATCCGTTTAACAAATCATACGTTGAAGACTTAATATATTTGCAATTCAGGTTTTTCTCCCTGTTTAATGGACCATAAAATATGCACCTTTATTGGCACTCGAGCTAATACATATATGTCCAAGAAATATATTCTTTCATTGGTTTCCTAACATAAAAAGTGTAATGAGAGAGTATATTCTAATGTGAACGTTAAGAAGTAGTGGAGTGATACAATATGTAATGTATACTATTCTCTGTGAAGCTTGAAATTATTTCCTTACTTTTTTAACAACATATACATTTTTTTCTAGGTACCCGTACATATATCTTAAAGAAATACAAATGTAAAATTTCTATCTTAAAACATGTTAAGACTTTAAAAGGATATACATGTGTATGTACCATTGATATGAAAATATACAAAGGCGATCAATGAAATAGTGTACATTGTAACTCATGAATTCTAATTTTGTAGGTATTTTCACTTTGCTAAGAAACTTTTTTTCTCTTCTCATCTATTGTTTATGATATACATGTAACTACTGTTTTCCATGTATGAATACATGCTTTTTTTCTATTGCAAAATTAGAAAGAGAGCCCCCCCCCCCCCCCAGAAAAAATAAAATAAAGAAAAAGACAAATGATTATAATATTTACAAATAAAAGTCTTGTAACGCTGCTTGTCCATTTTTCAGTATGCTGTAGTGTAACAACTGCATTATACATGTTAGAGCAGTGTAGCATTTTTCTTGATACATGCATCTGATTTTTGCATCTATGATATGCAATGAAACTCCTAGATCCTTGTTATTTGATTTATAAAGAATTCAATTCAAGATTGTTTCATGAAATTATTGCTGACAAATAAACCCTCAGATTAATAGGCTTGCTTTAGCGTGCATACAGAGATGAGTTTACTTACCTCTACATGCTTCAATGTGCAGTGCTACCCATGTATGAACCCACACACAGTACATGACCTTGTTCAACCAATTATTTGATTAGGATCTAGGAGTAAGTTGTATAATATCAATTAGTTTTGTTTAGTTTACTCAGACGCCTAACATTTATTGCGCTACTCAGTTCATCTAAATTTGCATCGAATACTACTTTTGATCCATTTTAGTTACGGGCTAACAAAGCCCATCCATCGCACATCTTACAACATGGCAATTCACATAATTTTGAGAGGAAAATGGGATTTACAATTAGATATATATTTCTAGAAATGTACTTCTTTCTGATTGCCATCCCTAATGGAAGTGTAAAGTGTAAAATCAGAAATCAAATATCATTATCATGCAGAGATGGTATTTTTTAAATTGCTTTTTATAGTAATTTGATAAAAAAAGAATAAGAAGTTATCTACCAAGCATTAAATAATTACAGAGGTTTTCACGAATGCCATATTAAAAGCTTTTTCATCTATTTTTGTTTTTGATTCGTTTTGTTTTGATTTGCTTTGCTTTGTTTTGTTTCTTTTGTTCTTTATTGTAGTAAAGATTAAAAACGATTATTAGTTCATTAAGATCTTAATCAAAGCTGGGTTTGAAGTCTGAACTGGCTGCAAACATGGGTCTTTTTAATGAATTCATGAATAGAGCTCACAGTGTTCCACCACCGCTCCCCTACCCCCCCCCCCCCCACACACACAAACAAACACACACACAAAATACAGAACAATTCACACTTCCTCTTTAAAAAATCTGAACAACCTTTTTGAAATACAAATCATGAGATACTTTCCTTAACTTAATCATAGATTTATTCATTGCTTCTATACAGATATGAATGTTATTATTTTTTGGACATTTTCAATTTTGTTTTCAATTATCCCTGCAAGTTTGTTTTGTTCCCTTTTATAATCACCATTGATTTAATCGGATCACTTGGGTCCTTTTGACCAGCACTTCCATCCGAAATAGCTACATGAAAAAATGACATCATGGTGTTCAATGTTTTTTAACAAAACTTCCTTGAATTTCCAAATAAAGACCAATACATATTACACAGAGAATGAAGAACATGTTGTGTCAGATTGGACCCTTGAAAAGCTCTCCAAGCTTGATGTGTTAATTTAGCTGCAAAATACTTTATAAAAGAAGAAGTAGTATACATTTCAAGCAACAATTTTGAAGCAAGGGAATTACACTCCATGTGTATGCATTAATTCACACCAAATGTATATTTTAACATGAAACATAATTTTGCAGGTCCCATGCTTATCATTTTCTTTTGTTGTCATCCGTGAAAATCTCAGTGGTTCTAAGGAGGTTCCACTGTATAACGACTTCTCGAAGAGTCTGACCTGAGTGACTTACACCAAATATGATACAGCATACACTATTCTCTCTGGGTCTACATCAGTTTTGTTGATTGTTTGTCTCTTGCTGCAGAGGTCCCGTCTAGGTGACTTAACACTGCCACCATTAAAACACCAGCACCATATGAACACTGAACACCATGCTGTATACAGTATTCTCTCTAGATCTACACCATTTCATAAACATACGGTGTTGAAGGCCATCTGTCCCAGTGTACAGGAGGGATTGGAGCACCCTGCAAGGTCACTGGACAGGTGGTTATCTCATCAAATCAGCTCTCAATTAACATAAGAAAAAGAGGATCATGGGGGACCAATGGTCACCCAATATGCATTGTTCGTTATATAGAGGGCACAAGTAGCTATAGGTAGTACAGTGGGCCTTTATAACACTCATTGCATCTGGTTGTCCGAGATGGACGCTGCCCACTCTGGCACTGCTCCTACTATCTTCTCTATGATGTTGTTGACTTGGAAACATAGGCTCTGGATCTGTTTATCCCATTGTGGAAGAATGTCCGTTGCTGAGTGGAAGAAAACAAAAAGGAGAGGACTGAGTGATAGATTGAAAAACAAGATCAAATAGACTATAAGTAGAACTGGTACAGTCTAGTAGATAAGTCACCAGGGGTGTTTCATAAAGCTGTGCGTAAAGTTATGGATGACTTTACAAATGATTTTAATATATAGAGCCAAATGGGATGCCCAAAGTTTTTCCTGGCATTTTAACAAAGTGTGACTGTATTTCCCATAATTTCAATTAAATTGTAGCCCCAAATACACTTTGTATTAAAATGTTTTGTCAATAATGATAAGGTTAAACTTCATCTGCATATTTAAACTTTAGCTGATGCAATTAAAAGGATTTGAGAATCCCATTTAGATCTTCATATTCAAATCATTCATAAAGTCATGTGTAACTTCACGCACCGCTCTATGAACCCCCCCCCCCCCCCCCCCCAGACTGTAGATCACATGGTAAGGAGTTAAAATCTAAGTCCGGCACTAAAGTCCTTTGGCAAAACATCAATCTACATTTGCAACTCTCCACCCAAGTGTAAATGGGTTCCTGACATGCTTGAGTGCTAGTTACTAGGAAGCTGAGCTAATACCTAAGTAATAATGTCAGAGCACCTTGAGCACCATCACACAGAATTCATGCATTGAAAACCAGGATGCTGAAAAGGAACACAGTTCTAAATATTCTTGGCGCTTGTCCTAGGGTGACTTGACTACTTCAAAAAAAGCTCTTTACTCAGCTTTCAAACTAAATTTGCTAGTACGTTTGTTTATCATTGTGATTTTGACCATTCAGTGGATATACGATTGGTAATTTGAATATTTGTGGATACTTTTAAAAGGGAAGTCCACCCTGATATTAAGTTGGTTTAATAAAAGCAGCAAAAAAGAGAGAAACAAATTAGTGAAAGTTTGAGCAATATCCTAACAAAAATAGGAAAGTTATGAATTTTCAAAGTTTTCATCATTGAAGCACAAATTGGCTACACTGTGACATATCTTGCGAGTAATTCAAACAGAAAAATGGCACCATATAAATGCCGAGATTCATAATCAAGCTAACGTTATGCATTCTTTCTTTCGAAACCGAGAAAATGCTCTTTCTACTTACATTCAAAGTGAACAATACTGTCAATCTGGTCTATGTATCCATTCATTCGTCCCTCTGATATCATCTGTGAAGCGATCTTTTCAGCCTTTAAGAACAAGAACAAACACAAAAGAACACAGGTGAATAGACTATTTCATGGTTAGCACATGTCCCAAATGACCCCCGAATATCCACAGATCTTCAAAACATGAAGAGGTCCCACTTAGTACATTTTGAATAATCACTTCTACAGCAGCGATGGAGGTGCTACATAAAGAGCCTAATACTTCCATCTGTGTATCGTGGAGTGCAGTGCTTTTGCATAAATTAATGATTACATAACTTTCATAAGCACGTATCCAGTATTTTGTCTCTGTGTATTTCACAATTTGGTCTGCAATGACCTTTATCTGCTCTTGCTCAGAACCACACATTTGCTGGAAATGCTGTGTATTGATTTGGAATTACTGACTGCTAAGTGCTTTTTCTATACCACCAATTCCACATTTTTCTTGGGAAAAAAAATCTGCAAACCTTTATTATTTTTAATTTATTGTTTTAAAAATGCAGTGCAAAGTTAAGGGAAATTGATACACTAGTAGTATTGTGTTAAAAACTGGCAGGAATTAATTCCTTGGAATGCTAGAGCGCCATAATGGCAGCCATGCTAAAGCAGAGGTAATAAATGTGGAGCACCAGGAATGTCAAAGCTGACCGACATGAGCTCTATACAATAATCCACTATTATTTAACATTATAAATTTAGTACTACCGTATTTGCCGGCGATAAGGCCGCAGCGCCGTATAGGCTGCATCCCCGATTTTGACATTTAAAAAAAAAAAAAAAAAAAAAAAGAAGAAAAAAAAGAAAAAAAAACTAGACATATAATACTTGTTTGGAACAAGTATAGGTGGGCTGGTCAACTAAAATTTGAGACAAAATAGAGCAAAAATAAGCGACATACTGCTTACAAATTCTTAAAAAACAATATCATGTAGATTCATAACGTGAACTAAATTCAACTTCAATAGGCATAACACGCAAATTATGAAGTTTTTGACATGAGGCCTTTAATCAAAATTTTCACTATGATGACGTCATCAAAATGAAAAAAGGTTATTACTGCGCTTGTAGAGAATTGTCTTAGCTACAACATATCGAAATTTTAAAGAAAATTGATCAATATTTACAGAGATACAACCAATTTTACATAAATATGCTGATGTCATAATATGCAAATTCGTATTTTGAGTTCCAAGACCATTGTGATGATGTCACGACACACTTAATGGCCAAATGAGAAATGGAATCATATTTCCGACTCATACTCTATCTAAATATGAAAAAAATTGAGGATCCCGGTGCATTCCAAAGAGCTATAACGGATTTTGTATAGGCATGTTTTTACCCATATATGCTATGTATTAAAAGACCTCGCGCGCACTGACATTTATCTTGAATTTACGCTCATCTTGTTAATAATGGTCATAAAGAGATAAACATGGAATCAAATTCCTTGAAAAAATATGAGAAATATCATGAAAGAAAAAAAAATGGCGATTCTATGTTTTGTAATGGTGTTACGCGCGAAAACGCGCGCGCATGCTCGTACGCGCGATTTTTTATAAAATGCTTAAAATGACCTGAAACGTATGCAAAATAAATTTGAGACGATTTTGAGCATTTAAAAATTTTGCGCGCGCATTGACGCGCGGACGTACGCGCACGCGCGCGTTTTTTGACCTGAAATTGACTGGACTGATATTGACCTTGATCATAATAAATATGAATGAGAAATACCTTTTGGTTATGAAGATATGATCATGAGTTTATTTTCAGAAAATTTCACAAAATGGCGCCTAGATGACGTCATCAGTCAAGGTCAAGGTTGAAAACCTTACTGTGTTTTCTCCATATGCCTATACATATGTGTGCCAAATTTCAAGTTATTTGATTAAGTTTTTTTTAAGTTATCTTGCTAACAAAAAGTGGGTCGAAATAAGAAAAATAAACTAGACATATAATACTTGTTTGGAACAAGTATAGGTGGGCTGGTCAACTAAAATTTGAGACAAAATAGAGCAAAAATAAGCGACATACTGCTTACAAATTCTTAAAAAACAATATCATGTAGATTCATAACGTGAACTAAATTCACCTTCTATAGGCATAACACGCAAATTATGAAGTTTTTGACATGAGGCCTTTAATCAAAATTTTCACTATGATGACGTCATCAAAATGAAAAATGGTTATTACTGCGCTAGTAGAAAATTGTCTTAGCTACAACATATCGAAATTTTGAAGAAAATTGATCAATATTTACAGAGATACAATCAATTTTACATAAATATGCTGACGTCATAATATGCAAATTCGTATTTTGAGTTCCAAGGCCATTGTGATGATGTCACGATACACTTAATGGCCAAATGAGACATGGAATCATATTTCCGACTCATACTCTATCTTAATATGAAAAAAATTGAGGATCCCGGTGCATTCCAAAGAGCTATAACGGATTTTGTATAGGCATGTTTTTGCCCATATATGCTATGTATTAAAAGACCTCGCGCGCACTGACATTTATCTTGAATTTACGCTCATCTTGTTAATAATGGTCATAAAGAGATAAACATGGAATCAAATTCCTTGAAAAAATATGAGAAATATCATGAAAGAAAAAAAAATGGCGATTCTATGTTTTTTAATGGTGTTACGCGCGAAAACGCGCGCGCATGCTCGTACGCGCGATTTTTTATAAAATGCCTAAAATGACCAAAAACGTATCCAAAAAAAATTTGAGACGATTTTGAGCATTTAACATTTTTGCGCGCGCATTGACGCGCGGACGTACGCGCACGCGCGCGTTTTTTGACCTGAAATTGACCGGACGGATATTGACCTTGATCATGATAAATATGAATGAGAAATAACTTACCGTTATGAAATTATGATCATAAGTAAATTTTCAGAAAATTTCACAAAATGGCGCCTAGATGACGTCATCAGTCAAGGTCAAGGTTGAAAACCTTACTTTGTTTTGTCCATATGGCTATACATATGTGTGCTAAATATCAAATCATTTGATTGAGCCATTTTCAACTTATCTTGCTAACAAAAAAGTGGGTCGAAATAAGAAAAATAAATAAATAAATAAATAATAATAAAGGCAATTTTAACAAAAATATAAGGTGGTCTGTATTAGATACAGCCCACCTGATAAATAACTAGACATATAATACTTGTTTGGAACAAGTATAGGTGGGCTGGTCAACTAACATTTGAGACAAAATAGAGCAAAAATAAGCGACATACTGCTTACAAATTCTTAAAAGACAATATCATGTAGATTCATAACGTGAACTAAATTCACCTTCTATAGGCATAACACGCAAATTATGAAGTTTTTGACATGAGGCCTTTAATCAAAATTTTCACTATGATGACGTCATCAAAATGAAAAATGGTTATTACTGCGCTTGTAGAGAATTGTCTTAGCTACAACATATCGAAATTTTGAAGAAAATTGATCAATGTTTACAGAGATACAATCAATTTTACATAAATATGCTGACGTCATAATATGCAAATTCGTATTTTGAGTTCCAAGGCCATTGTGATGATGTCACGATACACTTAATGGCCAAATGAGACATGAAATCATATTTCCGACTCATACTCTATCTAAATATGAAAAATAATTGAGGATCCCGGTGCATTCCAAAGAGCTATAACGGATTTTGTATAGGCATGTTTTTGACAATATATGATATGTATTAAAAGAGCTCGCGCGCACTGACATTTATCTTGAATTTACGCTCATCTTGTTCATAATGGTCATAAAGAGATAAACATGGTATCAAATTCCTTGAAAAAATATGAGAAATATCATGAAAGAAAAAAAAATGGCGATTCTATGTTTTGTAATGGTGTTAGGCGCGAAAACGCGCGCGCATGCTCGTACGCGCGATTTTTTATAAAATGCTTAAAATGACCTGAAACGTATGCAAAACAAATTTGAGACGATTTTGAGCATTTAAAAAATTTGCGCGCGCACTGACGCGCGGACGTACGCGCACGCGCGCGTTTTTTGACCTGAAATTGACTGGATTGATATTGACCTTGATCATAATAAATATGAATGAGAAATACCTTTTGGTTATGAAGATATGATCATGAGTTTATTTTCAGAAAATTTCACAAAATGGCGCCTAGATGACGTCATCAGTCAAGGTCAAGGTTGAAAACCTTACTGTGTTTTCTCCATATGCCTATACATATGTGTGCCAAATTTCAAAGCATTTGATTGAATAATTTCAAAGATATCTTGCTAACAAAAAGTGGGTCGAAATAAGAAAAATAAATAAATAATAAAGGCGATTTTAACAAAAATATAAGGTGGTCTGTATTAGATACAGCCCACCTGATAAAGGCGATTTTAACAAAAATATAAGGTGGTCTGTATTAGATACAGCCCACCTGAAAAATCCTTTGATAAAGTCGGGATTCGATCTCATGCGTACAAATGTTGATGTGACTAAAATCACCGCCTTAAACCGCTCGGCCATCACGCACTGTTACCATACACTGCAGTTTTCTGTGATGTAATCATTAAAATGGAGTGAAAATGGCGACTTCGCGTGCTGGATGCTTCGCGGAACCTCCGTTAAACAGGCCCTTCTTTTACTTTTGCAATGCATTGGCACGAACTTAGATCAAAATCTATCGGCAGATGTTGTTTTTGGAAGTTTATTTTCGTCTTCATGTCAACAATGCAAGATAAAATTGTCGGTAAGATGTGTGGAAATGTATAGTTATTGTACCGTTCGTAGATCTAGTCCCATATGTACAAATTCGTGCTGGTTTTGACTTTTTTTTTTTTTTTTCTGTTTCGCCGTAAAGGCAGCACCCCGACTTTTTGATATTTTCTCTTCCAAAAATACTGCGGCCTTTACCCCGGCAAATACGGTATGTCAGTTGTGATAGGATTACTCTGTGGTATGATAATTTTGCGAGACTGAGCCACTCGTAACTCGGCAAACATCAAATCGAGGCTTCAGTGACACAAAGACGTAACTCCATATTTTGCCAAAATGAGTATTTGATATCAAAATGTTCAGAAAAATGTGGGCTTTCCAGGAAACACAAATATTTAACTCTGCCCAACATCCCATTGAAGTCTATGGCTAGTGAAACATAGACTTAACTCCTTAAGGCCCAACTTTTTCTCAAAATGGCCAAAATGAAATTACGTCTTTGTGTCACTGAGCCCTCAAAATGCATGCAAATTGTTTGTGTTTATACATCTGCAAATTACCTTGGGCGGGGGAATCTCCAAGAGAGCTCCAAGTTCTTCAAAGGTTATGTTGTTATATAGCTTACTGGCTGAGAGCAGGTTGTGTTCTATGACTGCACGGTCGAGTATACTTGAACCTGAGGGGGGGGGGGGGGGGGGGGTAGGAAATAAATCAGTGGAAGAAAAAATTGATTAACACTGAAACATAATTAAGAAAACTGTTATTATTATTGATATTGCTGTTATCATTATCATTTTCATCATCATCGTCGTCATCATCACCATCATCACCATCATCATCATCATCATCATCATCATCAGCATCATTAGTAGAAGTATTACAATTATTATTACCATACTATAATTATTTATTCAGGAAAGACAAAACTACTGTTTAAAATTAGAATTCAATTTTTAAGTTGCAATACATTTATGAATGGTTGCTACAACAAATGCATGTCCCCTCTCACCCCCCCCCCCAAAAAAAAAAAGTCAAAACAAAATTAGGATGGGGGATTTCCCAAAGCAGAAAAGAATTTTTTACCATCAGCAGTGGTGGCCTTTTGGTGTTCTTGGAGCCTGGAGGCAAACTCCTGGAGCTGATCGCCTCTGATGATGCGGTCTAGGTACATCTTCTCCAGGATGCCGTAGGATGGTAGCTGCTGGCATCTCTCATCTTTGAAGAGGGTGGCCAACATCCTTGACCTCTGTTGACCTGTACAAGAAAATTGAAGGAAGTGTCAATGACTGACATATACAGTGCTGGTGCGAAAGGGGGAAAAAAATTCTCTCATAGCGAAAAGTCTCCAAAATAGGAATGATTATGGTAGACGCCATGCTTATTGTCACATCATAGAGAACCATGATAATGATAATGATGATTTTACAATATTGATGATCACTATGTTCAATTTTATGATGCTACTTTTGATGATGATGATGATGATGATGATGATGATGATGATGATGGGGATAATGATGATGTTGGTGATGATGGTGAGGATGATGATAATGATGATTGGGAAGTTGGGGATGTCTCCAATGATAATGACACTGCTGATTGTGATGCTTTGTGTCATGAGGATAATCATTAATGACATAAGAAATGATGGAAACAATAATGCTCTTTGTGTTGATGATATTGATAATAAGGATAACAATGAAGTATATGGATGATAACATTAATGTTCTAGATGTAGATAACAATGATGAAAATCTTCATCTTTATTCATCATTTTGAGGGTTCAGTGACACAAAGACGTAACTCCATATTTTGCCAAAATGAGTATTTGATATCAAAATGTTCAGAAAAATGTGGGCTTTCCAGGAAACACAAGACTTAACTCCACCCAACACCCCATTGAAGTCAATGGCTAGTGAAACATAGACTTAACTCCTCAAGGCCCAAGTGCTCAGTTACACATAAACCAATTTTTCTTGAAATGGCCAAAATGGAGCTACGTCTTTGTGTCACTGACCCCTCAATTTTGTACCAACCTGCCGATGCTAGGATAGTACAGTGCAATGCATGTCTGAGTGATTCCATCCTCTCCTCATCTGCTATGATAGTACGATAGGACAGCTCATTGTATCGTTGCGCTGCCTCAATAAATTTCCGTTTGTAATCCAGCATCCTCGCATAACATACCTGAAGCATAGGTTTAGAAGAGAATTAGTGCATATTTCTTAACAAAGAAGTAGGTCCAGGAAAAGACTGGATGGATAAATATCATCAGTTTCATTAGTTATTTGTTCCTTTATTTCTGAAGAAGAGATTTACCAGCCGGAATGATTTCTATCTCACATGGATGTAAAATAAATCAATTACTTCGAAAACAAATTGAAATATTTATCTCAGTTGTCACTTATTCTAGTAGATGCATATAAATTACAAGTTTACAACCGTCTTAAAGGGGAACTCCACCCTGTCATCAAGTTTATTTTAATAAAAGGAGAAACATGAGAGGAACAGGTCAGTAAGAGTTTGAGCAAATTCAGATAAAAAAAAGTTTTTGAAGTTGCGATCAATCAGATACAAAGTGGCAACTTTTTATTTTCTTTCAAGACAATTTTCAATCATACATGCACCCTAAATTTCATCATTGCAAACATGTTTCCATACAACCCCTGTATTGAAGAAAATCTATTCCGTCATGAATAACAAAGAAAATGAAGGTTTGTAAAATTGTATGTACAGAGCAAATGGGAAGGGAACTCACAAGATACATCACAGAGTTGCCAATTTGTGTTTGATTGATCGCAACTTCAAAACTTTCACTGACCTGTTACTCTCATTTTCTGTTTCTGTAAAAGGTATAGACCAGTTTTGGAAACGCCCCTCTCTCAAAAAATGAAATGGAAGCTCTTATTACTAATCATGTGAAAGAATATGTTTTGACTAAGACATGATGATACAAATTTTGCCGGGAAACTGCCTACTACTTGATAAATTATCATATGGAAAATATTGCGAATGCACTTCAACATTGAAAATTGGGGCAAATATTTCTGTTTTTTTACAAATTTAGGTCAAAGTATTGCAATCAAAACTTCTGAAGGCAACATACAAACAATATTGAATGGTATTTTGCACCCAAAACCCTTGAACTGCAATTTTACCACTTACGGTCTTTATCTTTAGAACCAACTTAATATCAGGGTGGACTTCCTGTTTAATGCACAGCATCTTAATATTTGAGTGTGAATGCACGTAGAAACAATGCATTCAACCCACCTTATAATGTATGTGCAGTTGTTCGCTTTTGGATTCTGCCTGGAGCATGGAGGCCCTCTTGATGTAGACCTCCGCCTCGACGGGGTCATCGTCCTCTAGATACAGTCTGGCTATCTTCAGGTACGTCTCAAGCTTGTAATCAACCTGGTACTGCCTGTTTCATTGCAATAATAATAATAATCATTATACATGTAGGCATTTCTATAGCGCCGTCTATCTAGAAATTCTATTCCACAGGCACATAAATTATTAGCTGTCATTACAGCGCTCCAGCATTCAAGGAATTGATTCCTGCCAGGTACCCATTTACCTCACCTGGGTCGAGTGGGGCAAATGAAGATTAATGTCTTGCCAAAGGACATTAGTGCCGTATCGGGGATCGAACCACGACCTTTAAATTTCAAGTCAAGTGCTTAAACCACTCAACTACGACACTTCTACAAATCAAATCATATCAACGACACAAAAACAATGTGATTAAAAATGCTTTCAAGTCTGACCAGGTGGCAGGTGCTGTGGGAGCACAAGTCACAAGGATTACAAATGAAAGTAAGATGGCTTAAGCAAAAGCATCTTTATTTAGAAAAATAATAAGAGGTACAGAAATTGATAAGGAAATACTGTGATTAACTAAAGTCTAAGACGTGGGCATTCTATTAATTTAGTATTGTGTGAACAGATGGTTATCATTATATTCTTAAGATAGATACACGTTGTAAAAGAATCAGATATGAATACATTCCCTTGAAAAAGCTAAAAATGTAGAGTAATGGACTTAACACTCCTTTCCACTTTTTATAAACCCCTATAGCTTTGCTTTAACATGTTCAATGTGTCATGGACAACTGTTATCAGTAGTCTTTGATCCCTTCACCATAATTTACTACCAAGGGATCAAATTTGTAGTGATTCTGGTGAGGAATAATGAGATCCTAGACTACATGTCTAAATAAACCACACTACAGCTGATATACCACTCAAAGTGAAAAGCTTGTTGATCTCTTTTGTGTGATCCCAAACGTGCTACAGTAGAACCCAAATTTATGTAGTTATTGCTAATTTAATTTTTTTTTGGCAAGTGAACATTATCCATGGAATTACCCAGGGAAGGAAATACTCCAGCACTTAGGCATCTACATGACGTTAACCATCCATTCCAAAATACGCCCACTTCACATTTTTTATATTATAGGGAATTTTAGTTATAAAGAAGATCATACTTCTGTCCTGTTTCAAGAGGAATTCCGACAAGAATTCTGGCTGCTTCTCTCCAGTTCTGCTCTTTCTCATAGATGGATGACAGATGCTGCCTAACACTACCCATCTGAAAAATAAAAAATAAATAATGAATTGATATATAATTTGTTTTAATAATAAACGAGAAAAGGAAAATTAATAACATGAGAATATTAAAGGCAAGATTCTTAATGTAAAAAGCTTTGTTGAAAAATCAGTATATATGGTTATGGAAAGCACTATTATATGACTGTTGACAATGGTTTGGATAGCCTGAGATATTTCTCTGTTAGTTATAATGATATCATTAATATTGCACTTATTTTCAATGGGTATGGAGTGGAAAATGAAGATGAATGCTTTGCCAAAGGACATTAGTGCCATGTTGGGGATCAAACCCACGACTTTTGCATTTCTAGTCAACTGCTTTTAAAAACCATTCGACTACGACCATGAAATAGCCTAAAATGAGGGCGGCATCAGGGTCTGAAAACTGGCATCCTTGATAACAAGATGGAAGTTAGAATGCTCTCTCTCTCTCTCTCTCTCTCTCTCTCTCTCGCTCTCATTCTTGCACTTCCTTGCCCTTCTTTCATCCCCTTTCTCTAATTACCTTTTCATTCCATCATCGCCGCTGTACCGTCTAAGCTGTCTTTTGTGCCTAACACCTGATATTGGGGTTGTAATGTATTTTTTGTCCTCACATTTAGAGTGTAAAGTAACTTTGTTTTCAATGTAGGGATGAAATTTACAAAAATGTTAACCTTTCATTTGTCCCAACTCATTTTTAAACCAAGCTTCACTTGTATTTATTGTAAAAATGTTTGTAATTATAATTTTTTTTATTTGTATCTTATGTGGTTTTAATTAGTGAATAAATAGAATGGAATTGAATGTACCTGTTCTTCGAAGGAGACCGCTCTGGGATGGACCTTCTCCAGCAAGAAGTGGGAGACCCTCTGTGAGACTGGATCAGGGAGCTGAGGGAGCTGGTTACACACCTCCAAGAGGAGCTGCCTGGAGATAACCAGACTCACGCTCTCCTTCACCACTATGGAAAACAAAATGACAAGATAGAAAGTAAAACAAGTGTTACAAAGAGTGCTGTATTAAACCTTATTTTGTACTCTTGATGGATTTATACTGTTATTCTGTCATGATTGTATTCGGTTTTGTATACTCAATTGGAATTTAATAAACTGAATTGAATTGAATTGTATCATTCTGATTACTTCGAAGACTGGTAAATCTCCCACAAAATTTGTTTGCATCTAACAAAATGTATTATGTAGCAGAACTGAATTTGACTTTTAATTTGGATAATGGCAAACCTTGTACAGTAAAAATTAAACCTCAAGAATTAAACTCATAAAGCAAACCCAAAATCTATAACATCAAGGAACAGAAACTGCTTTCTGGTATACAGTTTATTTATATTTCTATTGACACAGGTAAGCATTGTCAGTTCAAATCAACTTTTTACATGGGCCCCGTAGGCCGTTTTTAAAAAGGCAACAGATGAATTTGAAAATTATATAACAATACATTCATTTTTATAAAATGGCTCTAGTATTTTAAGCATCGTGATTGGTCAATACGCGTCACATGACATTGACAAATTTTTGATGCAAGCACGATTTTGCAGAAATGAGTGCAGAAAAAGCGCAACAAAAAGTTATAATGCACGTGACCATGGAGATCCAGTGCGCGCGCGTACGTGTAGTACGCGCTCCCTCGAGTGCATTGCAATTATTGTAGGCTACGCGTAGCTAATATTGTACGCTCCACCATGATCCCCAGCGCAACGTACGCGTAGCTTAGCTCTAGCTAGCTAGCTAGAGCGGGGTATTATTAAAAAGCAAATTTTTATTTTACTTTTGCCTTGGATTTAGGCCTGTTTTGACTTTTGGATTTTATAATGAAGCCAGGAATTTCAGCTGTCTGATGTAAACTTGTCTCTAGACCCACTGTATGGATTTTATTTTTAATCAATGCAATGAATCCCATTGACTTTTTGGTAAGCCTGCAAGGTCTTAGTCTAGAACCAACATAACTGTAGATCTAGATCGAACTCTCGTAGACTCTAACTTAAGATCTTAAATTTCGTTTGTTGCTATTTGTGTCTCTATTTTATAAAACAAATAACGCACTTGACCCTGTTGTGCGAAACGTAAATGCAGTGTACGCTCGGTTTCTTCAGATGGTGCGCACTGTAAACTCGCCGCAAGCGGCTCGTTCACAGAGCGGCACCAATCTAAAGAAACCTCGCGTTTACTGCATTCACCGCTATTGCACTCTGGGACGTGCGTTATTTGTATATCATTACATGCAGCTGGACGTATCAAATGAAAACATTTAAACATCGTAATTAATGACATATTATATCTAAATGGAAGTTTATTTTACTTACTATCACTTGATTTAAATACCCTATGAATAATAAATAAGAATAAAATACATACTTGTTTCAATGAAGAACTGCAATCCATTCACAAGATCATCTTCACCCAACTGTAGGATATCATTGAGGATTTTCCGGTACCTGTATAATTATGATAAAAATATTGTTCCAATACAAAAATTATCAGAACTTCAGAAAAGTGCTGAGACATGAGAGAGAGAGAGAGAGAGAGAGAGAGAGAGGGGGAGAGGGGTATTAAACTGGGGAAGCCCCTGGTGTTTGGTTGCTAATTGTCCCCATATGTTCAAGTGTGATGGAATGAATAATGAACATATTCAACATCAAATGTAAGAATTTTCTTGGCATTTGACATGATCTACATGTAAGCTGGTAGCAATGGCTACAATCCCCAGTTGTGTAGGTATTTTTATCCTGGATACATTAAAAAGTACCGGATGAAATCCTGGACTTGCCAAAAAACGTGTGAACCAAAATTATTTTGACAAAGATTTGATGAAGATATAACATTGAAAAGATTTGCTAAGGAGAATAAGTTGAATAGGATTTTGTTGTGTAAAGAAGAAGAGGAGGAGGAGGAGGAGGAGGAGGAGGAGGAGGAGGAGGAGGAGGAGGAGGAGGAGGATGAGGAGGAGGAGGAGGAGGAGAAGAATGAGAAAAGGATGAGAAGAAACAAAGAAACTTAGGTGAAGAAGAAGAATGAGAGAAGAGGATGAGAAGAAGAAGAGAAGAAGAATAATGAGAAAAGGATGAGAAGAAACAAAGAAACTTAGGTGAAAAAGAAGGAGGGAGAGAAAAGGAGGGAGAGAAAAGAAGGAGGGAGAGGAAATGAAGGAGAAGACCAAGGAGAAGAATAAGAAGAAGAAATAAAGAAAAAAAATCAGAAGGAGAAGAACAAAGGAAAAAAGAAGAAGAAGACGAAGAAGAAAACCAACTCCATGACAGTCATATCTTTAAACGTGACCTATTGTCGAGAAGTCATGACAAGCCATGTGGTCAAGAGGGGCTTGGTCGCTCGTCTTAATGGTAAAGACAATTTTTTAAAGACTTGAGTGTGAGGGAAAGAAGCAAGCAAATTACGAAAATGCATTTTCACCACGATCCCCTGCAGTTAGCATAATGGGGGGTTGGGTGTTAACAAACATAAATACTTCTCAATCTCAGTCTCTTTTGCCTTCGGCTTCGGATTAAAAATAATGTACTTTGCATGCATCAAACACTAACCATCATTAATATTGATGCTTTATATTGTATATAAGTCTCAGAAAATTTATGAAATATTTCTTGTAAACATCTTCAAATTGCTGTTTTAAATCAACTCTCCGGATACACAACCTGAGCTGAGATCTGTCCGTACACACAATCGCACACACAGCCGCCCCATTTTGCAAAAAAAAGGCGACAATTAATATAGTGCACGGGACTATCACAAGAAAAAACATTCATATCAATGCAAGGAAATGTTTCATAATTCGAATACACCAACGATAATTTATACAATTATATTACAAAGAAATTATACACTGAACATTAAAGACTATTTAAAAAGTTGTATAAAGCTATTTACTTCTCTGTTAGATCTTTTGGAGCTCCTCCAGCGTTCAAGAGAGTGGACAATTGTTGTTTCATGGAAGCTGCCATATTGAACGAGACTGATAAATGATGACAATTCAATTTTATTGAAATGAATAGTCCTTATATTTTGAAGTATTTTAGTAAAAATTAAAATAATTTTGATGACTCTATATTAAATGTTTTTTTTTCATTTGTGTATGAAAATATTTCATCTTGACTTTTGCTTGAATTTATATATTATGAGAGGCTCTGTTACTTTTTTGTACATCCCAAAATATCACAATAGGCCGAATGGGGACACGACTGATGCTCGGCGCGTGATTTTGAACAAATGGACTGTACCGATGTCTTCTATTAATGCAAGATTTTCTCACTATCCGTAAGATATTTGTTATCATCAACTGATCTGTATGCATTATATGAAAATGCCTAAAGTGATTGTGAAGTATTTTAGCAATTGGCTCATTATGAAGTAAGAAATTTGTGGTTTTATTATGGTGCTGTGATGTAAAATGCTGCATCAGTGCGCCACGTAAAAGGAAATAGAACTTGAGTCGAGAGATGTACGAAGCAGTGTTGAGAGTTGCGCCTGGCCTAACGGGGCGGCGTTATTGTGTTGGTGTGTATGATAATTTGATTGGCGCTGCGCTGGGCGTCTCATGTAATGAACAATGTTGTTTTTGTTAATAGACTAATAATATTTTGGTTAAATATGTCTAAAAACATGTAATTACTCCACAAACAGACTGCCCTTTTCAATTGTACTATAGACCATATAGACTCTAGTCTACCTTCAATTCAAATATTTTCAATAATTAATGCTTAAAAATATGCTGGTCCAGGAATGAGGATCGTCTGCATTAACGAGGATATCCTCGTAAACGCGGCGCAAATGCATCCTCAAAAATAAGGATATTCTTTTTTTTTCATCAGTGCTCTGCGGGTTTCAGGTTCCTGAACTGCGGATTCTGCGTAAGAAAATGATCCCAATTCACCGTCTACTTTTATGGGTTGTCCGTCTTCCCAAGGATTTCACTCAGTCATAACGTGAAAGTCTCTGTACAATCTCAATGTAAAATGCATCAAGAAAATTATTGAGGAATCCGTTTTTGTTCGTATCGTCGACGTGCCAATCAGAAATATGAAATGTCTGCGAAACTGCGGACGATCCATAATTTTGTGGACGCATCGGTCCGCGTTTACAAAGACGATCCTCGTTTATGCAGACAATCCTTATTCTCGGACCAGTGCCCCTACTGTATACAATTGTATTATTAGTAGGGGTGCTGGTCCAGGAATGGGGATCGTCTGCATAAAAAACAAGGATATCCTTGTAAAATCGAACAAATCACGTCCTAAAAAATAAGGATCGTCTGCGTTTTCACAGAATTTTTTTTCATCGGTGCTCTGCATGTGTAGGGTTTCCGCTCTGGCAATGTGAAAAATGGATTCTGCGTAATAAAATATCCCAAGTTCACCGTCTACTTTTACGGGTTGTCCGTCTTCTCGAGGATTTATCATTCATAACGTGTAAGTCTCTGTGCAAAGTGCATGTGAAATGCATTAAGGAGCATCATCGCGGAATCTGTTTTTCGCATCGCCAACACGCGGTTCAAAAATAAGAATCGTCCGCGATCCTTATTTTTTAGGACGCCTCTGTCCGCGTTTACAGACACTTCCCTTTTTTCTCGGTCCAGAGCCCCTACCATAGACCATACCTTAAATTAATAAGTATTTTCATTTTTAATTATTAAAGCAGATCTATGTAATGTCTAAAACTCTAGATCTTATGATAATGTTACAGCACTTAAAGGTAGAACTAGTCAATCCAGACTCTATTTCTTAACTTGTTAATTACGTAAATAAAGAATTTACTATAAAATATTATTGATTATTACACATTAGTATACACTGGTATGGGGAATTCTCTGTCAACCTTCCCCATACATGAAAGGCGGTAACATTTGGTACACACACACAACGCGTGACAAGAGACTCTTCACTCTCCAGGAATCTGGTGAAAGTTTGTCCTCAGATTTTCATTATCTAGACTGAACAGTTTCAGTTTGATTTAGAAGAAATGATGATTGGAAAGGAAAATACATGTAGGTCCAATTTTCAAATACTCTAAAAATAACATTAAAAATCATTCATAATAAAACATCAAAATATAGGGACTTTGACTATTTAAACAAAAAACTGTAATCGCATGTGATCCCTTGGCAGGCACGGGTGGGGGGGGGGGGACATGCCCCCCAAAAATTTCCAAGATCGGTTGAACTTTTTTAGACCCCTCCCCAGGACGTCGATTACATATATGTGCCCCCTCAAACATCAAACTCTGCCCGTCAGGGGTCTAGGAAATATTCCTTACATCTGGAACAACTCATGCCTCTGGGGCTCAATTCAAGAAAGTGGGAAATCTCGGAGCTATGATGGGAACAATGTTTAAATCATCATTTTGAGCAAGATGTTTTTAAGATCCGAGTTGAGCCTTTTGGGGCAAATTGCAAAAAACCTGCTCTTTCATATGACACCTCATTTGTTGAGCATCGCCTTCAGGGTCACGAGTAATAAAGTTATGAATCTCAATTTGGTAATAAAAACATTGACCGATTTTGGTTAAGGTATTTAATTTAACTAGAGTCATTATGTAGTTTTTTCAGTTTAATTAAGTCCTTACATTCATGTACTTGTAGATTGTTGCCTCTTTTTCCCCTTGATTCTCAGTTTTGTATTTTGAAAGCACTAAATTACATGTAGTAAAGCATGTCCTTTAATTCCTATTTTAGAGAGTAAACTCAACATGTATCGATATTCGTCTTTTTTCAGATTCTCCAGAAATGGCCACCGAAAAATCTGAGGGATTCTTTAAACACGTTACACAAACTTGATGCAAGGAACTGATGACGTTGCAAAGCGCTAGGCCTTCCAACTCATGCGCTCTGCAAAAGAGCCAAACACCTGTCAATTTATTGTACTCTATTGAAGAATTTATTGCGCATTATGGCTGCGAAGGGTGACAAAAGTGAAGGTGAGACAAACGGTAGCAGTGAGTCCTCAGGAAACATTTTGATCAAATTAGATGGTGGGGATGGCAACCAGCAGGCACCAGGAACAGTACGTATTGTGAGCGGAACGGCAGGTAGGGGTGGAAATGTCCCGATGCAAATCCTTACCCCTCAAATGTTAGCTCAGCTCTCACAACAAGGACTCATCATACAGAACGATGGCGAAAACAAGGGTATTCTGCAAGCCGTCAAACGGGCGCTGCCCTCCTCTTCGTCAGAGCAAACTGTAACAAAAGTAGTGATCACGCGCAACCTCGGCAACAAAGTTTCCTCAGGGAATGTTTCCGGGGCAAACACTTCTTTCAAATTTCAAGGTGACCCTAAGGTGATAGGGAGCGGATCGCCTATCAAAGTCATCACCGTGTCACAAGGAAGCAACATTCCAAAGGGGGTGGTCATAGCAAGTTCACCTAGTAAACAGACTATTGCTCCGTCGAATAGGATAGCATTACCCACTGTCAAAAGCCCCGGAAAGACAATCATGCTTGCAAGTCCGACAACGCCTAAAAAGATTGCCCCTGCATCAACCTCTGGCACGGTGGGACAGACCATTTTAGTGAAGGGGTCCATGGGTACGACATCGGGGACAATCACGTTAAGTTCCGGAGCTGTAGCCAAAGTCATCAATGTCATGAACACCTCTGTTTCATCATCGGTGAGTATACTGTCTTTCTTGCTTCTATTCCTTATTCATTCTTGTGAAGAAAAATTTGCTTGTTGATCATGGGTTAGTGATCATGTACATGTAATACTTTCACTTTTTATTTATTGATTTGTATCTGTTTTAAAGTTATGCTGTATTGTTGAACTTTTCGAAGTCTCTGAGGCTCGTTTCAAGAAACCAACAAGAAAGTCCTAACTTTGTCTGCCAACTACAGAGAGAGGTCTGCCATGCCAGATAACCATTCCCTTCGCTGGTTTCACTATTTCCTAACAAACCGTTGTAGAAACCTTTTATCAAGATCAAGGAGGGGGCAAGGAGAAGAAAAAAATGGGGGACGCGGGCGAATGTGCCCCAGAAATACCAAAATGAACCCGCGAAATAGGCCAAAAATGTGACTACGGGGGCGACTTTAAAAAAGGAAATGGTCCAAAATCGCCTCCGAAACAATTGCCACACGACTACATGCAGAGCAGAGAACGAGTGCGCGCTAGATTACATCGTCTTCACTATACTGTGCAGTCGTCTAATCATTTTGAAGATCCTGGTAATACTTCTGTTCTTTTGTAGGAGAGAATAGAGATATGTTTTCCCATATCTTTTTTTTCTTCATGTTGCAATATAATTAAACTTTTCAATAAGTTTATAATAATTGTAAAAGGAAACTAATCACTCCACAAGATATTATTTTTAGATTGTTTAAAGGATCAAAAACTCATCCCCCTCTACATATGAAACATTTAAATGATAAACAACAAAAGTGCACTAAAGGATACTTCTTCTTTTTTTCATTGAGGCCTTCATCAGAGTTTTAGAATTAACTCATGTGCAAATTTGGTACGAGATTGTATGAGTGCCTCAAGTATTCCTATCAAACCATGCTGTTTTTCCCCCTTTTTGGGGGGTTGTAATACTGTGCAATATTTTGTAAATACAAAATACGGTAAGCTATTAAAAATGAATGTTCTGGGGGTTGTTTCACAAAATCGAAGTACAATATCAACGATATCTCAACCCTATCTCAACCCTATCGCTCGACTTGTATGCTATAAAGTATTTCACAAACCCCTCTTCAGGCTCTTTGCCAAGACGAGCGACAGCTTCCCCGACAACAGACTTGTAGCGACAAATAACAATCGGTGAATCATGACAGTATCGAAGTCATGAAATTGTCACTTATCATGATTTTGTAAAATACATTTAGGTTCTTTGCTTCCTGACATCTCCTGTCGCAGACAAAGATATGATTGTCAGGGAGTTGGTTTCGTGAAACGGCCCCCTGGATATTATAGTATTTAAGAGCATTCGTGAAAACCCAAACATAAAGAATGAAACATAATACAATGTACATGTACAAGTAATTGGTCCCCTGTAATTGAAAATCTTTGAATTTACCTTTACAGCAGGTATCTGGAGTCGCTCCTGGAACACCCGTTCCTGTTCAGATCAGTGCCGCGGGTCAAGCACAACCTCATCTAGCTTCAGGACTGACCACCATCAGACCAGCAGGCAACCTGTCTGGTCAAGGGAACATCCAAGCGGTCAGCATGGCAGGCAAGAACTTTCCCTATATGCGGCTTGTTAACGTATCAACAAACGCCACCACTTCTGGAACGCAAGGTAGGAATAATTCAAGTTTATTGGGATTGGCCAGAACAGGGTGACAAAAGGGGGATTCAGTGAATGCCATATGGGACATTACATACATGTATTACAGACAATTTTAGCTTTTTGTGTGATCATTTAATGATTCCTGCCAGAAACAAGCCAGTGGTCAAACTGAGTGAATTTTTGTTTTGTTTTCTTTTCTACTGTTTGATAGTTAGGAGTACAGGGATGTTTGTTTTGTGTGGGTTTTTTTTTTAGGGTGTAAATAAATGACTTCAGGATGAATTGGATATGTCTTTTTGTCTTCAATTCTCTTAATTACCTACCGGTACATGTAAAAATCTTCAACAATGCATGTACAATGATGAACAGGATGTTCTTCTCTACCACAAGCACTCTGGATTACATGAGTATTTTTAAATATTGTGGGTTTTTGTTTTTTGGATACTATACAGCGGTTGTGGATATGATGTTATGGACATGATCTTTGCTAATCCTTTGATCTTTTTTTAAACACATGCCTGACATATTTCCCCCTGCCGGCATCAAAGATAGTACAAAGGGAATGAGCTAGATATGACTCCATCTCTTAAAACCCCTTGATCCAAAGATGCATTTTTCTGTCTACATATACACACCAGATATGGTCGGAATACTCACCAGGGAGCGGCGCATGTGTACTATCATGTGCGGATCAGCAATTAAATCCATTGACCGGGTTAATAATGAATACAATGTAAAGTGCTTAGAAATGTAACTATGAAGCACTATACAAATTAAGGGGTCAGCGACACAAAGACGTAACTCCATTTTGAGAAAAAGTGGTTTATGTGTCACTGAGCACTTGGGCCTTAAGGAGTTAAGTCTATGTTTCACTAGCCATTGACTTCAATGGGGTGTTGGGTGGAGTTAAGTCTTTGTGTTTCCTGGAAAGCCCACATTTTTCTGAACATTTTGGCAAAATATTGAGTTACGTCTTTGTGTCACTGAACCCTCGAAATGTAATTATTATTATTGTAACATACACATGTTTCTATTCCACTGCAGCTAAGCCTGTCCTTCAATTTTCCAATGCTAAGCCCATCGCTCCCGCCCCAGCTCTGGGTCAAGCTATTTCTTCGCTGACCTCCACTGGCCAAGTGGGAGGGGCAGCCCCAAGGACCATTAACATACCCATAGCACCAGCCCAGGTAAGGCCATTTGTCTTTGTAACTACTGTAATTGTAAACGCTGTTATTTCTGCATTGTTAAATTTGCATTGCATGCAATTCAGCCGGTTTAAAACATGCATAAGAAGTCATACCTTTATTTTTGCGAGTTCTGAATATTGCGCTTGCTAATCTTAGTTACAGTGCGTATACAAAATAGTTTATTTGTTGCTTGTCACATGGATTTGAAAGAATCAACTGAGTTTACAAATTTCAAAAGAAAAAAAGAATCCTACAAGTATCAAAATGATCATCCTATGAAAAGGTGAAATTTATTTTATATTTTCAGTTCGAAAAAGGTAGTGGGAGATATGTGTATTAAGTCAAACCTGTAGATCACAAGAAGGAAGTCTGTTCTCAGTGATTAGCAAAGTGTTATCGAGGTAAACAGGAGAATGAAGTCAAATTCCCTTAAAAAGTCATGATTATTTGACTTTAATTGATAACTAGCTTTGTTGATATGGGCCAAAAGTTGTTTTTTTCTTGTTTATTATGAGTAGTGCTGTAGTTAAACGTTTAATCGTCCGGTAACCGACCGTTCATGGCTCTATCCGTTTTCAATTGGACGGTTTCGTTTTCCCGTTTTTTTTATTTATTTTTTTTTTTTTTGATTTTTTTTTTTAAAGTTTCGATTTATCCCCTCTACCTGGCACTATGTCTGGCAATATCTCCCAGCTCAGTAATCAGTGTGTTGACTCACCACTCGGAAACTAGAACACTCCAATTTGTCTGTCATCTTGGTTTGAAAGTAATCTTTCTAATAGATCTCAATATGTAGTTTATAATAATAATTCCTCCAATGTTTCTTCTATTACACATGGCGTACCACAAGGTTCTATCGTAGGTCCTCTACTGTTTTTAATTTACATCAATGATCTTACACATACACATACTTCTATCACGACATTGTTACTATTATTTGTGACAAGTTCACAAGCACAAATCAGCGCACTGCACCTCGTAGTTTAATGAAAGTCCTTCCCGCGTGGGTTTAAACAAAAATATATTAAAAATATATTATTTTAAATTTCTTTCTTTTTTTTTTTTTTCTTTTTTTTTTGATAAATAAATCGGTTAACCGAAAACTGTCCGGTTTTGACTGGCGGTTAAACGGAATTGGAGATATCTGTGATGTTACAACACTAATTATGAGTATAATTCGACATATTCACGTTGGTATATCTTCTCTTGTATAACGTACAAGTAGTAGCTGATGCAAATGTAATATTGTTCTTCTCTCACTCTGCCTAACCGTTCCCATTCTAGACTATCAACAAAGGCATTGTCCAAGGAGGGATTGGTAACCAACCACGATTCATCATGCCTGCCAATGCAGCCCTAAAGATCATTAATGCTGGAAAACTAGCACCAGGCACCACTCTCTTGTCAGCTGGTGGTAACCTCCTTCAGAGCTATGCTGTGATACCTGCTCACTATCTTACACAGGTAAGTGCTTGGAAGTCTGCAATTAAAGACTCTGTTTTTACTTTTAAAGCCCCACTGCACTACTTGTAGCTACTTGCTCCCTCTATATAGAAAACAATTCCTAATCGGTGACCATTGGTCCCCCATGATCCTATTTTTCATATGTTAATTGAGAGCTGATTTGATGAGATAACCACCTGTCAGCAACCTTGCAGGGAGGTCTAATCCCTCCTGGCCAAACTAGTGCAGACGAGCTTTAAAGGACATCAAATTGACTGATACTCCATGGGGGAAGTCCATCGTGTAATCACAGAGGTTTTAGTCATTGTGAAAAATGAGAAGATGAAAAAAAATGATCAGAGAGGTTTGAGAACATTGCAATGAAGAATAAAACATAGTTTGGATCCACCATGTTGTTTCAATTTCAGCTGGTATCCATCCAAGCTTAATCATCCAACCAGTCCAATTCTACTTCATCTCCCTCCTTAGCTTTATGTTTTCACTGCAAGTTACAAACTGTTAATGCCAGAGTCGACTTTATTCCTATTTCATCAATCAAATTTCCATTATGTTCTCTTTCATCCGGTAGCCATTCATGCTCAACCATCCAACCAGTTGGGTTCCTCCGTCTCCTCTTCCTCTTACTCCTACTCCTCTTCCTCCTCCTCCTCCTCTTCATCCCCCTCTTCATTCTCCTCTCTCTCTCTCTCTCTCTTTCATTCTCTTGCTATCTTGGGAAAAGAGAGCAAGTTACCCTCAGCCCTGTTTATCTTTAACTGCCAGCAACCCATTTTAAATACCAGTCGACTTTATTCCTTTTTCAAAATTCAATTTTTCATGATGTCCTCTTACAGCTGGTAACCAGTCGAGTTCCTCCTCCACCTTTTCCCTCCTTCTCCTTCCCCCTCCTTTCATCACTCCTCCTCCTCCTCCTCCTCCACTCTCTCTCCCTTTTCCCAAGATAGCAAATCACCCTCGGACCTGTTCATCTTTTAACTGCTGGCAACCCATTTTAAATACCATAGTCAACTTTATTCCTATTTCATAATTCAATTTTCTATGATTTTTCTCTTACAGCCGGTAACCAGTCAAGCTCAGCAATCCATCCAGTCGAGTTCTTCCTCCTCCACCTCCTCATCCCAAGCCAACAGTACCAGCAGTCAGCCTCCACAGCCCCAGCCAGCTCCCATCAAACACTCCACCGCTAACAGTAGCAGTAATGGGTCAGTTTCATTGAACACAGACTTAGTTTAAAGCCACACTGTCCTACTTGTAGCTACTTGCTCCCTCTATATAGAAAACAATGCCTAATGGATGACCATTGGTCCCCCATGATCCTTTTTTTCTTATTTTAATTGAGAGCTGATTTGATGAGATAACCACCTGTCCAGTGACCTGGCAGGGTGGGTGGTCTAATCCCTCCTATAAACTAGTACAGATAAGCTTTAAAGCCATTAAAATTGTGAGGGTTTAATTTGGGAAAATATTGCTTATCGTTGGGTCACAACATCCAAAAATGAGCTAACACGACAGGCCTGAACAAGTATTGTAAGTACAGTCAAACCTGTCTATAGCGACTGCCCAAGGGAAACACAAAAGTGTTTTTTGTAGACGGGTTCCTTTAGTACATGTTTCAATGAGAACCTTTTTCAAGGGAAACAAAAAATGTGGACTTTGTAGACAGGTGGTCACTAAAGCAGGTTTGACTGTAGCTTGTGTTTAGAAAGCAAGAGCTCACAAACTTACTCAATTGTCTGTGCGCCTGCCAAACCATTTATGTCTGTATGCGAAATAGCTCATACAGTGCGTTCCTCTCCTTTGTGCCTCAGTCACACCTTTGTGTATTTAGCTCGCGTATTGCTGCGTATATATAGTGAGCCATTTTAACATTTATTCCTATATCTTGATATCAAGAAATCAAATTTTTGATATCAAGAATTACCATTGATTTACAACAGAAAATAATTTCTTGATATCAAGAAATAGGAATAAATGTTAAAACGGCTTGCCATAAATACGCAGCAATACGCAAGCCAAATACGCAAAGGTGTGGCTAAGGCATTAGAGCCATTCTCAGAGAGTTACTGTTGATCTGAATCGGTCACAACTCAACTTCATGTTTTTATACTAATCGCAACTCATGACAAATACGATAGGCAATCAATTAGATTATTGGGAACTCTTCAAAAGCCAGGGCCCTGGAGCATCTTGTATAAAATTAGATACAAAACCACATGATACAACGTATCTAGACAGCCCCCTTTGATGGTGGATCACTTTATAGAGACTAACTGCATGATTGATGCAGGAGAACAAACTAGATTATGGCTCCTGTTGTAGGACAAGAAATCCCTAAGATACTTACATGTACTGTACATGTAGGACTGTATGAGCACCATCGTGAAGTATTGACCATGAAAAAGGCACTCATTTATAGCAGATATGACAGTCAGGAAGGTAGATAATGCTTTTATTCTGGTCACCCATTGCCTGCAGAAACCAAGTAGTCCCTGCATTAAAGGTAAAGACCAGTATTGGAAACGCCCCAATTTCAAAAAATGAAATGGAAGCTCTCATTACCAATTATGTGAAAGAATATGTTTTGACTAATACATGATGATAACAAATTTGCGGGGAAACCGCCTACTAATTCATATATTTGGTAATTTTTTTTCTCTCATGGTCGTGTGAGAGATATAGGGTAGTCCCATATACATCTTTCTGTGTATAGTGCTTGTAACTTTACAAAGAATGGGCCAAATTTCTTATCATTTTGATGATTCCAGAACCTTGCAGATGCTAGATGCTAGATGATCAACCTTTTCTGATCGATTCCACAACGTTTCTTTCACAATGCAATCGCATGACCATTACTGGTCTTTACCTTTAAGGTTATTGAGATTATACAATTCAGTAATCAGTGGGTTAATTCATTTTGTTTTCTTCATGTTGTAGGATGTTAACTGGAGATGGGAGTGGGAGCAGGCCACGTAAGCCGTGCAACTGCACCAAGTCTCAGTGCCTCAAACTGTAAGTATTCCAGCCCGACCATCAATCAGATGCTATAGAAATAATGCACAGCCCAACGTGTGATAGCGGTAAATGCATGCACACGAGGTTTCTTTAGATAGGTGCCGCCTCTGTGCAACAAGCCTCTTGCGGCGAGTTCACAGTGTGCACCATCTGAAGAAACCTTTCTTACACTGCATTTACATTATGCACAACAGGGTCAAGTGCGTTGTTTGTTTTATAAAATAGCGACAAATAAAAATCAAAACAAACAAAAGTCTAGATTTAACATTCGAGTCTAGGAGAGTTATGTTGGTTCTAGAAAAAGATAAGACCTTGCTCTACGTGTACGTTGCGCTGGATATCGATCTTGGAGCGTGCAATAATACTTTTGACTGCGCTTTTTTTGCATGATCGTGCATGCACAAAAAAAAATGCACAGCAGCAAATGTCACTAGTTCAAATGTGGGATTACACATCTTAATCCTGGTTTACAAATGATGTGGTAATCCCCCAACAAAGAGACCATAGGTAGCAAAATAAAATGATGTAAGCGTAGTGATGATGATGCAGATGATGATGATGATGATGATGATGATGGTGATGATGATCATGATCATGATCATGATCATGATGGTGATGGTGATCATGATCATGATGATCATGATGATGAAGGCTTCTTGTGTAGTGCCAGTGTCCGCCTCTGCTGGGCGCTCATGGTGTTTGCCCTAGAATAGACATTTTGTTCAACTCCAACTTGTAAGTCATCCACAGTACAGTGGTTCCTATGTTGCTGCAGCAGGTTTTTGAGGCAGTTTACTGTACTATGTGGCCAAGAGGCTTGAGAGGTGCTTTCAAATTTCTTCCATGAGTGATTTCAAGTTCAGTGTTTAGGGCTGGTGTCAGTGTTTAATAAACACTAACACAAGCCCTAAACATCAAAATGGTATCAGCTGGTGTTAAGGCTTTCACCTCTGAATATCGTCTACTTCCGGTAGCTAGTGTTATCGATTTTGCTAAATTGTCGTCTGCTGAACCGACCTTTGTGGCTGGTGTTAATGTTTTACGTACGAATGTCCTATTAACTAACACTAGCCCCTAGGGATTAAGCAAATGTTGATTTCCAGTTCAGTGTTAGTGTTAAGGTATTGATATTGATATCGGTATCGGGCTCCTTATTTAATCTGCAAACTTTAGCTGGATTTAAGAGCTCTTGACTGTTCTTAACACTAACACTAACACCCAACTTGAAATCACTCAATGTGATCCTTCTGCCCCTGTAGGTATTGCGACTGCTTTGCCAACGGCGAGTTCTGCCGCAACTGCAATTGCAACAACTGCCTCAACAACCTGGACCATGAGGACGAACGGACCAAGGCGGTCAAGGCCTGCCTTGACCGGAACCCTCATGCCTTCCACCCCAAGATAGGCAAGGGCCACGGCAGTCAGACCAACAGGCGGCATAACAAGGGCTGCAACTGCAAGCGATCAGGTTGCCTCAAGAACTACTGCGAATGCTACGAGGTATGTGTTTTTTTTTCATGCACATATATCTGTGCTGCCTTTTGTCTACGAGCCTCTTGCATCCAATTTTAGTATAGAATTTGCCGGATGATTTGGACCATTTGGAGAAAGGGCACAGGTTCTGACTTTTCTAAACTTCTAAGCTATGGTAGGGGTCACGTTAACTTTTTTAGCAGGGGATCCTGCTTGCACTTTTTTCTTGGAGTGGGGGGCGGGGGAAGTTTATATGCTTGAGCTCCCTTTTCAAACTTGAAATTAAGAGGATCTGGAGTAAGAAATAAGGAGGCCCATGTTTCCCAACCACCTGTTACTGTTGGACCCTGGCGATGGACATATTTGAATTTGGAAATCAGTTTGTGCAAAGTGAAATAACTTTGAATCTAATCAAAGGCTTATAAAGCATGTATTGTTTAACAGTTGTGTAGCCCCAGAGAGTTGTTAACCATTTAGTTTTTTTCCCTTATTAAAATTTGCAGATGATTGGGATTCCTGATTGAGAATTTTGAGGCCCATGTATTCCAATGTCTGTTCAGTTTTGTAAACTTTATTCAGATTCGTATTGTATAATATATTAAAATATTGAACCTTACCTGGCAGCCATTAGCTTGAATTACATTCAGACAAGATATAAAACAACTTCACTTGCACATTAAAGTTGTAACAATTATAACACACAAGGTGAACACATTCAAAAACAAAACCACACAGCAATTAAAGTAATTAAGTATTCTTAAAATAGGACCATTATGATCAAAGTGTTAAAGGTAAAGACCAGTATTGGCAACGCCCCAATTTCAAAAAATGAAATGGAAGCTCTCATTACCAATCATGTGAAAGAATATGTTTTGACTAATACATGATGATAACAAATTTGCCGGGAAACCGCCTACTGATTCATATATTTGGTAAATTTATTTCTCTCATGGTCTGGTGAGAGAGATAGGGTAGTCCCATATACATCTTTCTGTGTATAGTGCTTGTAACTTTACGAAGAATGAGCCAAATTTCTTATCATTTTGATGATTCCAGAACCTTGCAGATGCTAGATGCTAGATGATCGACCTTTTCTGATCGATTCCACAACGTTTCTTTCACAATGCAATCGCATGACCATTACTGGTCTTTACCTTTAAAGGGATTGGGTAACTTTGTCTCAGATTCTGAAACCAAATCCTGGATTTAGCTCATGCTGCAATGATAATTATAAACTTTTAGGTCAGTCAGAAACCCCATGACTTTTAAAAACCGATCGCCTGTGTGATTATCAAGATATTCATGACTGGAAAAATGACTATTGTAAAACTGGTCACTCAAAGATTTGTTACTTATTTGAGGCACTTCAAGATCATATTGAAGTGCAATTTGTTTGGGGCTTCAATATTACACCATATCAAAGACGCTGATAACACGTAGGGCCATGCATCAAGCCATATAAAATATTTTTGTCTTATTCTCAAACTTAAATGTACTCTGTAAACTTATTTGATTACGAACATACTTGTCAGTATTTCGTTACTTGTATGATTCATTTGTTCTATTATATTGTATTATTGTGTGGTTTATATATGTCATTTAATTTGTGGATATTTGAGTGGAAAATAAATCAAATCAAATCAAATCAAATCAAATCTCAGATTTAACATTGTTAAACGATGCCTTTACTTCATATTGTTGCCCCTCTTCTTCCACTCCCAGGCCAAGATCCTTTGCTCCAATTTCTGCAAGTGTGTCGGCTGCAAGAACTTTGAGGAGAGTCCGGAGCGCAAGACCTTGATGCACCTCGCCGATGCGGCGGAGGTCCGGGTCCAGCAGCAGACGGCCGCTAGGACCAAGCTCTCCTCGCAGCTCCAAGACTACCCAACCAAGACCAGAGAGTTTAGTGATACAGGAGAAAGGTGAGGGATTCTGCAAGATTGGGGGTTTATGTTCTCTTGATTATTTGATGTTGTTAAAAATTTGTTGCAGATTATTAAAGTAGTCACCCGAAGAAAATTTATGACAACTGATAATTATGGACAAATTATATATGGATGGAAAGATTTTCTCTTGAAAAACATGAAAAATTTACCAAAAGATCTTATAGATATCATGGAAAGGCTTAAAATGTAATTTTGCGGCTAGCTATTTCTCACATGTGACGTCACAAATCTTGACACTCTACGGAGGACCGCTGAAGGCAGAAAATATGGATCTCAAAATGAACATTCTTGACAGATGATTACTGCAGGCCCTAAACATATTTTGAAGAGGGGGGTTGTTGTATTTGATCAGTAAGGCTTCCCCTTCGCAACGATATGATTTTTGTATCAATTCAAAACACTTTTGATTCTTTGGGTGACTACTTTAAGTCACTTGATGATAGTGTAAAACCAATCATTCATGACATGAAACTTATGTGAATTGTAAATGACAGCAATTTTCTTGGCAAGAAGCTTTGGCGAATTGTCAAAAGTTTGTGTTGCGTCAGCTGTGATTCTTTTATTTCGCAAAGTGAAACTGTCAAAATTCACAAACATTTCATTCACACAAAAGTGTTTGGTTTTACAGAAAGTTGGCTGTGTCTCTTTTCCCATCTGGCTTTATTTTGCTATACCAAACCATAAATTTTTGAATAATAATGATGAAAATTGAAAAACGTAAGTGAGAGTGATTAAGCTCTCGAAAGATTAAAAAGGGAGCTCAGGAAAAAAAATGAGAGTTTGACTGGCTAACACTGTGGCCCGAATTCACAAAGGAGGTTTGTCAACAAACCTAGGTTTATGTGCATCATATGACACGTTTCGATGCATTTTAGACAAACCTCGGTCTGAAACGCGTCAAAACCCATCATGACGCACGTAAACCTAGGTTTGTCTACAAACATCCTTTGTGAATTTGGGCCAATGTGTATATGTATACAAATATGTGTGAAGGAAATGTCTTTTAAAACGTAGAAAAGTTAGGAAGAGCTTCTATGAAAAGTAATTAATTATTTTTTCTGTAATTTCTCATCAGGTTACCATTCTCCTTCATCACCAAAGAGGTTGCCGAGGCAACCCTTCAATGTCTGATGGCCCAGGCTGATGAGAGCGAGAGAAGTAGCCATAGCTCCGACCTTGCAGAGTCTCTGATCCTGGAAGAGTTTGGACGTTGCATTCTTCAAGTGATCCATTCTGCCAGCAAAGCAAAAGGTATGATTGTAATAGTAATATTAATAATAATGAAATTTATAATGCGCACATATTCACCCCAAGGGATGCTCAAGGCGCCTAACAAGGTAAATACATTAAACATATGAAAGTACATGAGAAGTTACAGAGAACGAATATAATTAAACATAATTAAATATAATTAAACACGTTAATTACATCAGATTGTGAAATACACTACATCTTAACTAAGGAATTCATACATAAGATAGGTTTACAAGTTTTTTTGGAACAAATTTTGATTGGCTGACATTTTGATTGAATGGGGAAGGGAGTCCCATAACTGGGTTGCAGCAGCTATAAAAGCTCTGTCTCTCCAACACCTCTTTGTTTTTAACTATTAACTTTGTTGAAATGTAAGAAAGAAATGTAAAACCTGCACGAGAACTTGACGAGATATTGAGAAGAGAACAAATATGCAGGGATATGTAGATCAACTTGTTCCCTCTGCTGATCCCAAACTTTGGAACAGACTCGATCCTCAACTGAAATCATCACCAATAGTAGAACAATTTAAATTGTGTTTGAAGACGTATCTATTCTGAAACTATATCTGCTTTTATTGAACTCACACTGTCACTGCTTGGTAACTCTTAATGCTGACCCATAGATGCTATCATAAAATGCTTTGTTGCCAGTGGGGAAAGGCTCTATAAAGATTGCAACTATTATTATTATTATTATTATTTTCATTATTATTATTATTAGTCCTGTTATCATTATTATTGTTGTTTTTGAGGTTTTTATTGTTGAGCTGCTACTACTATTCATATTATTATGGAAAGCCTCAGACCCTTTTGTTGCCAATTATAGTAAAAATATTGAAAAGGTCAAGATAATGATTTTCTTGATTCTTGTTGTATATATTTAGAGGAAAGTGATACGCAGTATGATGGGATGAGCTGTGCATGGACTTTATCAAATCTTTAGATGTATTTATCCCTCCTTTTTTGTTGTTCTGCATTACAGGTGTGAATCCTGAATAATGTGCTCCAAGTGCAGATGGATTATATAGCGTCTTAGATAGGTACTCCGTCTCCGTCATCAGCAGATACCCCACCAGCTGTCCTCAGTACAGAGTGCATCATAACAACCAGGCTTGTATCATAATAATCATCATAATCATCTATTTTTGATAGAGCTTGTATTTCTGTAGGACTTACACGTAGATGTAATTACTTTGGTATATGCTTGGCTGCTTTTTTCAGGTTCCCACTTGAAACACCTTGGTTGAGAGTGGCAAGGGGAGAGAAATGCACCCCTTGGAAGCAAAAGCATCTGGCTTGGAACAAAGTTTTGTAATTATATGTGCAAAGAGGGAGCAAGTACCCCTATTATACGCCCTAAAACTAGTGGTAAAAGAATTTTCAATGTAGCTGATCCACTTAAAACATTAAGACTTTTGGTTTGATGGTTTAATTTACCTGACAGCTAAGAAAGCATGTGTATGCTGGTAAGTAGGTGATGGCTTTAAGTCCTCTCTCGGAGGGATTTGATAATGAGGTGTTATGGTGCATCCGATTGGTTTCAAATCCAGGGCCCTGTTTCATAAAACTTGTTATCAATGTCAAGTTAGAGTAACTGTTATAAGCTACTAAATCGTGGCATTCGATTGGCTGAGAGCAAGTTTGTCATAGAAATTTGGCATTTGTTATAGATAACAAGTTTTGTGAAACAGGGCCCAGGTTCAAGACAAATGCTGTACCACTGAGCCATCACATCTGCTCCAGACTGCCAAACTGTATGTGCCGCAAGTAAGGTGGGTGATCAAAGATTGGCCAACAACCATTTAAAGCCAGTCATGAAAGTATTACAGTGAAACTTGTCTATAAAGACCACCCAAGGGAGACAAGAAAAGTGGTCTTTGTGTACAGATTGCTTTAGTACATGTTTCAATGAGAACCATTTTCAAGGGAAACAAAAAATGTGGTCTTAGTAGACAGGTAGCCTTTCTATACAGGTGGTCACTAAAGCAGGTTTGACTGTGGTATTAGTAGCATCCCTTGGAAATAAATGATATATATTTCATGTAGATATAAGACACTGCCTTCCCTCCTCCAATCTTCTATTTTGATTACGATGTTAGAAAACGTGTATCTGATATTCTAAACATGTTGATATACCCACATGTTCATGTCCAAATGAGTAGATGATTTATCTAACCCCTCTCAAATTTAGTTATCAATCGGTGGCAAGCACACATCACATTATGTGTCAAGTCATTAGGCCTGTCCTCATCAGCTCGAGTTTGGCAAATTTTTCGATATTTTCAGACTTGGGATATTATTCCGAAACTCGAAATTGCGTTTTCACCAGACCCATACGCTCATCACAAACTAGCTTGGACGTGCGCAAAGTAGCCTGCTATTTCCCAAATACTGGGATATTTTGGAAACAAGACCAAGATTTCTCTGGATATTTTCTTGACCAAATATCCCGCTAATTGCAACTGCGGGCTGATGAAGACTCAAATTAACTGGTTAATTTGCGATCGGGATAGTTAAAATAGCGGGTTTCGGGGCAAACACGAGCTGATGAAAACAGGCCTATTGATATGTACATGTAAGGCTTTTCTAGTTAAGTAATATCAAGTGCATATTTATGCTACGCTGGAGCTGTCATATGGTGCTAAGACTGGATTCATCCAAATAAACATATACCAAGCCTAAATGATTTACAATTGTTACATCCCAGCTTACCAATGGAAAGCAAAACAGTTTGTCTGTAAAGTAAGACATCCTTATGACATGTAAACTATTTGGGCAATCATCCCATCCCATACTTAAATCACTGATAAATTACTTCTTCAGGTGTACCTTAGCATCATAAAAGAGATAACCTCTTCAACGGTAATCAAGATGTTTTGACAAAGTGGTGGCGAGATTGGTTGATCACAGACAAAAATGTAAATGAGACTTGGCTTGCAGTGGTACTCTGTTGATGTGTATTGTTTGGTCATGGAGAGAAGGTTAAAAAGGGTAAAACAAACGAATGGTTGTGAAACTTTATTGACGACATTTTGAATAATGTTCACTTTGTAATATTTTTTATATATAATAATAATAATAATACAAACAATTTATATAGCGCTTGTGACATAAAAGTTTCAAAGCGCTGTACACAAATCAAGATTACTTCAAGAAAAATCAATAATACTAATGTAATTAACATTACTTAAATATATTGAATCTCCTTCAATGGGTTTGGTGTATAGTTTGGATTTTGACTTGTCTTCAGGTTTTTTTTCTCTCATTGTTTACCCACTTTTTGAAAATTCAAGTCAGATGCTTTTTATATCCTTTCAGATTTATTTGTCTTTGTCAAACAACAAAATCATCAGCTGCAAATGTATATGTCTAACATATTTTGCAACAAATTCTTCACCTCATTCAAACTTTGTGCAGTATTTACATGTACAGTATTCGTCACACGTTTTATTGGCACAAGATACCAAACAAACCTGAGCAATAATGAAATAAAACCTCCCACTATGATTCTAAGAATACATGTATTATAGTGCACCTTGGCATAATAAATTGAAAATGGTGATTGATCAAATATTTTGCAAAAGTAAACTGACGACATTGTGAATATTTGAAATCAAAGAGACTGAGAGTATAACAGACATTCAATTTGTTTCAAGAAACATTTTTTAAGCACTACTATCTTACTTCAGCACTATGGGTGGTATTCTTGAAGCGGACTAAATTAAGTCCATGGTTTAATCCTCCGACTCAGTATCGAATGCCAAGTGTCCATATGAATATGTTTTTTAATAATTTAATATGTTTTCATTAAAGAAATATTTTGTAATGACATAGTTAATCACAAAAATATAATAATAATATTAATAATGGGTTCTTGCATAGCGCTCACGTCAGTCAGATTTTACCCTCCTATGAAATAATTATGTTGTCATGGTAATTTAGCGACAAAGCAAATTATTCACAAATATATTCATATGGACACTTGGCATTCCATATTTAGTCAGAGGATTAAATTATGGACTAAATTTAGTCTGCTTTCGAGAATACCCCCCCCCCCCTATGTGTTTGTGTATGCCATGCAGAGATTAGTTTATACATGACCGTTGTAGTAGGGTCCATGGTTTATCTAATACTACAAGACCAGAAACTTGAATTCACAAAACCTTTGCGAGTAGTTTAGATTCTCAACATTTTTCATGCCACAAAATAGCTGAACCACAAGAGATTTTTTTTTCTCAATTTGCAGAAGCGTCCTTCAGCAAATACAGATGTAATTATTGAACATTTAGCGGAAGTTTCTGGTTTTTCAGTAGCTTTGTCAAACTATTTGCATAGCTTTTGTTCATCATAGCAATATTGTACATTCTCTTTACTCACTTGAGTGTCATGTATTTAACTGTTAATATTGCAAATGCCTTTCCCTTTTACTAAATCTAAATCTCACTGTTTATGTTGAACAAACAACAGTGTGTTTGGCGTCTCTGATATGTAATCCTATGTACATAAATGTAGATTTAAAAGATGTAAATAGTTATGAGAATTTAACTTTATTCTGTGAATCGTCTGTGAATGTGTATCGTGTATGTGTATCGTGCTGGGGCAATTATTTTGCATTTCTATATCTTGTACGTGTATTGCATTTTGTAGAATTGATCAGGTCATAATGAAATAAGAACAAGAGTTGTATTGTGTTGATATAAATAGCTCCAGTTTCATTGCTAGCTTGTGTACTGTTTATAATTCTTGATTTTCTTTGAAATAATCAAATACTCCAAGTCATAAAATTATGTAATGAAAATGATATTTTATCACCTGACGAAGTGTTGCAGCGGCGCACGAAACGCCGTGATCTTTTAGATCCCTTGTTGACCATACATTGCGAGACAAACGAATATCACTAGCAATATTTTCGAAAATGATATTTGTAGGCCTACCATGAATTATGCTGTGATTCTGGGACCTGTAATAAAAGTAAATACTCACTGTAACTCTCTTATGTAATAAACAACAGCTGTTTTGTGTTTTATTCTTCTGATATACAGCCTTACAACCAGTAAAGCACTGGGATTTTTTTAAGGGCTAAAATGAATCGCCCTAGTTTCATCTTCAAAGAGACAACGCCAGTGCAGTTTACTCATAAAATGACACGTACAATACATTATAAGGAAAGTATGATAGCTACATGTACATGTAGAACTGCCAGAGAAGTAAAAGAATTTGGAAATTTGTACTGGAATGATCATGAACTCTACATTGTGTTGCCAATGTAAAAATTTGATAATTTTTTTTTTCCTGATATGAAACGACCATCACAAACAGCTCTGTGTATTTTACACTGAGAGGGATTATGTTTATCTCTCTCTCTCTCTTCTTAGAGGGGTGTGTTAAACATGTCCAAAGCTATATTAAGAGCATACGGTAGGTGTTATATTTCCCTTTAAGATGTACATGGAAACCGATAGTAGGAACCTTTGGTTTAATTGGATACCTCTTAATCCTGACTAAACTATTGGAGTAAAGAAGTCTACTGTGAATTCTCAATGAAACATTTATTAAGTTTTAATTCAAATTATTCAGATATATAGTGTACAGTAAATTACATAATAAAATTAGTAACCCAATGATCTTCGATATATACAACTTGAAGATAAGTTTTTAGTGTACTGATGCTGCATTCAAAATTATTGCGTAGACCTATGCTACATGTATTATTTAAACAATTATCAAAGCAAATTATTCTAGAGGTATTATGGTATGTATTATCGGATAATGGGATAGAATTATATGCTCATTATTATCTAAGATATGAAGAGCGGTTACCTAATGTTTCTAACATGTGCTCATTAGGATTTATCATCCAACCATTATAAAAAAGACCAATTCATTATTTATTTTAATGAAATACAATTGTGAATCGGGTCAATGTGGATGCAGATTTAGAGAGCACAGCTTATCAATCCTCCTTCCCTCCCCCTTTGAAACACAATCTGCATACCTAAGTGCACAAACAATACCCCCCTCCCCCTATGTATATGTGTTATTTTGTCAGCATTGTGCCCCCCCCCCCCCCCCCCCCTCTCTGTATTTTACTAAATCTTGGATCCATCCATGGAGTGGTAAAGTATAATATGGGTTAATTGACCTTCATTTTCGCGCAGTTACCCGTGCTTGTTCTTGTGTCATGTTAGCTGTTGTATGTGCTTATAATTTAAGCATACAGATTCTATGTCTAATCTCATGTTTGAACTTTGTAAATTACGATTTTTGATATATAATGGAGTAGTTTGTTTTTGTGAGTGTATGTCATTATTATATTATAGAATGTATAGATTTTGGAATGTGTAATCATTGGAAATTACAGAGAGTTTTTAAAGTTATTACTGTCTAAAAAATTCAACTGTTTGCAGATGCTTTTTGAGCTGTATAATATACAGTGCATTGTCATATCACCCTTTCTACATCTGTAATATATGAGGGGCAGGTATATTAAACACATTTTCTGACTTGTAAACAATTTCAATTGCGTGCCTGTACTTTTGTATGACTTTGCTTGAATGTGTTGTTGGTTACGGTGTTCTTTGTATGTTAAGAGGTGGCAAAAGTTGTCATTGTTTTTGGTCATACATTTTAGAGAATTATGAAAGAATGTTTCAGGCATATATACCATAATTTACATTAAAACAAAACAAAAACAGTAAAACCTATAAACATGTTTTTTAAAGAGATGCAATTATAAATCTCACAAGTGTTCTGACTCGAGCAGGACCCTGTTTCATAAAGCTTAATTATTATCAATAACAAATGCTAAGATTCTTTGACAAAAAATGCTCTCAGCCAATCAAATAGTAGATTTCAGAAGCTCATAACATTTATTGTAGCTTGTTGTTGATAACAAGTGTTATGAAACGGGGGCCCAAGTTCACAACGGTAGCCATTTGATTTTTTTTTTCTCCATCCCTCTATATTTTGTAATGTGCATTAGTTGAAAGAAAAGGGGCACCGATCATATTTTAATAGGGGCATTTTTCGGAGGTGAAAGGGGGCTTTTATGACTGCATGGTGCAAAGTGACTCTTATTAAAAAGAAAAAGAGGCACATGTTAAAATAAATGGGGCACTTATCAGAAATGAAAAGGGGTAATTATTAAAGGGGGAAGGGGGCACTTCTTACAATTGAAAAGGGCAATTATCAGTGGTGAAGGGGGCACTTATTGCAAAGGAAAATGGGAACTTGTCAAAGGAAAAGGGGCCTATTAATGTTTTTAAAATAAAAATTAGCGCTTATATATAGAGACTTCAGCGTAAAGCGCTAATATATATGCACTGTTAATATTATTATTATAAAAGGGGCACTTTCAGAGGTGAAAAGGGAAGGGGCGCTTTTACAAATAAATTATTATTTGTCAATGTAAAAAGGGGCACTTTTGGGGTGGGCCTACTTGAAAAAGCGTAAGGGGGGGGGGGGGGAACAGCTAGTTCACATAAAGAAAAAAATAGACTTTGATTGACAAAAACTTGACATATAGTATGCATATAGGGTCTAGGCCCGGTGGGGTCACTCAATGTGACTTCCGGACCGCATGACCGTTACCAAAATCGCGGAAAAAGGGGTCAATTTCAAGCAATGTCCGCGGACAAAATATTCCTCGAAATAAAGAAAATAGGGGTGCACAGGTGTCCTCGAAATTGATAAATAGGGGTCAGGAAAAGGGAAAAGAGAAAACCGGGAAGGGAAAAGAGAAAACCAGGAAGAAAAATTCTCGGAGCCGAGTCTTGTCCTTGAAATATGGTAAAAAAGGGGTAAATTTGCGAAAGTGTCCTTACAATCTTAAAAATAAGGGTATTCCAAAGTACGATTTTGTCCTTGTTTTGACGTAAAAAAGGGGGTTAAATTTCACAAAATGTCCTTGAAATTGACCGCAAAAGGGGGTTATATGCATTTGTTGTAACGGTCATGCGGTCCGGAAGTCACATTGAGTGACCCCACCGGGGGTCTAGGCCTTCTAGCTGTAGGCTGATATGTATGAAGATAAGAAAGATTTCCAAAGTAGGATAGAAGTGAGAATCAAAGAGAGAATTGGCACAAAAACAGTAGGCCTACAAATTGCATGTTATCCCCTCCCACATACACACGCACAAACACCACTGTCACCAACACCAAACTACCTTGCAGGTAAACACAAATCCTAACTCCTTGGTAATAACAAACCAAAGCCCCAGCGAGTCTCAATCTAGAATACCACGCTATGGTCATTGCGATGTACCATTGTACAGCAAAATTGAGATTCACAACATATGGCGCTAAGCTCTCCCCACGTGGTCTGCAGAGTTAGCATTGCGGAAGTACCTGGTCGAGTACCCAAGCGTATCAGGATTCTCCTCGTCGATCGCGTCGCGTCGGTAATTTAAGCGACGATCTGCCCAGGCCCATCCCATCAGCTCCGCCAAGCCGTTATCCAAACTCCGAAGCCGAAGCTCGAAGCCAAAGGTCTATTTTTGAGGTGTGTTTACTCGATCTATATTTGCCATGGCAGCTAACGATAATGGCGAACCAGATACCAAGAAATCAAGGGTCACTGTTGGGTGAGAATTGTAACAATCTTAAATGGAACTTTATGGCAATATACCTGTGAAAATCTGAAATCCAAGACTCCAGAGTCTAGACTAGACAAAAAGTCAAGTGTGGTATTCATAATGATATTTCGAGTGGAACATGCCGAGCCGAGGACGGATTGATTGTTGATAGTTTGGGCTTATTTTTCATATTACTATTAGGCTAGTAGATCTAGTAGTAAATTTAACAGTTGTGAATGTAGGTCTAGACTTCACCAAACTTCAAGTTCAAACAAAGTTTAATTCTCGACTAGCTGGCACGGTATCGAAGTTGAAATTTTTTTTTTTTTTTTTTTTTTTTTCAATTTTGGGTAGACTAAAGCTTCAGGAAGTTATTTTTGAATTATTTTCTGGCATTCATCATGATGCTTATTATATGTCAATGTGACTTGGGTATGCACGTATACTTTGCGCATTGAGCGCTGTACAGTGAGTTTACGCGCTCCCATTGGCCGATTCACTTGAACTATTAGGGTAGGGCCTTGAACATTATTATGGGCGCTAGTATGGTAAGGTATCCAAAATATAGCCTACTAAAACAGACCCCAAATTTCGGTAAATATATAATCAAATGTCCAAATATGAAATAAAGATAATGATTTAAAAGGCGTTATGTTTCTTACCTGTTTCGTGTCAATTTTGTTGTATTTGGGGGAGTATTTTTCGGAAAAACATTGATTTTAATATGCATTTTTTCAAAGGTTTCACGCCAAACCGCTGCACAATACAAATGCATACTGATCGTGGATTGCGTGCGGGGGCGCGCGCCTGTGTGAAGTTATCTACCGTAATGAGGATCTGGGACAAAAGATAATAGTTGCCAATTTAAGTATATCGAAAATGTATTAAATAAATTGAATGGTCTTGATTACAGAGTGGTCTTATTCGTTATTACTATGTTGATGGGGGAGACAGAGAGAAGGAAAAAAGGGAAATGGGAAGAGAATGTATAAGGAAAGAACGAAGAGGAAGAAGAAGAAAAGAGGTAAACGGGGGCGAAGGGCTCTTGCCTCCCCCCCCCCCACCTTTGAAAAAGTGCATATTAAAATCAATGTTTTTCCAAAAAATACTCCCCCAAATACAACAAAATTGACACGAAACAGGCAAGAAACATAACGCCTTTTAAATCATTATCTTTATTTGGACATTTGATTATATATTTACCGAAATTTGGGGTCTGTTTTAGTAGGCTATACTTTGGATACCTTACCATACTAGCGCCTTATTATGCGCATGCGCTAGCTATTACGCTAAAGTAGTATGTGGTAGACTGCAGAATCGATTTTGATTTAGGTAGTAGTAATTAGGCTTTTTATAGCCATTATAGCCATCAATAAACAATTGAACGATTGAACTCTCAAAGTATATGTTGCCTTTTTTCAAGGTCTAGATTTAGGCTAACTTACCAAAATATGCTAATAGCTACTTTTCATCGGATTTAAAAACTAATTACTGTCTAGACTCTATGCTATAATGTTAAAATTAAAATATTATAAATAACATATGCAACAACGTTTTCTTGAAAGAAAAGTAAAGCAAAACAAAACAAACAAACCATTCTTTCATTATGAGGATACCAAATACTTTGTATGTATACGGTGTAATTGTTCTTACTTTAATTGTTTATTGCTGTTATGAAGTTACATGTATATGTTCAAGATTTGTTGTTAATATTATTCTCATATGGGCACTTCATTTTGGCTGAAGCGGTAATGCCAATGTTATGTAGTGCCTGAAATACTTTCCCATCTGTTTCAACATATAAAATGACTCAATTTTAAAAATTCTCACAAATTCATTGCTCAGTATATAGTGACCCAAGGAAGAAGGAACTTTCTAGAAAAACAAATATTAATGATATTTTTGTACAAGGCAAATATGAGAGTTATCCAAGTCCTATGTTCCAATCCACTGACCAAACTACCAATTTGAGATTTGCATAGACTTGGTGATCTTGTTTTTCAAACACTTATACATGTAACTTCCTTACTATTGGTCCGATTCATTTCAAACTTTTGCCACTCTGTTTCTGTTATTTTTCTGCTTTCATACAAGTTATTACAAGAGTTGGATTGCCCTTTAAATGACATCAAAATTTGGGGGCTCCAAACCAGTTTTGCCGGTCTAACTTTTTTAGCAAAGGTTATTAAAGGAGATTTGACAGTTCACAGGAAACTGTTGCCATGGTTAGACCCACAACAATTTGACATTTGCGATATCCTGAACCCTCAAATGAACCTCATATGCTAGAGCAGTGACTTCTCAGGTAGGCTCTCTCCCCGTCACAATAGGCCTGTCCTCATCAGCTTGAGATTGCCTAATATCCCACTATTTGAACTATCCCAATCGCAAATTATCCAGTTTGCGTCTTTATCAGCCCGAAGTTGCAATTAGCAGGATATTTGGTCCAGATAATCATCCCAAGATATCTTGGGCTAGTTTGCAAAATATCCTGCTATTTGTCCGGAGCGTTTTCACAAGCCCGAATATTTGCACTATGCGCCAACGCTGAGCAAAATATTTTAAGCTAATTTCTCGAGCTCAAGTTTCAAGTTTCGAGGTCAAGTCTTGAGCTGATAAAGACGTGATTTGTAACTTCAGGATTAATTCCCAAATCAGAAATAGCGGGCTATTTGGCAATCTCAGGCTGATGAAAACAGACCTAAATAGACTCTCTTCCCAGTCACAATGAGGTTATGTAACAGTGCACATGTCTGGTAACCATGAGACTGAGTAGTCTAATCAACATTTCCAGACTGCCTATTGTGTTTTTGGTCTCATGTTGACCTCCTTAGTTGTACACTGTACATCATGTCTTATAGTGCTTTGCCATTGTTCCTCATATTTTAAACAAGATTTTAGTTTTAGTTTTATGGGAGGGATTTAGCCGGCAAGGAATGAAGCATTGTTGTTCTTCATGCCGTCAGTAGTGTACCGTATTTGCCGGCGTCCCATATATACAAATTTGTGCTGTTTTTTCATGGTTTTGACTTGTGATATTTTACTCTTGTGCCGCAAAGGCCACACCTCTACTTTTTGATATTTTCTCTTCCAAAAATACTGCTGCCTTTACGTCGGCAAATACGGTATCGCTATTCATTGGAGGCTCGGAGGTGTCAAATACATTGACAGCTGGAGTTACAAATCACATCATTTTATAAAACAAATAAAACATCTTATAAAACAAATAAAACATCATCTTATAAAACATCTTATAAAACAAATAAAACATCTTATAAAACAAATAAAACATCATCTTATAAAACAAATAAAACATCATCTTATAAAACAAATAAAATATCATCTTATAAAACAAATAAAACATCATCCATACATGCCAACTGTTCAGATTAAAGAGGAACATTCCTCTTTTTGGGAGAAGATAATTATCATTTTAATGCAGGTGTTCCTCTTCCTGTACAAATTTGTCTGTAGTATTGAATAGGAGAGTTAGGATTGTTCCTCTTTTTTTTTTAAATAGCATAATTTGTACAGATTTCTGATTTTCAAATGTTGGCATGTACATGTATGCATCATCTTATAAAACAAATAATACGGTACACATCATCTTGTCAGGGCATTAGTAAATTACCCACACTCTGTCCCTCGAAACAGTCCAAACAGTTAGACTGTTCCAAAGGTATCTTGTGTGGTTAATTCTTACTAATGCCCTCACTGCTATTATATTCTATTAATAGAAATGGCATGTTTAGTACCTCTGAAAAGTATCATTGAAAGCACACTGCATAAGTTAGAAAGGGACAGTTGGGGAAGGGAGCAAAAAAATACCAACACTGCGTCTGCCCTCTCCCCTCTCCAAGGGGGCAGGGGAGGGGGTTCGGGACGGGCACAAAAGTATGTTTACCACAACCAGTACTTGTTGTTGTGTTTTTTTTTTGGTCAATCTTTCAAATGCTGATAGTATGCTATTAAAAGCAAAGAGCCTACATGTAAGTTAGCCGCTGAACAGAATTATGCATTGTGTATTTACATGTAGTGTTCAAACCTAAGCCAGCTTTTAGTCTACAAACTGGTGACCTGTTCATCCACACACAGGTACACTGTACTGCAGGCCTTCAAAAAATATACATACATATACATCTGTATGTAATTATGAATGGAGGCTGTAGTAGATTCAGGGGTACTGCATGTAACTTGTAAGCTGATACGTTTTCTATTGTTTGCATCATTTAAAGCCACACCGTCCTACTTTCAAAATTTGTAATTCCAATCATAAATATCTTGATAATCAGACAGGCGATCGGCTTGTAAAAGTCATGGGGTTCCTGACTGACCTAAAGGTTTATAATTATCATTGCATCATGAGCTAAATCCAGAATTTTGTTTCAGAATCTGAGACAAAGTTACCGGATCCCTTTAATTTGCATTTTGAATAGCATACCTGTACAGTACCTAGCTATTAAACCTGAACACTGAGTCTGGCTGCACAGACTAGCTGAAAGGGGGTGTGGCCAAGCTTTGGTACCAAATGCATGCATGCATGTATGCCAAGCAAAAGGGTATATAACAGGCTTCCCTGGTCATGTTAGGTCTCTTTCATATCAGCTACTCCTGAGGATCAGACGTGCGTGGCGTGAGAGCTGGTGCAGTACAATAGCAGGACAGCTGATTGTATTCTTGTGACATTTGCATTCTACCTGAGCCCAGGCATCTGCTTAAACACCTCCAAATTCTTAGGATTGGAATTCTATCATTTTTGTGTAGCAACAGATTATTGGAATACTATGGCGAGGTATGCATTAATTGTGATAGTTATATAGATTTAAAGCAAATGTAGACCTGCTATCATTCTTAAGTTTTACCCATGACTGGATTTTATAGACTGACTATTATTTTGTCTAGCAACAGGTTATTGATCATCATTACAAGGCATGCATTGGTTTTGAATTTGATGGTCATTTCCATTGAAAGATTTTAAACAGATTACAACATGTCCCTTACCAAACGTGAATGTATTCCTGTTGTATTCAAAGACATGTATCTGAATGCAACCAACCACTTATTCTTAGTGGTTTGAATACACAAGATTGTATTCAAACCACTTGTAATAGTATTCCTTTGTATTCCTATAAGCCGAAATATGTAAATGAGGAATACAAACAAGTATTCAAACCACTTGTATGCAAATTAAAAGACGAATACTAGCTACAAATTAGTATTCGAACCACAAATTTAAGTATTCATGTCGGCTCAAATTATTCGAACCACTTGTTAGTATTCCTTTGTATTCCTATAGGCCGAAATATTTAAATGAGGAATACAAACAAGTATTCGTACTACTAGTATGCAAATTAGAAGATGAATACTAGCTACAAATTAGTATTCTGACCACTTGTCAGCTGAAATATATAATACTTACACAATGCTGGAATTAGTATTCCGACCAACACCAAAATCCCACAATGCAGCAGAATTATACCCCAATAATAATCACCTCATACAACATACAAATTGCAGTGTAGACTCTACATGTACATAACATACCAATTAACAGTCATCAACTACAGTACGTGTATATTTCTGCTGTATTTTTAAATTGACATAGACTAGGCCTAACTGTTAGACCTACACTGTTTCACCGGAAGTACTAGGATGTTCATGCTAGATTATAGATATTAACTCTTATTTCAGTGTGTGCTGTTAAGTAGTTATAATAGTGCTTTCTGAAAACAAACTGGGGTCAAAATCTGCAATATTACTTGATAGGTATTAATTAGCCCATGTTCATACTATAATGTATCATGACTTATATAGCATTTACACTGTATACAACTTCACAATGTAGGTTCAAATGCATGAAAATACATCAAGTCTATAGACAATTATAGTTTTATACCCCCTTGTGTAATATTGGTCTAACGTAGACAACTGGTCCTGGACCAGCTTTGAGGGAATAGACCTTCGATCCTGTACGTGACTCAACCAAAAGGAATGTAGTTACCACGGACCACTGTTTCAGTATTTGGTCTACCAGTACCATGCATGCACATACTCAAAAGTTAGACATTTCTAGACTTAGATCCAAGGTCCACATGTAGAAACTGGACTTAGACCTATCATCTACTTAGACCTACTTGTATAATTATGTTAAACACATCCTAACTGAGTCCAATTCCATACAGTATAGGCTATGTCTTAGGTAATTAATCTGTTAGGTCTAGAGTCTAGACCTAGTCCTTTTAGACTAGGACATAGAGTCTAATCTAGTTTTCACTCCACAATCAGGTCAATCAAGTCCAGCATTTAGTCCTGGATCTACTTGCACGGTCCACTCATTGCTAATCGCAACGTGACGCGCTCTGAGCAGCTCAGTTCCAAAACCAAACTGCAATGCTACTGTTCTGTTCCTGGTCAAGCCTCTACTAGTCTAGGCTCTCATCCTGGCGATCGAGCCTCTAGGCTCTGGTTCTGCCTCTGCATCAGTTCTGGTCCTGAATGTAACTGTAGGGCTCGATCTGACAGTCAATACGTTGTGTGCCCGTCGGTCATACTCCTAATGCCCCACATAATACAGTCCACAGGCGACACATGCAGATTTACTCAACTGGCTGGGATTGTTGGCAGTTCAAAAACGTTGCTTGAATTATCAATCTTCCCAAGGTCATGCAATATTTTTGCTGGCTCAATGCAATTTGCACTTTAATAGTAATAAATATGGCAATCCTTTTGACCGCTGCCACCATGTTGAATGATCAGATGTACAGATCAATAAGAGATCATTGCTGTAGACAATGTTCATGTATAAGTGGCCATCTTGAAATTGCTTTATTCTGGTATTCCTCCGCCAATCACAGCCTCATTACGCACATCAATGAACTATTGGTGTTGTTAATATAGTACCACAACAAACATCAGATTTTTAGTATTCAAATTGGAGGAATACTAATAATCAAAGACTCGATTCTAGTATTCAAACCAACTGGTTTTGAATACTAGTATTTTCATGGAAAATGTTTGTATATGCAGAATACTAATAATCGAAGACTAAAATTCCTTTGTATGGATTTTAGTATTCGAACCACAAAAATTTGAATACTTAAATTGATTTTTAGTGGTTGTGACAATCAGATTTTTAGTATTCAATTTGGAGGAATACTTATAATCAAAGACACAATTCTACTAGTATTCAAACCAACCAGTTTTCAATACTGGTACATTCAGAATACTAATAATCGAAGACTAAAATTCCTTTAAATGGATGTTAGTATTCGAAGGACAACAATTTGAATACTTAAATTGATTTTAGTGGTTCTGAAAATAAGATTTTTAGTATTCAAATTGGAGGAATACATGCAACCACTAAAATACCACTTATTTTGTATTCTGAATATTAAGCGAATATATTCAGAAGACTTATTTTGTATTCCTGTTTGGTAAGGGGTAGCATGATTCCAACTAGCTACCGAAGCACACACTTGTACGTTCCAACAAATGAATTTACTCTATTTTTTAAGTAACATACATGTATGATTGGACATTTTGTGGTTACTGTTGCAACTTGCAAGGTACATGTTCATGTATGCATTCATTTACCGTACCGTAATTGATTTTTATAGTGACTGAAGTATAAGATTGAAATCAAATGCATATGATAAAGCAGCTGTATTTAGGCCCATTTAAATTACAGGAATTCTTTTGGAAAGACCGTTGGTATTTTATATTTCTGTTTTGTTGTTGCTTGGTGAGTTGTACACAGAGGCAAGGAGAGTCACTTGACCAAACACCAGAATAATTTACCACTGGCTTTGTTTTTGCTGGCATACCCACTAGGACAAAACATTTGAGAGTCTTTTTTTTTTTATTTAGGTTTTTTGTTCTGTTTATTGGTAGTACTAGCCTAGCGACTTCCCCCCAAAAAAACTCTGGAATGGGAGAAAAAGCAATGGTTTATGCTTTTACATGTAGTTTAAAAGCTCCTATCAATTTTTTTTGACAGAATACAGTTTAGCAGTATTAGAAAAATCAATATTTGATAGGGAGAACAAAAATTGATTAAAAGGGTTTGTGTTTTTAATTTCTGGTTTCAAACGCTGTAAACCTTTCTTATACTTTTTTAGAATATATTTTTCACAGTCATCACCTAAATTTTCTTTTGGTAGTCGATGATGTTGCAAGCATTGATGATCATGCTCCCTCATGATTAATAATTAATGTGCAGTGTAGATATCAACATTTTATCCAAAATGTCACAACTGACACTTTGAAATATGAAATTCTTATAATTGTTCTAGGAGAAGTACTGTACAGTACTGCGCTCTCTCACCATGTATGAATCTTTATTCTGAATTCAAAGATGATAAATATACCTCCCAAGTTCAGCGCATTATCTGTGGTCTATCTGCTTGGCTCTGTCATTTATTTGCAGTCAAACTCTGTAGTGCAAATACACCGATATTTCAGAGCCTTTTTTAACATTGCCTCAGTTTTATATAAATTGCCCCCTACAGTACTACAGACAGTGCTAAGGTCAGCTCTTAATGTGCCCAAATTAGAGCTTGATTGGTATTTAATAGAGCACTCGGGGGCGAGTGGCTCTCCTTTTTAAGAGTGCACTGTTGATATCAATTTGTCAATGTATTGAGGAATAATTAGACCCTGCTCGCATTTCAAAAAGTCTGCACTGCATCTGCACATATATTTACATGCAGGCACTATGAATATGACTGACAAAGAAAGCTGACAAAATATACAGTTCCTCAGGTAGACAAAGGAACATCCCTTCACTGCTATTATGTAAAAATGGGAACAACAGGTGTCACATGCATATTCACCTTTTTACATGTACATTAATAGCAGTGAAGGGATGTTCCTTTGTGTACCTGAGGAACTGTATATTTTGTCCGCTTTCTTTGTTCGTCATGTTCATAGTGAGGCCTACAATGTACAATCAATAAAGTATGGCCCATTGTGCTATCAAACTGATTGTAAGTATACGACTGGAAAAATCCATCAGAAATTCTGAAATTGTCTGTGTTTGATACTGTAATTCTGTTTTTTTGTGAGTTGTGCGCATGTGCAGCGAAGAGAGGAAAGTCATGTGACCAAAATACTGAATCATTCACTGATGTTTTGAGAGTGAGCATTTACCCTGCTAAAATCTGTGAAATTTCTGCTGGCATTTAAAAAAAAACATGCTTCAGAGGTGGGTTTGATTTGGGGTTTTTGTTTTATCCGACCAAACATCGAAATGTTAGATAAATCATGATTACTTTTGATATTACAATTATAATAGCAATAATTTTCAAATTATTTTCTAACACATTTTATTACATAATTTTGGGTGAGGAAGAATACTTAGCTGTTGCTGATTTCCGAAACCAGATATCAAAATTCAAACCTGCCCCTGTTACATGTTTAAATTGGGGTTGTGCAGATGGACTTCTACACTGGGGTTTCCCCCTACTTATATACATGTACGAATAGTGCAGTACTGCAGGGGGTTCTTTACATGCAAAGGTGTGACTCTCCTCTACATGGGGCCTCCATTTAACGTCCTATCCGAGGGATCAACATCAACATTAAACTCACCAGCTGCCCTTGCTAGATTCTTGTCGTTAATTTTATTTACATTTTGACATTATTTTTTATTCTCTTTATTCAATGAAATAACTAATTTTCTTTTTTTTTGCTGTTTCAGTGAAGGTGCCTTGTGTGGAATTGGTAATCCTCTCCTGGATATTTCAGCAAATGCAGATGCAGAAATCCTTGCAAAGTAAGTTATTATATATTATTAGTTTCTGTTTCTGACACTTTTAACACTGAGGTAAATGAGGCTCATTTTAGGTCTATGTCTGATCTAAGGAGAATTGTTACATTTAATTTAAAAAAGCAGAGATTGACATGTACTGTGGTCCAGACTTTGTTAAAGGGAAAGTCCACCCCCAAAATAAGTTTGTTTCGATAGAGGCAGAATAATAAGAAAATCAGGTGAGTGAAAGTTTGAGCAAATTCTGAATGAAAATAAGAAAGTTATGAATTATTGAAGTTGTGATCAATCAAATACAAATTGGCAACTCTGTGACTTTAATTATACGAGCTCTCCTATTCCATAAAATCATGTTTTCTTCGTTATTGATGACGGAATATATTTGTTCCTTGCAGGGGGAGTATAAAAACATATTTGCAATTATTATATTTAGGGTGCATGTATGGTTGAAATTTTTCTTGAGGGAAAATGAAAATTTTAGATTTTTTTAGTACTAAGCAAATGGAAGTTGAGCTCGCATTTTACGTCATAGAGTTGCCAATTTGTGTTTGATTGATCACATCTTAAACAATCCTAACTTCCTTATTTTTAATCGGAATTTGCTCAAACTTTCACTGACTTGTTTCTCTCATTTTTCTACTCCTATTAAAACTAACTTAATTTCAGGGTGGACTTCCCCTTTAAGCCCCGGTCTACTGCTTTATTATAGAAATCAAAGAGGGAAATTTTCTTGCAGAAATTAAAATAAACGTGATGGATTTGTTCACATGTCGCAGCAAACTTGGTTTAAACAAAATTAGAATTAAAATAATAAGTTAAAAACATTTGTTTTTTCTGAAGAGTAATTTCTCTTTACCTTTTGTATCAAGTTCATAAGCTTTTATTCTCCTCGAATTCTCCCTCCAGCTTTTTCTCTCCCTTTATTAAAATGCATCAAACCATGCGTTTGCATCGATTGCATGTTTCTCCTTCAGTCCTGTATCTTTCTTTGTTTAATTCTCTTGATTTTTTTTACACTCATCTACTTTTTAGATTGATTGCGCTCCTGTTTAATCACTCTCTCTCTCTCTCTCTCTCTCTCGTATTAGATATGACTTGAAACCTAATGACGCTATCCTGAGTGAGGAGAAACATTTACCCCTCTTCAAGGAATTGGCCGACAAGTATGAGGTAGAGTACATCCCAGGTGGAGCTACACAGAACACCTTCAGGGTAGCACAGGTAAGAGAGATTGCCCAACATCAAATTAAACAAGTGGGACTGCAGTAAATAATTTAAGCATGCGACACTTCTCTATCACTTCTCTATCCCTTTTCTGCGTGCTGGTGCAGATCAGCTGGTATTATTTTATTCATACAACTTCTTTAGTATTCAGAAAGGTGGAGTTCTTATCTGTCATTCATTCGTACGAAGAATAGGAAGATCCTTATTTAGCCAACTGATTGTCTCATCATCAAGCTCTCGAAGTCCAGAAGCACCGTGAGGGGATTTGTAGATTGGACAAGCATCGATGATGTGATCCATAGTTTGGATCTTTTCACCGGCACTGTTCTTATCTTGATCTATTGTGACAATATAAAGAGGACCTTTTTATGACATCACAAATGCAAAAAATTAACAGGTTAATGTTGGATGTTGCTTATTCCTTGAATAAGTTTTCAAAGCCATGAAGTCCCTTGGTTGTTCAATATAGCGGTCATGTAAAATAATAATGCAAACATCATCACGCCGGTTACTATTTCGAATGACTTTAAGTTCCAGACTATTTCAGGTACAGGTTACTGCAGAAACACCCCATAATAGGATTATAAGGCTAATGCTAACGGAAAAGTAAACCTGCTTCAGAGGCAGATTTTTCTGGGTATCCTTGCCTTCCCAGTTCTGTAGAAATGGATCTGTGCTTAGCGTTGGCGTTCAGGTCACATGACACTGCATTACTACGCGCAACACCCACTTCCCAGACATACACTGTACATGTACCTGATAAAGTAGGCTTCTCCCATTCTGTAGAAACAGACTGGTTATATCCCGATAGTGGTTACTTTCCGTTTCTCCTGTAAAAACGTGCTGTTTGTTGCGGTCAGGACCCCGTTACGTAAAATAATAAGTTCCAATAGCTGTTATAAGCTACTGAAATCATGGCATTATGATTGGCTGAGAGCAAATTTGTCATAGAAATTAAGCATTTGTTATCGATAACAAGTTATATGAAACAGGGCCAAGATGTTACACTTGAAAGATACCTTTAAAGCCCCACTGCACTATTAATAGCTACTTGCGCCCTCTATATAGAAAACAATGCCTAATCGGTGGCCATTGGTCCCCTATGATCCTCTTTTTCTTATGTTGATTGAGAGCTGATTTGATGAGATAACTACCTGCAGGGAGGTCTAATCCCCCCCTGGCCAAAGTAGTACAGACAGGCTTAAAATGTGTGCCTAAACCAGGTTTGTGTTTGTTTTTCTCTTGCTTGACAGTGGATCCTGGACCAGCCTAAGGTCAGTACCTTCTTTGGTTGTATCGGCGACGATGAGTATGGGAAGGAGCTGGCCGACGGGATGGAGAAGGCAGGATGCATTACTAGGTACCTCGTCAACAAGGAGGTCGGCACGGGGACATGCGCTTGCATCATCACATCAGGGGGCAAGAACAGGTAAACAATATTATATCCCGCATACTAAGAATCTTGCAATCTGATGGGTCTAAACGAGGTCACATGATAATATATAGATAAGTACTATCTACCTTAGATAGTACTTTTGTAAAGTAATTTTTTGTTGCTACCCCACTTGCCCACCCTTGCCCATTGAATACGCATAGCAAAGTAGGTTACGCGAAATGTCAAAGTCAATGTCAATGTCAAATGAGTGTGCATCGACTGTATTACATGTATGCATGTTGCGCTTTGTAAAATCTAGCTGAAGCTAAACTGTCTTCAGAATCAGTTCTTATTTTTATGTAAAATTCACTTTAAATAGACCTTATTGCCGATGTGGGATATAAAACAAATATTAACCTCCTTTACTCGGACAATGGATACAAATTATCATCGCCTCGGTGATGATAGTTTGCACCATTACCCTCGTAGTCGATTAATATTTGCTTACCATCTACTTGTGAAAGTAATACTAAATATATTACTCATTGCGGATGAAGTATCAAAAATAACATCGCTAGTATATTTGTTTGTCTTGCAATGTATGGTCAACAAGGGATCTAAAAGATCACGACGGTTTGATCCGCCAGTAGAGTATAAAACACGCTTGCTTACATTAGATTTTATAACCTGACGAAGTGTTGCAGCAGCGCACGAAACGTCGTGATCTTTTAGATCCCTTGTTGACCATACATTGCGAGACAAACGAATATCACTAGCGATATAATTTTCGATAACTTGTAAAAGGAATCGTAATACAGTGAAACCTGCTTGTGGAGACCACTCAAGGGCGACAAGAAATGTGGTCTTTATGAACAGGTGGTCACTACAGCGCTTTCTAAGAGTTGGCATTTGGATACGATGTAGAGTGGTACAGCATTGATCTCATAACCAGGAGGTCCATAGTTCAAACCTAGGATGAGTTTTTTTGCGAGGGAAATGCGCTTGTCTTGTGACATCAGGGAACAAGTGCACAATAACAACTTTTAGAATATTGTAATAAATGATTTACAAATATGTTATAAAATTCTAAGAGTAGGTGTTTGAATCCAGTGGTAGAGTGGTAAAGCATTGGTTTTTGTAACTAGGAGGTCCTAGGTTCAAGCCCAGGCTGAGGATGTTGCCAGGTTCTGGTTGTACAGGGTCATACTCTAATAAGCCAGTTTACATTTGCAGTCTGAGCATGAGCAGATAAAGGTCATTGCAGACCAAATTGTGAAATACACGGAGACAAAATACTGGATACGTGCTCATGACATGACATGATACACAGGTGGAACCATTCTTTAAAAAGGGGAAACAGAGGCTATTTATGTAGCACCTTCATCGCTGTAGGAGTGATTATTTCAAAATGTACTAAGTGGGATCTCTTCATGTTTTGAAGATCTGTGGATATTCGGGGTCATTTGGGACATGTGCTAACCTCAAACTGGCCTATTATAACAAATAAACAATAATAGTAATGTGTAAACAAAATGTTAAATGCAAAAGATCCACTCAAGATCCGTACATTACTGGGCCTGAGCAATTTAAATGAAATCCTCTTATTTTTCCCCCTAAAATGCTGACTTGGCATCTCTGCACCATGCCCAGAATTTAGCATTTGTTGACTCAAGTTGTCTGGTCAAATTCCAAAGGTTGCTCAAACAGGATCATCATAATACCGTTGAGAAGAAAAGCAAATAGTGTGCTAAGAGTGCAGAGACTTGTACAAATTGCAGCAAGGTTGATATGAGTATATGGTAGTGAAACCTGTAAAGACCACTCTAGTGGGAGGAGAAAATTAAGTGCATACCTGCCACCCACCCCGATTTAGGCGGAGTTCCTCCGCATTTTTCATACCAACTCCGAATTCCGAGGGCATGCCTCAAAACTCTGATTTTTTTAAATTTTAAAATATTTTTAAAACAAACGACTGTTGCATAAGACTAAAGCATAACACAGCACTGATAACCAGATCACGCCGACATCCGCGCTCGCGCTCTTAGAAGATATACACAGCGCAGCCCGAACGTGATCGTTAGTTCCGCAGTCATTTCCATGTACTGCATGTACTAGTACATGGAAGCACGTGCGCAAGCTATATCGATAAAGTGTGTGCGGACGTTGTACTAATACATACACTACATGTACATGCAGCGTTGTTGCATAGTAACTGCATGCGTATAGCCCACGTACATGTGCAGTTGATACACCGTGCATAAACACTGTATACATTGGCGTGTTTTCTTCAATGCTTGTGCGATGACTGCGATCGTGGAAGCTTGTTATTTCCTCTGATTTATTTTGGATTACTACTACTATATTCTTCTTCTTCGTTGATTTCTCCATTTTTGAAGGACAAAATGGGTAAGACTCGTTCTGTTCATAATCATCTACCTTTGCAAAATGGGGCTCCTAACTGAGGTGGGTAGTGAAACATGTAGTTTTGTGAGTGTTCACATTTTGATATTTCAAAAATTGTTTATGTGTGGGGCGAAAAGGTTGAAGGAAAAGGCCCATTTGCACCATTAAAATGGAGAGAAAAAAAATAGACCCTAAAGTCCTGTGTACCCCCCCCCCCCCCCCCCCCCCCCCCCCCCCCCCAATCTACGGGCTACTACCCCAATCCTTCGGTGGTTCACGACCTCGTAGTCCATCCAGAAAAATTTACTCCTAATTTCTCTTGTCTCAGGTTGGCAGGTATGTAAGTGGCCATTACATACGTGTGGTTTTCTTTTGTAGACTCTCTTCAAAACATATTTTGAATGAGAAACATAATTCAAGGGAAACAAAAATAAATGACAGCTGCACTGGGCTTTATTTCCTCAAAGTTATCATGTAGCTGAATTTGTAGGCAATTAGTCATATACAATGCTTATGTAGATAAACCAGTAAAGACCACTCAAGTTAGAGAAGGAAAGTTGCCACTACATACAAATTTGTTTTTTCTTTTGTAGATTCTCTTTAAAATAATGATTTATATGAGAAACATAGTTCAAGGGAAAAAAAAAAAAAATGGGTGACCTGACAGCTTCACTGGGCTCACTATTTCATCAAAGATATCAAGTACCGGTAGCTGAATTGATAGGCTTATAATACGTTGGGACGATACTGACTTTTCTAAATTATGGGAGTGAAAATGGTGATATGTTTTTAAAGCAATAACAATTCAAACACACAAATCAATCAAACACGGTGACCCGGCATCCCAACTGTTTAACTACGTGATCTCTCAAGATAAATAATCACTTAGAAACAAAAAAATTACGGCTCAGTGACTTATATTAATAATTCTTTCTCTTTCTCTCATCCTCTCTCTCTTATTACTATTCTTTTCTTTTCCTTTTTTCATTTGTTCTCCCCATATTCTAATCCCTGTCATTATTTGTTATTATTTTTTTCTCTTCAAACAGGTCACTTGCTGCAAATTTAAGCGCAGCTAACTGCTTCAAAGCCAGTCACTTTGATGATAAAGAAAACTGGGACTTAGTGAAGAAGAGCAAAGTCATGTACTCAGCAGTAAGTACCAATCAAGACATTATTTTTGTTGTCCTCTCCCGTTTCCTTAAAGCCTGTCTGCACTAGTTTGGCCAGGAGCGATTTGACCTCCCTGCTGGTCACTGGCAGGTGGTTATCTCATCAAATCAGCTCTCAATTAACATGAGAAAACAGGGACCATGGGGGATCAACGGTCACCACTTAGGCATTGTTGGCTATATAGAGGGCGCAAGTAGCTTCAAGTAGTGCAGACAGGCTTTAAAATGAACAATAATAAAAGTAATGTGAGATATTTGAGAGACATACTGTACTGTCTGCTATCTACATGTGCGTTGGCATCATACATAATTTACTTGTAAACGCCGAACTTGGTGGAATTACAAAGACAGGGATGGCTCTTAAATGCTATCCATAATATTCAAAATATGACTAGAAATCAATTTAGTTTGGACAACAAATTGTGTGTGTAGTCCCATGTACCCATTTCTTGATGCAGTACAGTGCATGTGACTTTTAGTATTAAAGATGTACCGTAATCATTATCTTCTCATTTTGATGATTCCAAAACTTCACAGAATACACCAATTCGGATGGACTATGTAATTAAACTTTCCTTGTTGATTCCAGACAGTTTCCATTAGAGCAAAATGGCATTAACTCAATCTGTCTATAGATACGATTTTCCAGGTTGACCGACTTTCTTGTTCACATCCTAGGGCTTCCATTTAACAGTAGCTCCCGATGCCATGTTACTAATGGCCAAGCATGCTAACGAAGAGAACAAGATTTACTGCACCAATCTCTCGGCGCCATTCCTGTGTGACTTCTTCAAGGAGCCCCAAATGAAGCTCATGCCTTACGTTGACTACCTCTTCGGCAATGAGACTGTGAGTGATACGTGTAACCCTTCAGTTTTTTATCTCCCTAAGACTCCCAGAATTATATCCATGACCCATTATGATATTCCTTCTAATCTATTTTGCTGGTCAATACCAAGTTTGTAGTTCTTTGAATAAGTATTATCACAGGGACTCCCGGTTATACACATCCTAAAGTGTACCTATCTAGTATCACCTGATAAAAAAATGATATGTGTTTAGCTAGAATGTGTCGAATTCACCTCAAAACACATTAGCTTGCCTTCTATAGGATAATGGTTAAGGAGAGTAAAGAAAATAAAGGATATCATACATCAAACAGCGAGTACAGAACCCAAGAACTATCCATATGGTCTAAAGCTCATTTAATCATAAATAACTATTATTAGACCTTATGGATGTTTAGACGAAATGGGCATTAGACAAACTGGCAATCACACTAACTGGTTATAAGACCAAATGAGTAGTCAGTTAAGACCTTATGGAAATACGACCTAAATGGTTTTTAGACAAAATGATAGGTAGACAAAATATTTATTAAACCATGTGGATAGTAGACAGGCTGGGTGTAGATGGTATGGGATTGGACTTATTGGGTAGTAGGCGAACTGGTTGTAGACCAAACAGTAATTCACCAATTATGCTAATGATCCTTCCTCAACGATAATATCTGAGAGCCAATTTATGTTACTTTCTTTGGTGTGATATCATTAAAGAAGAAGTCATGCGGGCTTGTGTCCCCAAGTTTTATTGACAGGACCCCAACAATTTATCAATGATGTGTGACTAATTTTATTGTTATCAGAACATTGTATATGCTCATAGTTTATTGCTATCATTCAGATCTGGCAAGACCCTATGGTTTAGAATATTTGTTTATATTATATTTAAACTTTCAAAACAAACAACGTATGTAGTCATGATGAAGTTTACAAATGCTCATTACCGGTACTAAGTTACTACAACAATAGACATCTTATATGTAGTAACGCCTAATAACTTAACAGTAGAATGACTCCTCATACACTATGCTCTAAAAATTTCACATGACATAAAATTTGTTTTATGCCTTTGTTCATAGTAGCCAAAAAGAAAGTTTCTTGATTCTATTACTTTTATTTTTGTGCAGGAAGCTGTAAGCTTTTCAAAGGCGCAAGACTTTGGGGTAAGTTAAAGTGATGATAATGAAAATGTTGATGATGAGATTAATTCATATAGCGCAGCTTCTACATCAATATACACTAATATATTGTCACTTCACGTCCCATCACATTTCCACGTGGTGGTGGTGGTGGTGATGATAATGATGATATATTATTATTTCTATTGAAACCTCTGGAAACCCATCAGCAAGCTAGAGCAGATGAGAAACATGTTTTGAATATTAAACATGACGCTACCCTAAATACAGTCAAACCTGTCTACAGCGACCCGCCCAAGGGAAACACAAAAAGTGGTCTTTGAAGACAGGGTTCCTTTAGTACATGTTTCAATGAGAAACTATTTTCAAGGAAAGAAAAAAAGCAGGTTGACTGTAGCACATTAGGCAGAATAGCTGTGAACTAATTTTAGAGAAATTGATAGAGAGGGGGGGGGGGGGGTGGATGAGTGAGTTTTTCGGCCGACTGAGCCCTTTAAAGTCACAGAGAATTGTTGGCGCACTGGTGGGGTGCAAGAGGCCTTGCGAGTGGCCGTGGGCGGGGCGCTGACAATCAATTATTCAAAATCAAACGGCTGCCAATAGCCACTATTTTTGTTCCCTTTGGGAGTAGTCGCTTTAGACAGATTTCCCTGTACTATGTTTCTCTCTTTTTTCAATGAATTATACATTTATTTACTTATTCCCCACACAGACAGAAGATCTCCAAGAGATAGCCTTGAAAGCAGCAGCTCTTCCCAAAGAAAACAAGAACAGGGAAAGGGTTGTTGTGTTCACACAAGGTGACAAACCCACCATTGTGGTCAAAGGTACGTTGAAACTCGTATAAATTATCATCGTAATGTGAAAGGAGCCTATATAGACTAGACAATAATACCGTATGAAGAAACATTGTATGAAGACACAAAGTTTGAAGAGATCTATTGACATGAAAGACCGTCCATCCATTCTAAAAAAAAAAAATACTGGTTAATAAAAATGTCAAATGCATTGCACACAGAAATTGGTATATGGGACTCCATACACGTGTAGCATGCATATTTGTTCCGAACTTTTCAAATTTGTATCGTCATACTCTAAATGTGGTCACATTTGTAGAGCAATCCTCTTTAGGGGACGTTACAACTATCTATAACAAAATGATGGATTTGCTTATCAGGAATAATCTGAACTTGGCCTTCAATGAAAACAGTGATTATGTCATTATGACCTGTCTTTTTTTCTCTGTGAAGGTGGTAAAGTGACAGTGTACGAGGTCAACCTCATCAAAGAAGAGGAGATTGTAGACCCAATGGAGCTGGTGATGCCTTTGTTGGAGGTAAGTACAGGTCGATGACCCCTGCCAGGCAAACTGTCAAATCAGCCCCATCACAACCAATATGTACAAGCACAATGAAAACTGCTGTAGCGACCACCTGTCTATAAAGACCACATTTCAGTTTTCATTGATTAGTATGTGTCACAGAAGCATATAATAAAGGAACCTGTACTTCACTACAGACCACCTGCTATAAATGACAGCAATTCTTGTGTCCTCTGAGTGGTCTTTATATATAGGTTTCACTTTACAGCTTTGACCAAAGGAACCACCTCCCATTCCACATGAAAAATGACTGTAATTTTGCTAATAAAGAACATTTGTCACCATATTTTTAGAGAGTTGTCAATTTTTATTTTGTACAACATTTTGGCCTTTTACAAGTTTAGAGATTTTCACTGTGCAAATCACTGCAATGACATAGTGATGGGTTCTCATGAGGAATTTGACACATTCGGGTGTTTACCCCATAATAAATATTGTCAAATATCCATAGTAGATTTCACTTTTATGACCAACAGGTCTTATGTAATGCACTGTGCTCTCTAGCAATTGCCCCGAAAAATCATCATAAAATGCCACTCGCCCGCGAGATTTTAAGGCAAGCGGGAGAATTTTCTGAAGGGTCAGTTTAACTGCCTAGAGACCTGGTACCCGTTTCACAAAGCTTTTTTCAATGACAAATGACAAAATTCAGTGACAAATCTGCTGGTAACCAATCGGAAGCAAGGATTTCAGTGTGAAACAGGTTCCTGGACACACATTGATTTTTAGTCCAACCAACTCTGGCATAAACGAATTACTTGGCGATACACATGGAAACAGGTGACTGTGTGGCCTTGTGATAGCCAATGTATCAGGACAATTACCCCCTGAACATTGTCCTGGGGGGGGGGGGGGGGTAGTTGTCCGGCTGGTAATTGGTCGGGGTGAATGTCCTAGAACTAATAGCATAATGAAATGATGCTTTGAATCACCAAAAATAGTGTCTACATTTTTTTCTGTAATTACAGTTTTAATCTATTGTGTATGAGAAAGGATTGCAACTGCCATATCTTTGTTTAATTTTCAAAATATGTTTTTTCTGTGTCCAGAAAAGGTTGTATTATCAGAACATGAATGTACATTTTGCCTTTCTTTTTCTGAATCCTTTAGGATTTCTCGCACAACTCGTACAGGGTAAGGATATAGCAAGCTGCGTCGAGTGCGGACACTTTGCAGCTCGGTACATCATTCAACGCTCCGGTACAACCATGGAAAATAAAGCCAACTACAAATAGACTGTCACCAAATTTTCTTACTTGACCACGTTAAGTCATTAAATGTGTACTGTGTTATTGTAGTGAAAGTTGTGAGGTAGCTGTAGCGAAAGGTAGTGGCGTGTAAAACCGCGGCTACATAACAGAACAAAACACCGCATCTAGTGGCTACGGTAGTCATTCTGTGATGTCTGAGTAGAAAGGCTTTATCTACCATGGCCTTTCAAATAGCTACCTTACCTTACAATCATGTACATAAACCCTTCTGTAGCTCAAATTTGTAGTAGATGTTACATTTTTTGTACCGACCAGAATAACATCATTTTTTCAAGAGAGATATATACAGTTAATCATTACGATGAGGGTACAGAGTGGAACAATCTTTTTTCAATATCTTCTAGAGAATGAGAAAGTCTTGATTCAGAATCATCTGCCCTAAATAAAAGATAACTTCTTGTTGTTATAATCTCAAATAGGATTGTGCATTCGCAAAAATTATTCCTAAATTGTACATTCTACATTTGGGGATCTAAGTTGTGTATTTCTACCTTCTATCGTACGTGCAGTAGCAAAATATAATTTTGTTTAATTTGCATTTAATTGTAATACGGATACAAGAACTTTCTTTGACAATTATGTTT